>JAQFVV010006757.1:0-380948 GCA_028023455.1 Epiperipatus broadwayi
TTTTCATTTTACTTTTGCATCTCTCATATGAAAATTTGACCACATCCCATTTCTCCTTGAATTGCCTCCCTTGCTGTCCATACTTCCTGCATCCAATGCCTTTGAGCTTTTTCTAAATAATCTAATATCTTTTTTTACCAACATATAATGCATCACATACATGGCAACTTGCTACTGCAACTCCTTCCATATAATTTAGCTACATCATATTTATTAATAAGGAATTACTGTTAATTCTTTATCAATCCCTTTCTTTTCTTTGCTTCATTTATCAATTTTTTCTCCCATTCATCCAAATAATTTTTCTGGATTACTTAAGCTAATTCCCAGATAACTATACCTATTTCACCACACTCCAACTTAATAATATCTCCTGACATAAAATTCTACATCTTCTCTTTCATCAGTGTTAACCATCATTATATTTGGTTTTTCTTCGCTAAATTTAATCACCATCTCTTTACCGCACCCTTGCACATGTCCTCAACATAACTTCCCATATCTTCTCTTCTTCATGCTCTACAAAATATACATCATACACGAAAAAAAGACCTGACAAAATATATACTGGCTTCTCCTTAAACGAAGTCAAGAATATCTCAGCAATTATGCCCAGATAAACCTGTTAGCCACTTTCTTTTACATTCCCCACTCTAAATTTACCCATAATCTGCTCTATCCCATTTCCACAACATAATTTTTGTCAACTCTATAACCTTTATATCTAAATCCCCCTTATCTTTTCCCAAACCCAGCATAAAAACCAATAATTCACTTTCTGTATAATCACTCTTTTCATATTTATTTTTCCACAACTTCATTATATGTACCCTTTCTGTTTTCAAACATTTACATTCAATTAACAAATGCCTAATATTTTCAATTCCTTCCTTACATAATTTACAAAATAAATCACCCATATTTTTCCATTTACATGTATATTCTTTTGTAGCTAAAGATCCCGTTCGAGCCTTAAACAATAAACTACTTTCCTTACTATTATCATATATTAACTCACACCTAATATTCTGTTTATTTCTATATATATTTAAACTCTTTTTACTCTCCATACTATTTCTCCATCTCTCTAACTCCCTAGTCTTTATTAATAAATTTATTCTTTTATCCCATTCCTTACTACTATAACACTCAATAATCCTCTTAACACAATCATCCCATCTTTTGTACAAATATACTGATATAAATTCTTTATCCAAATCTTTTGCATACCGCATTACCTTTCTCACCCATCTTGTTACCTGCCCTTTACTCATAACCCAATTAAATACTATTTTAGCTATTCTTTTATTATCCATAAACTGCAATCTACCAAACATTTTCATTTTACTTTTTGCATCTCTCATATGAAAACTTGACCATCCCATTTCTCCTTGAATTGCCTCCCTTGCTGTCCATACTTCTGCATCCAATGCATGTCTTCCTACTTCCCTTTGAGCTTTTTCTAAATAATCTAATATCTTTTTACTAACATATAATGCATCATTACCATATGTTAACCCTGCTACTGCAACTCCTTTCCATATAATTCTAGCTACATCATATTTATTATATGAAATTACTGTTAATTTCTTTATCAATCCTTTTCTTTTCTTTGCTTCATTTATCAATTTTTTCTCCCATTCATCCAAATAATTTTTCTGATTACTTAAAATAATTCCCAAATAACTATATCTATTCACCACACTTAACTTAATATCTCCCAATAAAAATTCTACATCTTCTCTTTCCTCAGTATTAACCATCATTATATTTGATTTTTCTTCACTAAATTTAATCCCCATCTCTTTACCCACCCTTGCACATGTCCTCAACATAACTTCCATATCTTCTCTTTTTTCTGCACACAAAAATATATCATCTGCAAAAAAAAGACCTGACAAAATATATACTCCCTTACTACCTATTAACGGTATCTCTATCCCTCTTCCTAATCTTTCTATTGCTCTTTCCATTTCACTCAAATACAACACAAACAAAATAGGTGACATAGGGCATCCTTGCCTTAGTCCCACACCATTTTTAACTTTAATTGATTCTATATTCTCTAATTGATATATATAATAATTATTTTCATATAATTTCTTAATAATATCTATTAAAGCTTCATCCATTCCCAAATTTGCTAAACTTATCCATAATCTATTTCTATTTACTCTATCATATGCCTTCTCGATATCTATAAAACTCATATATAACTGTTTATCTGCATTCCTACTCATATCCATAAGTTGTGTAACTACAAATAAACTATCTCCTATACGCCTATCTAATCTAAAACCTCCTTGCATTTCACCCACTACATTATTCCCTTCCATCCATTTTACAACTTTACTGTGCATATGCATATGCATGGTGAACAGCGCCACCTTGCAACAGGAAAAAGCGTCGTCTACTTTCGAGGCCCCTACCCTGTATGTTCTGTGTAGAAACACAGAAACAGTGCCTCTAGCAGCCACATAGCAGGTTGGGTTAGAGTACCGAAATTACTTACGAAGATGGTGGGGATGGCAGGGGTGTATAATATTGTTTTAAATAATTTTGTCATGGCATAAAACGAGAGGAAAAAGTAAAATTATCATTAGATAATAATAATTTCACTCCTTTTAAAATAATTTGCATAATATAAAATAAAATGTCTTTATATAACAGCAATAATTACATTTATACAAGGGGTACCCAAAAATAACAGGAATTTTGTAATAAAAAATTATGAATTTATTTTTAGGTGTTACAAATTGATTTCCCTTTCAAAAAATTGTCCATTTAATGCAGGGATGCCCAACCCATAGCTCACAAGTCACATGTGGCTCACGCAACCATTTAATGTGGCTCGCATTGCACTCTTCAAGAAAAATTGATAAAATATTTTATGTTCCTTGATGCAAATGCAAACACTAAAAAATAAACATTTTTACAATATAAACGATAATGATATGCAGTGTCAGGTTTCACATTAAATAAAATAATTAAAATATACTTTTCCTGTAATTGTAATTTATATGTATGTTACCAAATTTTTAATAAATAAAATGTATTTACATTTTTTTTTCTTTTTAACATATTACAGCATTTTTTTTTTTACTTTGTGACTTATATTAATAAATGTAATATGAAAAATGCAATATATAATTGTGGCTCCCAATTTTTGTTAAATTCTCAACTGGCTCACGTCAAGTTAAAGGTTGGGCATCCCTGATTTAATGCAATGGTCTAAATGTTTTTCACTTTTGAATGTAGTCCAGACACTCTTGCAAAAAGATGCCTTATCATTTTTTCTTCACCATTACCAAGCCTGCAGAAAAAAAACAAGGGATGGGGATTTTTTATTCGAGAGAATAAAAATAAGTTGCACAGAGTGAGATCAGGCAAATATAGCTGATGGATAAGCTGGATCATACTGAATTTAATTAAAAATTGTTTCACACCCAAGGCTTTGTGCATTTTAGCATATGGTCTGGGGGAAGATTGCACTCCTCATTTTGCCACAAAATAGGATGTTCACATTTTATCACATAATACAAAAATTTCAAAAATTGTGTTCTAAATGCCTGATCATTTATAACAAATTCTAATTGAATGATGAACGATGCCATTTGCAACCAAAAAAAAAAGACAGCTTCATCTTGACATTGAATTTCATTCGCCATGCTTTTTGGGAAGTGGTGAATGTGATCTTTTCATCAAACCACTTGTAAACTTGTGTTTTTTCCAGAGCAATTTGCTTGTAATCTGTTTCTAGTATTGAAATTGTTTCCTCTGCTATTTTTCCTTTAAAAAAAAACAACAAAATTTTACATCATTCCAACATTTCAACCATTACAAAAATTGACAAATATGCGAAATGCACTCTACAAAAAATGTCCTTTATGGCACTACAATTTCAGGAGGTGATGTCATTTGGTAGATTAATGCCAGAGTCACAGCAAGAAGTATCTAGCTGCAAAAGAATGTACTTCAAAAAGCATACTGCCAGAAAACAATTCTAGTTATTTTTGCCCACCTCCCCTCCCCTCGTATAATTTAGTGTTTTCCATTTTATGTAATAATTTTATATATTTTATTTTTACAATATCAGTGATAACTTTTGATAATTCATTATATCCTTTTTTAAATTTCATATTCTATATCATTTTCATTATGATTAAAAGTCTTATTCTTAAATTTTTAATGGTTGGCTACAAGCATTGTGCAAGACATTGTGTCAATAAGGTCATTGCAATCACATTCCAAATAATGGTTTACTTGTGGCTATTCTATAGTCTTTTCTGATCATGTGATGCAAAAACATGAACTACATTGTATATTTATAGATTTCCAATAAACAGGAAAGGCTTCTCATTGAATGTAACATAATCAAATGTATTTAAACAACTGCCACTTTAATTTAAAATTTGGGAATTTATAATTATCCATTTATAGTATAAAATGTTTATTTTATTTTGGCAAAATTTAGATTAAGACAGTGACAAATTCTCCCTATAGTAGTACCAACCAATGCAAGCCATCATAATCAATAAATGCAAGAAGGTTTGTCCCTCAAAATCCCTATGTAGTGCCTACTTCTCCAATATATCCAGACTAGTTTCTGGGTTATGGCTTTTATCAGTAAGAATACTTGGATTTTAGAGCACTGCACCTAGATCTTAGGATACAATGCAACCCTCTACAGCCAACTTTTATCATTTTAATTAACTATAAAACTACGAGTCCCAAATGAAAACATAATATTTTCAGATCTATATGACTATACAAGTGAATGAGCTTCGACTGAAAACATTATCTGTTTTTATTTTGGACTCATAGCTTTATAGTTAATTTAACAGTAAAAGGTAGCTGCTGGATGGTGGAATCAGATCCTAAGATCTAGATGCAGTCTTTTCAGATTGAAGGATCCTCACTGATGAAAGCCACAAGCTAAAAACTAATCTGGGAATATTGAATTAGTAGACACTAGATAGGGATTTTATGCACAAACATTTTAGCAACCATTGATTACTATGGCTTGCACTGGATGGTACTACTGTATGGAGAATTTGTCATTGTTTTAAAAGCTTTTGTAAGCATAGGAAATGGTGATCATGTGATATAGAATTTACATTCTGATGACACTTGAAAATTCTTTTTTTTACAAGGAAATAAGTCTAGTGCAAATGTTCTAATATAAAACTGGACATTTTTAGAGGGAATATGTTTTTTTTTTTGAGATTATAAGCACTATTTTTCATTTTTTTATAATTACAAATTGAATACTTAATTTTCAAATTTTATTTTTACTACTTGAAAATATTCTTTAAACATATGTGCATTATTCATATATAATTGGTTGATTATTATGATTTATTTATTGAAAAACATTTTCTTTTTCAGAGTTAAAAAAAAATTAAAACCTTTGTTCTTGTTATTTGTTTCATATATTAATTCTTTCATTTATTTGCAAATTTAATATTATTTTTCATTTGTAAAGTTAATATTCTAATGAATAAATTGAATTATGTAAATAAATTATGAAGAATTAAAAATGTACTTGCTGAAAACAAAAATCATGGCCATATAACACTGTTTTAATTAAATTGCATAACAGAAGAGCTAAAAAGTAAATACAGTATTAACGTTATTAAATATAAAATTGTTAATTATAGTTGAACTATTTCTTTTTTATTATTTTTGTTCACATTTTAATATATATAAATTTTAAACAAAAGTGTATCATAGGTGTGTATACATAGTGTATATAGACATTGGAAGGGTACAATATATGTTTATATGTTTAAAGGTTTACAAACATTCATGAATTTTGATATTCACATCATAGCTTGAAATCAAATTACTAAACACAGAGATTCTGATGTATATCATTATTAAACTATATGATGGGTTTATATCTCACTGTTTGAATTGGCTACTGTGTTTATATTTATAATAATAATGGTAAGATGGCCACAGGAAGCACTTAGTGTAAAAATGATAAATGTAGTCTATTTTTAATTATTTCTATTTTTTTCCCCATATACCACTGGACTCCTTTTGATTGGTATGAGATGCAAAACAAATATCACTTTCAAATATTTTCAAATGTGTATCTACATTCATGCATAATATAAGAATATCTTAATACACCGATTACTTGTTTATAGGATCAAAAGAAGTTAACAGACAAAAAGTGACAAACTAACAATGTTAAAATGGTAGACTAAAGAACTAAAGGTTCCTAAATCAAAGTTTAATCTGTCACTTCTGAGGATCAAATTCCCATACCTTTAAAATTTGATTATTTTTTTTTACATTACCTTAGTTAAGATTTCAAAAACATTACAAGATGTGAGATCAAGATAACATTTGTTTTATTGCCTTCAAAAATTCTTTCTACATAGTACTAATAAATACATCATAGTTTATATCCAATCAGTCTTTCTTTCAACATAAAACAATTCTCAAAACATTAAACCTTCTCTCTCATTCTTAATGAATATGCATATATATATATTTATAAAAATAGAACCATTTCATAAATTATATACATATAAATACTGATGAAAATTTCCACTTACTTTTTAATTAGAACCCAGCCAAGATATGACTGAATGAGCAAGCAATTAATTAAAAATTCATTGTGTAAATTAAAAACACATATCCATGAATAGTGTTTGTAATTAACATTTGCTTAATTATAACTACAATGAGCTTTAATTACAAAAATGACATGTTATATATAACTTGCTTTACTGTTAATTACAAAAGTATAGAAAATCACATTAAACTTCCAATATATGTATATACAGGGAAGCAATCAGCATTTAAACAATACTAATATCAATAACAAACGACAATCTCAGTCTGATGTCATGGCAACCTCCTTTAAACAATAAATATGGAAATCTGTCTTTATATATGGTCTAATATATTTATAGAAACACTAAAGATTGCAACTTAACTACAAAAAGTGAAATTATTAATTCAAAGACATTTAAATAAACCTCATTAACATAACCTGTTCTGAAAGCAGACTAACAAATAGTCAATTATAAACTTTTAAATTGCAATTATAACTTTCAAACTGCACTCCAACTACATATTACTTACATAATAAAGCTGATGATGCTCAAGGCTAGATATATGTATTAGTGTAAATACATGAAAGTACTCAACACTTCAACAATACCAATATCAATAACAATCAACAATCTTGATCTGTTGTCAAGGCAACCCCATTTAAACAATAATGATGGAAATCCACCTTTATAATTATCTAATAAGTTTATTGCAACTAAAAAGTAAATCACCAAAAATCAAAATACTATATGAACATAGTCCTATAATTATAAACATTGACTTTCATAAGATTAGAATTACTACTACTCAAATAAATATCATATACCATTAGTTATCAAAATCCATCTACCAGCTACACACACACACACACACACACATATATATATATATATCAAAATGAAGGTTTTCATGGGCAACAGTTTTTGGATTTATTTAAAGAAAAATATTGACTCTTCAATACATTTTTCACAAGGATTTTCATCCAGTCTTCAATATGAGCAAAATACAAATCAGTGTTTTTAAATCTTTGTCTAATAATAGTACTTTCAATTTAATTAGTTTTTACATACTTTATACATGTACAATTCATTACTTAATTGAATTATAATTCATTTGCAATAACTATTACTTAGTTTAAATTGTATACAGTTCTTTCAATAAATTAAGTGAAAAAGTATTAAATAATTTATAATTTTAATTATATATTATACACACATGTAAATCTATGCTTCATATGGAGAAAAATTTAATGATAGCAGTAATATTTAGCTGTGTTCTTTCAGTATTGTGTACCAGACTGTACCTATGTATATGGCACACAGTACCGAAAGCACACTCACCTAAATATTACTATTATCAAATATTTCTTTTCTGTATGATACATGGATTTACATGTATGTATAATTTACATTATAGACAGAGATATTGATTTATTTATTTTAATAATAACTCAATCTATCTCTTATTTCTTTCCTTATTCATTTGTAATTCAATAGATAGGGAAAGTATGCAGAAAAAATTATAACTTCTTTACAGACTTATAACTTATTACTGTTTTTGATGAGGTCAGTCATACTCATAGCACTAAAATAGGTATATAGAAGAGAGAACTTATAGGTTAATTATTATGCAAATTTATAAATTTATACATACCATTTGCATGATAATGCAATGCACAAGTCTTTTTTATTTATCATGGAGGTGTTATTTGCAACAAACCACACCTTTGTATTTTCTCTTTTATCATTGCACTCAGCACAAACTATTTTGATGTTGAATGGATTGAAATTGTGGCCTGAGTCAATCTCATGCTTTAAAAATACCAACTTTATGTTGGGGTTTGTTTGGGCATAATTGTATATATATTTGTGCTGTGTTAATCTAGTAACACTGATGACATGAGGCCATAGTAAATTGCTTTGCAATTTGGTTCATTGCAGCTAATTTTATAGATTATTTGGATAGCCTGGCCCAGAGGTAACCAGTCTTTGGTGTTATTCAATAGTTGATTGAGATTAGGGGGAGGGGATCTTGAAGCAAATGTTGAATTCATTCAAACAGATTGCCTTCAATTTTTGTGATGCACCTGGGATAAAAGGAAAGCTTGTTTACGTATTAGTGTTGTTGAGGTTCACAGGCCTGGTGTTTAGTGTGTAGAATTTTTTTAAAAACTCTAGTTAAACAATTACAATCATACCCTGATTTGACTAGATCTTTTATATAGCACAATGATTGAAAGAGAAAATACAAAGAGGTGTGGTTTATCACAAATAATATTCTCATGATAATTAAAAAGCCATGTGCATTGCATTACCATGCTAATGGTATATTTAAATTCACAAATTTGTAAACTAATTAACCTGTAAGTTCTTTCTTTTACATACCTATCTTAATGCTACGAAAATGATCAGCCTGGTTGAAAGCAGTGCTAAGCTGTAAGTCTGTAAAGAGGTTGAAATTTTATAATCTTTCCTGCATAGTGGATCTTAACTATCTCTTGAATTATTTTAATTATATATGTATATTTAATAATAACATATGTATATTTTTTCCTCAAATAATTTTAATCTCCTTCTCGTTATTTTTTTATACTTATAAATTCAGAAAAGCCTAACTTAACATGAATAAATAGTAGAAAATTGCAGCAAAAGGGCAAAAGTTTTTTGGGGGGTTATGAGAATAATGCATCAATTTCACTTTCCTTATGTTTTCAATTTTAAATTTCCACCTCTCATAATTCAATTAATTCCTCTATCCTCATTAAATATAAAGGCATCCATGCAATGCCAATGGACCACTATAAAATATTACAGTACTTTAGACACTGAGTTGGACTTAGATATAGCAATGATATTATTCATATGGCTTTCTAACAAAGAAAAACATCGTAAGCTTTTTTGTATGCATCAATAATTTCACCACATATCAACTTTACTATGGAAACAGAAAGTTAGAGTAAATTTGCCTTGTTTGTGTTTCCAAAACATGTACAGGGAATAGTGATCACCTTTTTTTAACTGGAAAATAGATCACCATTAATATAACTAAAACTTGAGCATTATTTAAAAATCATTTAAATGCTTTTTTAGGAATCTAGCTTGTGAAATATCTTGGAACATATTCAGACTTGTCAGTTTTGTGAATAAGTTGATATTCTTACTTCTTCATACTTAATAAACTGTAAAATTATTTATATGCTACTTAAAAACATTAGACATTCACTGTTAGATGTTTGAAAGCCTCTTTTTCTCCAAACATATGGATGAATCTGAAAAATGTATTCACATACCCATGTATACTTTTATATTCATACATTACTATTAACGTAGGGCTGCTATTAATTTATAATCTGTGTACACTAAACATGGTTTCTCTGCATCAACAAAAAATGAGCTGGCTAAGTAATAGAATACTGTATCACATTCAAACAATAATATTTGGTTATTAACAAATATTTAGCTGCGTAATAAAAGTGAATTATTTCTGGATTAAATCAGAAATACAAGAGGAATTTTGTTGAAGCAGGATGTAAATTACAAAGTATCACCAAATATAATCAGGTAGTTTCATCTAGCTATAGAAACATTGTTTATATGCATAAAATAGCCTAAAAACAGAAAAACTTTGATACTTCTTATATATATAAATTAATAAAATTCAAAGCTAGATAGGTATTAATGCATTTGAAAGTTATAATTGACTATCTGTTAGTCCAGAACAGGTTATCTTTACCTGTATAATGAAGTTTATTTAAAATTCTTTGAATTAATAATTTCACTCTCTGTAGTCAAGTTGCAATTTTAGTGCTATATAAAGATATTAGCCATAGATAAAGGCAGATTTCCATCTTTATTGCCTTGACAATGGATTGAGATTGTTGATTGTTATTGGTATTAACTGTTAATTGCTTTCATATATATATATATATATATATATATATATATATATATAGTCAGAAAAACAAACTTCTAACTAAAATGCACTATAATATATAATGTGTTTTAGTGCCAGATCAAATGAAATGACTCATTCATTTGCAACTTTGTATATATATATATATATATATATATATATATATATATATATATATATATATATATATATATATATATATATATATATATATATATATATATATATATGTTTCAAATAGAATATAATAATTAGCAATCACAAAACTTAAATTATCTAACAAGTTCTCACAGTACTCATATTATTTGACTTTATTTGAGTACCTAATTACTCTAAAAGATTTAAACAAGGGAAAAAATCTTACCAAGTAATGTTTGAGAACCTTAGCTCTATGGTGAAGTATTTAATGTTATATTACTTTTTACCTAAACAAAACAACTTACAAAAAAGAAAATTAGTCTTAATAAAATAATAATACAATGTAATCAAAGTAATCAACAATCCCAATGAAAGAATTTCTAATAGTAAGTCACCTTCCCCAATCATATCACAATTGGATATTTACTTTTACATTCAATATATCAAGCAATGATGAAGGCAACTTTGGAACTTTACTCTTGATCAAGTTAGGTATCTATTTATCAGCTATTATTTGATGAATGATAGGGTTAGATATGACTAAACCTATTTGAAATTTTTTCAAGGTTCACCTACATAGATTTGAATTCCAGTCATGGTGTGATAATCCTACATCATAAAATCTTGACACAATAATTTACTCACCTATAGTAATGAGATATATATATATATATATCAAATCAATCTAAAAGAATATATTATAATAATAATAAATACGAATGATAGCTCAAATGATTTCACAACAGTCATTTAAAATATACGTCATAAATTCCATGTATAAACAGTCATTTCCAAAAGATTCATATGTTGCAATAATATTTAAATACATGTTTATTGTCTATATGAAACTTAATGTAATTAGAAGGGATTTTAGTTCAGACTTTCAAACAACTTGCAGCTATCCACTCTATCTTATACAACCGATACACATGCCCACATACAAGTGAAAAAGATAAATGATCTCTAATATACTTATTTCATGCTGAACCAGCTGATGAGTGCTGACTCAGCACAAAATACATATATTAGATATTGTTTACCTTTTTCACATGTGTGTGTGATTGGAGCTTGAAAGTCCAGGTTCAAATTCCCACTAATTATATATATATGTATGTGTGTGTTTGTTAAATTATGGTATTTTCAGGACTTTTTATCTCTAAATAAACTCAGACAAAGAGTTATTGATAACTATTAAAGCAAATAGTTTAGCTTAGGATTATCAATTTTATGTGCTAGTTACCTAGCAACATCATTGCTGGAAATATTTCTCTAGTTATTATCTGGAAATTTGCCATATATTCTTTTATTTGCTTATCATTATCAGTTTTAATGATTACTGATCTATGACACAATAAAGGTTCTTTCCAAATTTAATCCAATTTATCTGAACCAGAGCTTCTCTTCACCACATCATATAAAAAACTTCCTTATTTTATTAACACACCTCAAACATGATCTCTTTCAAAGTCTTTTACAATTTTTGGTATCCAGTTTAAGATTTTAACTGATTATCTACTATCATGTTTTCTAACAATATATATTGCAATGATCATTTGAGGTCAATCAATCTACCTGTTCACTCAGTTGGGCATCAAGTGATAAGGAAGTCAAAGAATAGCTTGTGGCTTTCATCAGTGAGGATTTTGGATGAGTAGACACTAGATGGGGATTTTATGCAAAAATATTGCTGCATCCATTGATTACTAAAGCTTGCACTGTGTGGCATTGCTGTCTGGAGGGTTTGCTATTGCTAGTAACAGCTTGTGTAAGCATAGGAAAAATGATGATCATGTAATATTTTGTTGGTTTTATACAATCCCTGCCTATGCAATGATGGTGATTAGTTTTTGATAAACTAAAGACATCAAAATGTATAAATGCTGAACTGGATTCAGATTTATATAAGTGTACAAGCAAATGAGCTTGAATTGAAAACATTGTGTTTCATCTTAGTCTCCTAACTTTATAGTTAACTAAATAGGTAAAAGATGGCTGCTGGAGGGTTGCATTAGATTCTTAGATCTAGGTGCAGTGCTTGAAGATCCAAAACTTCTCATTGATGAAGGCCACAAGTTAGAAATTTGTCTGGGAATGTATGAGTAGGCACTAGATCGGGATTTTATGCAAAAACCTTTCTGAATCCATTGATTACTAAAGTTTGCCCTTGGTAGCACTACTGTCTGGAGAGTTAGCTATTGTTAATATTTTATTTATTACATCCTAAAACATTTACAAATGTTATTGATCGATTATAACTGAGGATTAAAAGCTGAAAAATGATACAATGAACACATTCAAATTCATCAACTTTAAAGAAGACAGGTTTTCTCTACATGATGATCATTGATATTGTATGTAATCATCTCAAGTAAAATATATTATTTATTTCTTTTTCTTATTCTTTAAAGATGAAGCACACAGGTTGTTAACTTTTAACTTTAATTATATGTATAGAATGATAGGAAGATATACAGAATACCTTCAACAGTCTAAAAGGTGGCATTCATTCCATTGCTAAACCTTTGGAAATTTATAAGTAATCCTCAAGGATTACAGACTATTCGATCATTCTAGCCCAAGGAATTACCTGATAAATAATTACAACAAAAGATAACTTCCTACAAGTCATGAAACATATATAAAAAATATAAAGAAAAAAACTTGTATTTAATGTTATAAATTCTTGATCTCGCTTAAACTACTCACACATCACATTTCTATAATTAAATCAAAACTGCATGCATTAAAAACACTATTATAATAAATAACATATCTTTCATTAAAATAAATTTCTTTACCAATTGATTTAAAGACTAATATTAATTAATTTCATCAATTTGAATTTTCTTTTTCCATTATCCATATATAAATATACACTTATTCTGATTTATTAATTGTGTTTGTTGATTTATTTAAAATCGATTAAATTAGCATTTCAATTTAGAGTTTCTGTTAAATGATTTTAAAAGTAATAGCTAAATTTTATTTATTTATTTTTTGTAAGTTAATTCTAAAAGCTATTTTATGAATGTTACTTTTGCAATTGTATTTATATGTTGGACTACTTCCATAATCTAATATAAGTACTGAATGTCTTTAGAAAAATTTACCTTTATTTAAATATTCCAAATACATTCAACTGTTAGTAATAGAACATGGGTTAGTATATGCACAACGTATTGACAAGTATTATTCTCCTCTCTTCTTCAGGTGTTGCTGGCTTAACCAGTGACAGTTCTAGCATGGGAATCGAATCTGGACTCTTAAATTCTTGAATATTGAATTTTAAGGTAACCCTCTAACCAAATGAACTAAAGAAAGTTAAATTTTTCTTAAGACATTCAATACAGCTGGGTCTCTTTTTACGTGGACTTATTCAACACAATTCGTGTTTCACTGGAAGTCGAATTCCGATAATGCGCTATTACTTTAAATAATAAATTTCGAGTACTTACGTTATATCGAAAGTAATAGCACATTATTGGAATTCGACTTTCATGTTAGTAATTTCAATATTTTCAGTCCTTTATAATAGTAAGATTTTATGCAATAATAAAATTAAAATCATGATTTCCACATTTTATGTAAACACCCATTAAATTTTACGAGATTATAATGTAAATTTGTTCAAACATTGTGCGTGTTAATTTTGCATTTTAAATCACATTCTGTTTTTGCTTTTTAAAAAAGAACGAAATCAATTATTAATCATTTAGTGTCCGCAAGTTTATTTTTAAAAGGTGAGTAATAGCAGTGAAACAAAATTTGATTTTTAAACAGAATTGAAAATTAAAAAATTAAAGTCAAAAATAAAAGTTTAGATACAGAAGAAAATGTAGAAAAAGATAATGAAACAGAAGTGGAACCTGTTCCTTTGACTTCAAAAATGATTCGAGAAAGTCTTCAACTTTCTAATCAGTTGGTAAATTATTTTCTTACTAATGACACTAATCACGAACGTGCTCTTAAATGCCTATGAGAGCTAAATGGTTATATGTCTGGATATTGTGAGCTTCATAAACAATTAATAAAATCATCATCTCAAAGATTAATTACTAATTATGTTGTCACTAGAAAAACATTAACACAACAACATGAGAGTGAAGTTGGCGCTAGTTGTAGTTCCTCTTGTGAAGAATCTTTACCAGTTTGCAAATGAACCTGTTTATCGGCAAATAGCGTTAATAATTAAAACATGTATTAAAAATGTAAATTACTGTGCTGTAAATTATGCATAAAAATATATTATTTTGAATAAAATTAAATATTATAGTTAAAAAAAGTTTGTCTTGTATCAATTTTTTTCAAATTTGAAATTTTTTATTAGTCATATTTTATTTTCTTATTTTTTTTTTGCATGCGAATTTTAAAGTAATTTTTACATTGATGCTTTGCTTTTATGCGAATTTTGAAAAAACACAGTCCACATCCCCCCTTTTTCAAAGTAAGTTACATTTATTTTTGTGCAATTTTGTTTGCGCGTGTTTTCTGAGGAACCTATCTATCACATAAAACGAGACCCAGGTGCACTTAATATTAGATGATGGAAATAATGTAATATATAAATACAACCGAAATACCACCATCACAAACCTTCAGGAAAACATTATTTTTGCAATCTGTATGTTCTTTATTTAATACAATGAAATGATTTGAAAAAGAAAATGGGTAGGAATTTTTTTTTATGCTTAGATCTCATTCATAATTAAACAAAATGACAAAAATTCATAAATAAAACTACAGTAGGACTACTAGTAGACTAATACTATCAATGAATAGTAAAATTTTGGGATTATATCAGAACAAATTGGGTGAATATATCTTTTAACAGCCATTTTAGTGAGATGATTTGCGAGTAATTTAGGTTTCACAAATGATATCTTTTAACACAATCTGAGAGGCCACTATTTTGAAAGTCATTATTGAAAATCTAGTCATCAAATTCTTAAAAGATCTCTCATTTCAGTAATAGAAAAAGAATTCTACTACAATTCTATGACCATCATCATCAATTCCGTATCTCAAGATGTTCCATTCAATATTCATAACTTGTCAGGCAATATGATTTTATTACCTTAGTGATGGTAGACACAATCATACTTGCTTCTATTATGGTCTGCAGCTTCGAAAATAGGATTCTAATCAAGGTAAAGGTGTACAGTATAACTACGAAAAGTAATGAAGATTTCTCATATTACATATTTCTTTTTTGAAACCAATGCTTCAAGAACGTCTTGAGAATTTTAGCCTCTAAATAAAAATATTTCATCAAATGATATGAGACGACTAAGCGAATTGGACAAACTATCTTTAAAAAATCCCCAGTCTAGTATAAGATTCTTATCTGAAATTCTTAAGTTTTAAATATGAACCACAGATAATGAGCAGGGAAAGTAATGCATTAACCACTGCATGGGATAAGATCCCCATTAGTGGCAATTTGTCACAACTCTAAACAACAAATTTAGCGTTGCTAGTTTCTCATTATGAATAGAATGTGGCTGATTTGAAAATCACTCACTAGTGATTATTTTCCAAGAATTGATGTGCCTTAAGAAAACGTATTGTATCGTATTATTTGATTATATACATACATTCTTTTTATACAGTATATCATAAAATTAATTGAGATGTTTACTATTTTATCTTTCATCGTTAAAAAAAAAAAAAATCTATATCAAATATTTCAATATATTTAACATAAACAAACTATGTTGGAAGTTTAATAAAATGTTCAAAAATAAGACATTTATACATTTTTTTTTTTTTTTTATGAAAATATTTAAGTTATAATTGCTATAACTTTTACTTTAACCAATAATTCCTTGAAGGGTTACCGTTTCTTGGCTTTTCGCCGAAACTATCTATATAAATTTATAGAATTTTTTCCTCACTCAAATTTAGTTTAAAGTAAATAAATAAATCAATCGGAAATCATTTTATATTATAAACACAGTTATTTCGCCCCCCTCCTTTTCCTCTTTTTTCCGCAAGATGAGAGAATCAATCGGAAAACGAATTTTAAAACTAACCATAGAAGAGAACGGTGGTTCTTTTTTAAATGTTTTTAGAGAAAAAAAGGGCAATTGTTAAAAAATTTAAGAGATTGGGGGGGGGGGCGGAGTGGTATCGTAGCAATTACTTTTTATACCAATCAAAAGTAAACGCTTCATACTCCGCGTCACACATCAATTTCCTTTCAGAATAAATTAACCAGATCAAAGTATAATAGTAGTAAAGCAATCTTAAATATATAAACATCGTTGAGTTGTTTTTTTTTAATGACAATCTTTTTTTTTATCTTTACAGAGGGTTTTTTTTTTTTAAAAAAAAAGAAGTTTATCAGCATTCTCGTGTAAGCAGTAAATTTCTTGACTAATAGAAATATGTTTTACTTTAAATCCTACAACCAGGTATAACGCTACAGACAACTTCGCTCAATAAGACACACTTTCCAGAATACAGTATCATAAATAAAACGAGCACTGTTGGGTGAATCACTGAATACGTTGCTAGATAATGACACTATATTTTTTAAAAAACCTCTTATGTATATTAAAAAAGGCATATAGCTTTATTAATTTTTATTACTCACTCATACTAGAGATTATCCAATAATGAATAATATTTCTGTAGTGTAATTTGCAAGGTAGGGAATGCTTTCTATCCATTTTTAACATCTTTTTACAGGAATGTAATCAGAAACATAGACATTTCGTACTGAAGTAGCACTCATCAATTTACTGGATAATCTCTAGTATGATGACTGACTAATAAAAAATTATTAATATACTTTCAATAAATGATTTGTGATAAAGTTGTAAGGGTAGCACGTTTGACACATCAATTAAACTGTAGTACTTTGCTATCTATATATACTGAACAATAATAAATATATAACCGATTGTGGTCTGGACCAACTGATGAGTGCTGACTCAGCACAAAATGTGCGTCATATGTTTATGATTACATGCCTCCACAAGTTATTAAAAGTGGATAGAAAACATTCCCTATCTTGCAGGAGAATGGTATAATGAAATCTACACTACAGAAATATTCATTATATGGCTTTATTGCTCAGGGGTTCATAAAAAGCCCAAGTGCCAGAACTGCGAGCTCCAGAATCAATTCTGGGATCTCCCAGTCCCATGTCAGATCCTCTACAACTGTGCCAAACATACAGGACAAACTAACTAAAGTTTTTGAATTGATTTCAGACTAAGAAAAATGTTTTAAAAAGTGAAGATAAATCTTCTGGCTGATTTAAAGCCTAGCAACTTAGTTGATAGTAATGATAGACATGCAAAATTTTAATTTTTTTTTTAGTCAAAACTCAATATGAGTCTCACACATAACTAACCATTCAATTAATGGTAAGGAAACTAGATGTTTAAACATCAATTGACTATTTAATTTGTGAGGATAAAAGTATATGTCAAGATCTCTACCTAAGTCATGCGAGGCTAATGTACAATAAAATATTAGAATGATTAACATCTGGTATTCAATCTCCTCAGTAGTATTACTGTCTTAACGTAATTTATTCTAGGATTTTAATATTTAAAGCAGAATTATAAATTTCAATGAGCTCTTTAAATCATTAATGTATTTGCATATAATCATAGCAACTGGGAATATATAGAAACAGCATCTTGAAATCATGAGTTGTAATCTTGACTCCTTAAAATATATTTCTTTTAAGAAATTGCCAAGTTAGTAAAAGCTATGTTATTTATTGTCTGTAAATGGTATAGCAATTATGATTCAAAATGATTCCAATCACATTACTAGTCTTGCTGATGATAGTTATATTGCTACCCTCTCCCCTTCATCACAATATTTTATAGATTGTTATGGATTTGTCTTAGGATTATCTTCAATGATGCACATGTTCAAATTACAGAGCTCTTTGATTGGATTCAGAATGGAATACAGCTGGACAATTATAGAACAATAATATACATAAATAACCAATGACACAATTGAATTAATCATACTGCCAGATCTCTTTGATTATTTGTAGTAAGAAAAAGGAGCTAGCTATAAAACTGAAGTGTATTTGAAAAAAAAAATTAGTGAAGAAATTACTGAGTTGCTTGACTAGCCTGGAAATGCTCTGACAATGACCCATATTGCATACTATTTCCAGAAACAGTCCAATATATTTAAATTTAAGAAAGGGGAGCTAGCTTAAAACTAAAGTCCATTGTAAGAGTCATGTTAAAAACAGTATTACAATAACTTGCTATTACTCTGCCAGTATATAAATCATCTATTATTTTTTATATGTTTAAGTTCCAAATGAGAAGTTTCTGATAAGCATTGAGTATTGGACAATTTTCAGGGGGCAAGCCAATCTAGCTGGAAGTTTTCCTATCTGTTAGTTATTACTAATGGTACCATTACACATTTATATTTTGACCAACTGTATTGGGTGAACTCTTTCAATTGTTACATGTGTATTATTATTTTAAATAGATGCAATAATTATTACATTAACTGCATTTAATCTATCAGCTGAAAAACATTACTTCCAGCAAAAAAAAACACATCTACACAACAATAATAAATTATAATAGAAGTCTCTACATCTTTGCAAAAATAATAACTCCTCCACAAAATTATTTAATTGGATTATGTCTTTGTATATTGGTAAAAACATGCCTATATGGATAAACTTAAAAAAGTAAATAGCTTCTGCAGAACAAAAGAATCTCTAATATTTCTCCAAGGAAAATAATGAAGGAGAACACATTATTTACCAAGTTAGTCAAATAGCCACCTGATGAATTTTTACCTTTTCCCCCCATATAAATGCTCATTTTCTGAGCTAATATTTGGAAAGTTGAGTTGTTAGCAATATGATAGTTATCTGAAGAAGTCTATGCAGAAAAAAAAATCAAATTTTATCAGAATCAATTCTTATATGAAGGCATGACTGGCAATGTAAAGTAATAAAATGTAATTAATCATTAAACAGTTCTATACAATAAAACTCCTTCTGTCTTGTAAATTTAACTCTCAAATAGCAATAGTTTTGAGTGACAAAGACCTAGGTGATTGTGATTTGATTGGTTGGAGATCAAATTTAGATAAGATTCTTGAAAACAATCCACATTGTACAATAAGTCAGACTTATTAAAGAGTAAGTTCCTTGTCATTATTCAGTAAGAAATCATCTAGAACAATAACCTACAAATGACCAGTGTATATTTGGTGTGACAGTTTTCACATAAGATTTCTGCAAGGATATATAATTATGATATGGAAGACTTGAAATGACAGATGCATTCATAAAATAAATTGTAAATGGTGAAAAAATTATGAGAAAAACCAATGGAATAGTAAGTCAAAGGGAAAATTATAATTCAGGATGTCATTCATTATCTTTATAGATATTTACCAAGTACTTTAGGAACAAGTTCATGCACTACGATATATTTAAATGAGCCAAAAAGACTAGAAAATATAAATATGGTACACAAAATATAAATCAAAATGTTAAATGGGCCATCTGGAAGTTGCAAAAGTAAAATATGAACTAGCCATTATCATAATCATTTTCAACCATTATCATTTTATTGCAGGATGAAAGTCTCCAAGTTCAATACACCTTTTCCAATCTTTACTCTCTGTTCTCCATATCACCCTAGAAAACTTCCTTATTTCACCCATCCATCTCACATGTGGTCACTTTCTAGGTCTTTTACAGTCTCTTGGAATCCAGTTTAAGATTTCAACTGCCCAGATATTAATAATTTTTTCTAGCAATAGTCAACTTTACTTCAGTCTCTTAATTCTTTCAATGATATCAGCAACACCTGTGTGTTTTTTCACCTATGTATTTCATTTTCAATCTCTCCTTGTTATTCCTAACAGACATCTTTCCATAAATCACAGAGCTGTCTAAAGTCTCTGTATTGTTCTTCTGTTTATTGTTTAAGACTCAGATCCAGGAATAAGAATTGCTAATTACAGACATTAATTAAAAACCTTCCTTTTCAAACACATGGACATAATTCCTTTTAATATTAAGTTATTTCTATCAAAAGCACTTCAATCAAGTTTGGTAAATAATAAAACGGGGAATAAATCTTGTAAAAAACATTATAAATACTATAAATAGTAATAGATGATATTCAAATCTGCATTAAAAGATTGTTCTATTAGTTGATGTAAGTAAACAAGATATTAACTGACACAAAAAAGAGAAATTTCTGGTCAATGGAAATAAATTCTTTAATTTTTAGAATAAATGACAGTTTTTAAAAAAGCCACTTTAATTTTTGTTTTCTTATGTGAATGAAAATATATTTCTTAAATAAACCAGCTTTGTGGTTGGTAGAAAATAAAAAAAACAAAGTCCAAAATGTGATCATAATTACCTAACATGTTCATAATGTTTTTCATGGACAATATTCTAGTAGTTCTGCCATCCAAGAAATATCTAAAACCCCTATTCCAAATAATTACCAAGTTTTCAAAATCTTCCAAACTCACCTTTAATCCCGATAAATCATCAATGTGGAGAATAAGCACCGGAAAAAAAATTCAATCCAATTATTTGGCTCAGCCGCAGAATTTTCTTGGGTTTCCAATATTTAAATCCCAAATTGCTATGTCGCACCATTTGCAGAACTTAATCATGAATCATCATCCAAGACAGTGCAAGTCCTATCTAAGGTTTATCCGTCATTGCACTGATTAACATCAAAATCATGACGAAGATAAGCTACTACCTCCTGATGACAGTCACTAAGACCTTCAATACCAAAATCAACAAGCTGTGTGCACAACTGTTGTGAAAAGGCAGATGTGCTCCAATAAGTATTAGAAAGATACCCAATTACATCAAAAATGCAATGGCATGTTGCTCTACTCTACAGAAACTCTATATTACCAAAAGACACACTCATTAGTGTTCAACCTCAACAAAAAATTTACTCAAAAAAACAGTTGTATTACAAATAGATCCCATGGATACCCCTCTCCCATCTAAAATTATGTGGCTTGACAAACTCATATCTCATTTGATGCAGACCAATGGATCCTTTGTAGAGGCTTTCAAAAAAAAGCTAACCATATGGGAAGCACATAACATCCTTAATCCGGAATCCCACACTGCTCGCCCTAGTTTAGGATGTAGCAATTATAAAATAACTATATTTAAATTTTTAATGATGGAACCTAAGTTTTTGGATTTCCTCATTAAAATAAATCTAAACTCAATGCCGACTAACTGGTTTTTACACCACAAGAAATACTTCAGGAAAATAAACCCTCTATGTCCCAACTGTGGTAGAAGTGATGAGACATTCGACCACCTTATTCAAACTTGTACGGCTTTCCAAAATATAAAAAAACATAATTGCGCACAACTGCCCGATTGATCTATATAGAATTCTCAATATCAAAGATTGTATAATGTCAAGGGACTTCCCAATTATAAGATTATTCATTTTTCTCACTTATTCCATGTGGATTGCAAGATGCAAACAAAAGTTCACCTGCCCCTCTCCCAAAACAGAAGACATTTTCATAGAGACTATGAAGAAAATACAAAATAGGGATAAAATCCTTGCCTCAAAATTTCTTGTAGAAAACACCTGGAATCTCTTCAGCTTCCCAAACATACATATCCAAGTGTGAATAACTAATTGTTCCAGCAGGCTTACAGTAACTTTCATATCAGACCAAATTTGACAAGGTTTCCTGGTTTTCTCATTGTGTAACAAAATGTATAAATTTAACAATAAATAATTTTTAAAAAAAAACATGTTCACAATGTTCTCTTTTAATGGCAAAAATAAGAAAAAGTGTTGAAGGATTCAATATATTCTCCCAATGAAATTAATCCAGAGCATATTTCTTTAAAACATCTTGGAAATGATCTTTATAGCATACACAATCAGTCTATCTCTTTCATACGTCACGTACTCAAATTCATTCAAAAAGTTTTTTAGAAAGTCTATTAATATTCATTCTCTCCACCTTTTCAATATGTATTTATTATTGTCTGATCACACATTTACTTGGAATGTTGCTTTATGTAGAATAGGCACTTGCCAATTTGAAAATGAGACATTAGAAGTTTTAGAGATGAGTATTGGAGGAGAATGGAAAAAATGTATGTCAAATAGAGATGAACAGCATCACAGAGGCAAATACGAAAATATTTATTTGTTGACAAAATTTAAAAGAGAATTGACTACATACTTAGAAACAGAGAAATTTTAAAGAAATTGTTGGAAAAGATAATGGATGGTGACAGGGAGAATCTCCTAGATGACTTTAAAAAAGCAAGTATCTATTATATGTTGAGGAATAGAAAAGCTGGTCTAGACTAATATAAAATATCCATCTTTTGGCCAATGACTAAGTATGACATTAAAGAGTGAACAACTCTGAGAAATATCTATGTAAAAAGATCAGAGCAACAATGTAATGCTTAATATTTATTTGTTTAATTTAATTGGTCGATGTTGCTCTGACAATACACTTATTGCCTCATGATAAAAGAGTTTGCTGTATTGGATTTGCTGATGATGTGGAAGAGTTTGTAAATAGTGAAATTGAGCTTAACTAAATATAAAGTAAGTTTGATGAAATCGGTGGAAAGCTTAGTATTACAATATATATAAATATATATCATTAAAAAATAGTCAACCCTTAAACAATCCTAATATCAATAACAATCAAGAATTTCAAACTGTTGTCAAGGCAACCTTTTAACAATAAAAGTGTAATCCACCTTTAATAATGATCCAATATATTTATACAGACAGTAAAGATTGCAATTATTACAGAGATTAAAAAGTTAAAAGTGGCTAGGTTTAGGGTTCAATAAAAAAACATCTGGATTCACAATATTAAACTATTTAAATTTTTAATGCAGTGGGTCTTATAGTGAGAGTAAAAACAGCCAGGCTGATTTGAGTCCTTTCTTCCAGAAAAGGGAAGATATGCTACAAACTAGATATAGACATCAGGCTTGTCTTATTACTGAACATCCATTGAAATAAATAATAATTATATATACATGGAAGGTCATTAAATGCCTGAATGAATAAGTCAATTGCATTTCTATTAAAGGGATAAATTAAAATTAGCATTTTTATTCAGCTAAATCCATTCAGGAATTTGTACTTTTTGTATATACTACCTTATCCCTGCACTAAATATACAGAGATGTATCCATGGTTTTTATTCTTTTTTTTTCTCCATATGTCATAGCATCAGCCGGGAGGTGAACCTGCAACAACCGTCTGCAACAAACTGCTTGCTTGCAAGGTAGCTGCGCTGACCTCTCAGCTAACAATACTCTTTGTTTCCATTATTGCTTCTGGAGATGAAGGATAGATATCAGCAATTCTTAATTTAGTTTTAAATTAACTTTATTAGGTTTACTATATTCATTGTAGATTATTTACAAGTAGTATTGAAACAAAAGAGACTTCAAGTAGGAAAGCAATAAGATAGATGTTCATATAATTGAACAATAATCAGTATATATCTAATGCATATTAATTATTATATTCAATAGCCAAATCACTGGGTTGTTGTTAATGAAATCAGATTCCATGTAGCTGCAAAAAGCTTGCTGGTGTATGGGTTTGATCTTTGGTCTTAATGTTAAATAATTTTTTTTAGAAAGAGTGATGTAATATTGTGAGATGTGGGATTAAGCTTAGATAGCATCTTACAAACCATAGTGTGAAGAGAATGTAGTAAGTCTTATATCGGGTAAAAGACCACTTTGTATATTTTTTATAAGGTTGTTGATTTGTCAGTGAGTTTGAATGAGTCATATTAGTGATAAGACACAACAAGGAAGAAATGAGGTACAATCCATAAGAAAGTGTTTTAATGTTTCTTCATTTTTATGACAGAGGGCACATGATGGATCTATATTTGTGAAGTGTCGCCTGTAGAAAAGAAAATAATTAATAGGAAGGGCTATGACATTTTAATCTATTGTATTTCATATATATAATTATATAGTATAGAAAATGTTTAAAATATGAATTTTTTAAATCAATAAATCAATTTACCTAGATATTAAAAATAATTAAATTAAATTTAAAAAATATTATAAATCCATTACGCAATTATGTATTTATTTTTTGCCAGTACAATTTCAATTGTCGGTCAAGTTTATAGAAATTTACGTATACATGCATTTCTATAAAAAAAGCAATAAAGACTAAACAAAAAAAAATTTGATATAGTGATTTTAAAAAAAGGAATTTAATTGGTTAATGATATAGAGAAATATGACGTAAAACCAACACACCTAAATCAATTTTTGAAATACTACTATGGACAAATTATATGTTGAATAGTTTAAGAAAAATTCAAACTTTATTTAACCTTTTCAAATACATTTAACTATTAGTAATAGCACCCAGTTTAGTATATAACAATATTTTGAGTGCTATTATTTTCCTTTCTCCTTCAGGTGTAGCCGATCTGATTAGTGACAATACTAGCATGAAAAATGAATCTGGAGTTTTAGATTCATCACTACTGAATTTAGGATAGTGCATTATCTTAAATTCTATATTCATAAATTTAAAGGTCGTGATTTGATTCTTATGCCAGGTCAGGAATTACTTTTAAAATATGTTACATACTAATTTGTTGAATGTATTTGAAAAGTTTAATAACAGTTATCAAAAAGCATAAGAAATAGTAATCATGTGATGTTTAGTGAGATAAATGCCAGTCTTTCTGGTTTTGAAACAATCATTTTATAATAAATTGCAAAAATAAAAGTAGCTTAGAAAAGATTGTTGCATTGTATAAAAAACCACCCAAATATTTACTATTCGGCAATAAGCAAGCCTAAGAACTAGTGCCTTCTTGATTAATCTTTTATAAGTGGCTTCTCGAGAAGCCTTTGACAAGCAATACCCTACTTAAAAATAGTTGCACCTTTGTAACAATTAAATGGTAATTCATTAAAAGAATATTACTTAAACAAAACTAATAGTTAAAAATAATTATTTTTTTTGCTTAGCTGTCCCAATGCTTAATGTTACTCATGCAGTGTTAGACAAAGCTGAAAGGTAGTTAAATAACAAATTTCATTTAACAAAATCACACTACAGAAACATTAATCATTAAGTGGACAATCTCTGGTGTAATGAATGACTAATAAAAATTATTAATATACTTCCATCAAGTGGTTTGTGTCAAAGTTATGAGGGAAATAAGTTTGACACTTGACAATTTAACTGTAGTAGTTTGTTATCTATATATATATATACTGAACAATACTAAAGATATGTATAAGAGATTGTGATCTTAGTCAACTGATGAGTTCTGATTCAGCAGGTCTTTGGTTATATATTTATGATTACATCCCTCCATAAGTATTAAAAGTGAAAGAAAACAAGTTCCCACCTTGCATGAGAGAGGTATAGTGAAAATGACATTATAAAAATATTATTTGTTAAGTGAATAATCACTGCTCTAATGAATGACTAATAAAAATCATTAATATACTTTCATTAAGTGGTTTGTGTCAAAGTTAGGAGGGCAGTGTGGTAATTTTGACATATCAATTAATCTATAGCAATTGGCTAACCACATATACTGAATAATGGTATATATATATATGTAACGATCCGGATATGCTCGTTACAATATATATATATATATATGTGTGTGTGTGTGTGTGTAAGAGATTGTGATCTGGGACAACTGATGAATTCAGCATGAAATGGACATCTTGGGGAACTTGCATCTTTTTCACACATTTTGGTTATATGTTTATGATTACATCTCTTCATAAGGCGTTAAAAGTGAATAGAAACTAATCTCTACCTTAAGCTCAAGTGGTGTATTGAAACTTACACTACAGAAATTATATATTTAACAAATTTTATTAAGTAAACAAATAATATTTTGAAAAATAATTATTAATTTAATAAAGACAATATAAGCTTTATTTGAAATACAATGTAACAAAATAAATATTTACAAAAAACTGATGGAACAAAGCTTTTGATTGATGTCAGTTATATTCATAGCAATAATGGTAGTGGGGTGAGAAGGATGTATATATATATACATATTGTTTGTGCTAATTTACATTTAATTTAAATGTTGCATTATGATGAGTGAGTAGCCCATTTTTTGGAAAGGGGCATACAGGATTTCCTCATATTAAAAGTGTATTTGTCTTTAGAGATGCCCAAGCTTCTTTAATTTTCTTCTTATCATCATTGCGCTCAACACAAACAATGTTGACAGAAGAGGAAATAAAGGTATGGCCAGTAGCAGAAAAATGTTTAAAAAAAACTGAATGAGTATCTAAATTGACTTTAGCTTTGTTATAGAGACAAGGGTGTTGAGCAATGCAAGTAGAGAGGTTGACCCAAGATTCATCATAGTAAATGGAGGAACAGATGGGACAATAAAATTTGATTATGTTCACAATCTGTGAATGGAGATCAGCTGACAAAATATCCTTTAAGTTGTTAAGTAAGTGTTATAGAGGAGGAGAGGTGTATAGAGCTATTTGATGAGTGGGAGTGATAATTTTAGAGATGCGGAGGATTATCATAGGTATATAGGGAAAGAAATCCTTTGTGGTAAAAGTTTCTAATGGTTTGTAAAATGTCTGAATCCTTATATTCCACCCTGCACAATTTTGATATGTATATACTAATATTATCTTGCCTGTGTGATTTGAATGTACATAAATGGGGGTTATAGTGTAGAAATTCTTTAAGTCCGACTAATATGTGGGAACGCAATGTATGTGAGTCAGTGTGGTTAAAGCCATGCATGTGTACGAGTTTAATAATCATTTGATAGTTCAAGGATGTGTGGTCACATTGTATATAGAGGTCATAGGTAATTAATTCCATTTGAAGTATCCTCGCTTTCACAGATTAGAGTGATGGATGTGACATGCACAAGGTCTTGCTGAATTATGAAGATTGTGGAATCAGGAGCACATAGAAGATGTCATCAATGTAAGATAGATATAACAAAGAAGGTTTTGAGACACAGTATGTTGGTATATTTTCTTTGGTGTAATTCAGGAAAATGGCTTGAGATGCTGCTGCTAGTTGGTAATCCCATGGGCCAGCCATTATCTATTTTATAGTGGATCTTATTGAAAGAGGCTGTGATATTATTATGGATCCAAGTTAAACATTCAGCGATGAAATCTGTTTTATGAAGATGTATTCTATGCTTTGTAATTTTTGTTTGATCAGTTGAATAGAAGCTATGCAAGGGATCGATCCACAGAGTTCAGTGATGTCGAGTGATGTGAGGCAGTCTTGTTGGTTTAAATGGGCATGCTTAATTAGATCAACATATTTGGAGGATTTCACAGTGAATTTGCCAATACTAAGTGAGTCAAAAATCCATTGGTTTATTAATTTAGCAGCTTTGAAGTAATAAGTGGAACCAAAACCAATCATCAGGTGCAAAAGATGTGCATTCTTATGTAACATTGGCAAATATAGGGAGCATGGCAGCTGAGGGATAGATACATAATGTAATGATGCCAAGTGGAAAATTAAGGAAGCATAGCACATCTCTAAAGACAAATATGCCACTATTAATAGAAAATCCTGCATTCTTCTTTCCAAAAAATGGCCTACTCACCCATCATAATGCAACATGCAAATTAGCACAAACAATATATATACAGCCTCCTCTCTCCACTACAACTATTGCTACATCTACAATTGACACCAATCGAAAGCTAGCTAAGCACATTAAGTTAAACTATTTATTAAAGCTTTGCTACATATGTTTTTTGTGTATATTTATTTTGTTAAATTATTAATTTAGGAAAAAATGTTTAAATTTAATGCTTACATTCGTTTGTAAAAAATACTGCTTTATTATTTTTGTAAACATTTTGTTACAGCAAAATTGCTTCATGCATTTGGTTGCCTTCCAAAGTTATTTTTAAACCACTAAAAATCACATGATCGCCTTCTCTATGCTTACACAAACTGTTAATACATAGGCAAAACTCCATACAGAAGAACCTCTCAGTGCAAGCCAGAGTAATCAATGGATGCAGGGAGGTTTGTGCATAAAATTCCTATCTTGTGCCTACTCATCCAATATCCACAGACTATTTTCTAGCTTGTGGCTGTCATCAGTGAAGTGGCTGCTGGAAGGTTGCATTAGATCCTAAGATCTAGGTGCAGGGTTCTCAGATACAAGGCTCCTCAATGATAAAAGCCACAAACAAGAAAGTATTCTGGGAATATGGGATGAGTAGATACTAGATAGGAATTTTATGCACAAACTTTCCTGCATCTATTGATTACTCTGGCTTGTACTGAATGACATTACTGTATGGAGAGTTTTGGCTATGTATCAAAGTTATTTTTTTCATATTTAATGAATGCTCATTAGTTCCTGCTCAGTGATGGATGCCCTTTATGATTTAGTGCAATAGTAGATTGACAGATTCTGGAATGTTAAGTTGTTGGGTTGATTCCAGTTTTGGCATTTATGATGCTAATTACTGAGCAATAAAGCAATTCAATTACTTTTTATTATTTTTAGTGATGAACATATACCATTTCAGTTCTTGCATTACATTATCTAATAACTTAATTATTTATCAACAATGATTCTTTTTTTCTTTTTTGATGTTCTATTGAATGTACAGCTGATGGACTAACAGTGCATAATAAGCATAATTTATGAATTGAAATGCCTGATCCAATTGTTTAACTTAACATTTCCATAAATTGAAAAATGCTTGTGCTAGATAGCAATATTGCTCACTTGCGTCTGACTGCATTACAATTCACAGTTTCCACAGCTTCCATCATACAATAATTTTTAAAAAGCAGAAATCCCAGTACTGAGTTATCATTTCATTTCTGCAAGTATTAAACTGCAATGATTACAGTGATCAAAAAGTTTATTGCTCAGGAAATCATAAAAAGTTTGCCAGAAAGTGATAAAATGGAACCATGATCCATGAACCTTTAGTTACAATGTCCGCTACTCTACCACTGCACCAAATTGTAAAGTACATCAATTAAAATAAATAATGTGTTAATATAAGTAGTGTAATTTTATATCAGTATTTGTATGCTGCACAAATTATAGGTATTGTGAATAATTTATCCAGCACGATAGCTCAGGTAAAAATCCTTGGTTGGAAAAACTTTGCCAAATTAGATTGCCAGAATAACATTATCTATAATATAAATTAAATCTACTATTTCACTTAAATTTTTATACAAAAATAAAATTGGCAGGGTTTGTTTCAACAATTGGGGAAGGGTACTTCACCAAAGACATCATGCATGCTTGCAAAAATCCTATTTTCCCTACTTTAGTTCTGCCACCTAGTGTAAGCTTGAATAATAAAGATTACAATAAGTGGTAATGCTTAATAAATCTCTGTCCAGAACTGTTCTATCCATACTTCCAGACCAACTTCTGGGATAGCACTATTGCTAGTGAAGAGATTTAGATATGGATTTAGTGCACCTGGTTTTTTTTAATCTAATCCATCTTTGCTACATCATTGTATTCTTTTTTCCAGTGTTAAATATTTAGTGTGAATTTCAAAAACATCTTAATGTTTTGTATTTCAATCATCTTGCTTGAATTATTATATAAATATGACTCCACTTCAGTATTTATGTGTTTAGGGGCCCTCATCTTTTTGATAATAGTATGCATGTATATTTTTTGATCAGGGTTATCAAAAACAACAAAACACCAAATGACCCCAGGTAGAGAAAAGATGCACCAGTCCAAATAATCTGAGTGCACTGCATCCAGGACCAAAATTACTCACTAACAAAAATCATAAGCTATAAATTAGTTTGGGGATATGGATACAGCAGCACAGGATAAAAGCTTATTAAGCACTCCCATATGACATCTACTGTTTACTCAAGCTTACATTAGGTGGTGATACTGGAGCAGGATATATAGATTTCTATTTAAAAGTGCAGTGTAATTTCAGTCATATGATCTTTTGTAATTTTTATGCAAATGGTTACACTAAAAATTTGAAAACTATCACTATAGTAAAAAAAAATTAACAAATTTCATTTTTACATACATTTATAAAACTTTTACATAATATATCCTTAATGACAAAAGGCTCTATGATGCAATGGTAATAAATTCATCTATCAAGCCTATGACCTGAGTTCGAATTTGGGCTAATTAAACCGTAAAATGTTTCTTTCAACAATTTGGATTGTCTTTCAGATTGCCATGGACAATTAAGGGGGGGGGGGGGGGGGGGGGGCTACTTATTCAATATTGGGGGGGGGGGGGGGGGGGGGGGGGGGGGGGGGGGGGGGGGGGGGGGAGTTAGTAAATAGTATCCAGTTATTTTTAGTTAAAGATTAAACCAAAGATCGAAAACTGATTAGAGCATCATTATTTAGCCATTAGTAACTTCTTCCTCATTCCTCTGCGAAAGACTGTTAGAGAAGTTTTCTTGTCACGTAATGATCTACTTTAAAAACTATTTTACTCTTAATGTTATCAAAACTTAAAATTGCTTAAACATTTTATAAACAATCTGTGTACATACTTTTGTGTTTTAATTAAATAAACTAGCATTCACAATGTAAAAAAAAAGAGACAGAATTAATACCATTTACTGATAATCAGCCATAAGCTTAACTATAATAATTAATTTACTTTTAATGATGAAAACTCTTAAGAAAGTTTCTATTTCTTATATCAATCAAATATAGAACTATTTAATAAACTTTTGTATTGACTATCTAAAACAAAAATAACAATAATAACATATTAGGATAAACATCATTTTCCAATAATCAATTACTAACTGAACTCTGAATTAAAGATTGATCATAAATTTAATGTATAATTATGCATAAAACATGTAAACAGAAAAACACACTAAAGAAAAATATCACAATTAAGGTAAAAGAGAGTAATATTGAAAGTAATACTTTAAAGATTTAATGAATGTTTTATATTAGTAATTTTTTTCCTAGTCTAATATTTCCACATTCTCGGCAATTCCTGAGTTAAATTTGTTTTTATCAAGCTATTAGCAATCAATCAGCCGTAAAGGAAATTCAAGTTCCACTCCTAATCTGCTTTATATGAGACATAAACCTGCTAATGCAGGAAGTTCGCGCAGTCCCTGCTGGTACAATGCTCTGGACTCCAATTACGTTAATAATTTAAAAAATTAATTCAAATGTATAATTTGAATAAACTTCAGACACATCACCTTTTCAGGTTTTATTTCCCATTATAATAAATATATATATATGTAGGGCAGTAGGAGGATATACAATTATATTTCAATACATGTACGTGCTTTCTGCTTGTAATCGGGTGTTAAGCAATGTAGGCAAACGGATGCTAAAAGCAAGAAGGCATTGATCAAGATAGCTACCATTAAAGATTAAATCGAATACCTCATATTTATTACTCCATCATTTTATATACTTTTATTCGATTTCATTCATTTTATTTTGTATGTATATAAAAAGTTCATATTTAATATTTAAGCCTAATCATTTTATGCCCTTAAAAAAGGGAAAAAAATCAAATGGTTTACTGCTCGGGAGTTGATAAAAAATTCAAGCACCGGAAGTAACTCAGCTAGGTCAAGATCTATGGAATATGATTTCCAGAGTCCGTTACTTTATCACTGTACCAAACCATGCAGGATTTTTTATTTCCACAAACTCATATAAAGGAATGACTATTTTGCACTAGGATAAGCAGAAATGTACTATTAAATAGGTCTAAAGGTGAGGAAATGTTACTAAATATTTTGACTTTTAAAAGTTCACCAACAAAACTTTTCTAAATTGGATAGATTTTGAGTTGTAATGAAACACTAATACAGTAACAAAGAACAACATTGCTGAGACTAACAGACTATAAACAATAAAAAAAAGAATAGGATTTAATCCTCACTACAGTAAGTGCCTTTATTTCATCTTAGTGAAATACAAAATTTGGAGGTCAAAGACCTTCGTAAACAAAAATAATAATTTAAATATAATGACAATAGTAATGCAATAGATTTCATAGCTGAAGATTCCTGGACTAAAAACTAAAATCATTATTTCTAGTGCTCAACTTCTCATAAACCTCATCAGCAGAAGACCATTTGATGAATATCAAAAAAACTAATATTCTTCCTTTTACTAGACCACAGCCTTGTTTATAGTTCGTTAAATGTTTATTTTTATCATCTTTTTAAATGCCCGATTTTAGACGTTATTTCGGAAATGATTTAAATGGCGAATGTCAATCTGTATACCAGAAACAAAATAACTAACAATATTATTCACTTAATGAATAATATTTCTGTAATGTAAATTACACTGCAGAAATGTTATTCATTAAGTGGATAATCTCTAGTCTAATGGATGACTAATAAAAATTATTATTATATTTCCATCAAGTTGTTTCTGTCAAAGTTGTTAGGGCAGCAAGTTTGACAGTTATCAATTAAACTGTAATAATTGACTATCTATATACACTGAATATTGATAAAGATAGGTATAAGTGATTGAGATCAGAGTGCTGGTTTAACATGAAATGTGAAGCTTGAGGATCATACATCTTTTTCACATGAACTGTTTATGATTGCATCCCTCCACAAGGTGTTAAAAGTGGATAGAAACCAGTCTGTACCTTATGTGACATTGTTGTAGTCACCCAATACATTAAGTAAATAATCTGTAATTTAATAAATGACCAATAAAAATTAACTAATACATTTACATATATATCATCCTGTAGCATGTCGCATTCATACTCCAATGGTTGTTTGTGTTGCCTAATTAATGAAGGTATTATGACCAAGGGATAACATTTCAAGATTTTCCACTGCTTAACATCAAAATTATTACTACCACCTCACACTTAGAGTCATCATAAGCCATTATGAAATCTATGATTACTAAGAAACGATTAATATTTAACTTCCAATTGTGATCCTTTTATTATAAAATAGGTTAAGAGACGGTTTTTTTTTCACAATTATTTATTTTAATTTTTCATAAATGATTTAAGTGTTAAATATTTATTCTCAGCTTAACATATATAGGTGATGATCTAATTTTAATTTTTGTTGAAATATTTATAAGTGCCATAGAATAATATGGATTTGTGTGGGCATGCCACCACTTAAATTAATATAATTGTAAATTTATAAATTTCAACATATGTGTGTTCAAGTGTATCAGTGTATGAGATAGAATGGAGAATTGTAGGTCAAGTGAAAGTCTGTGCTCATTTACACTGTATATTACATATGTTGATACAGGTATATAATAAGCCTGTATTTCAGTCATTAAAATCATAAATTATAAATTGGTTAACTGATTCTGAAAAAAGACAATATTTAATGTTCAAATAATAGACACCTCATTACTATAAGATAAAATTATTTAATTGGAAACAGTCAAATAAAACTAAGGTATGTTTATATATTGATGTCATATATATTCAAACTGTTTATATAAAAATAAACAAAAAAAAATACACATTAAATAAATTAACACCTTACAACAATGGATTCACTTGATTGTCATTTCCAAAGAATTAACTTTTCATTATTTCTGGTTATCAATTTAAAGACTCAAAAAACATATATATATATTTGTCTTTTTTCTTGAGTGTAACTTATAAAGATTTCAATTTAGTAATTCAATTAAATATTATTAGTTACCTAGAAAAGAAGTCAAGAGATATTTGGTCAAAGTGACTAGACAGTGATCTTTTCTCTTTTTTTTTTAATTCTGTAATTTTTTTAGAAAGAATATTATCTGAATGCTATTTGACTTCATCTTATATTTTAATAATGATTACAGAGAAATTGTATTATATATATGCAAATAAAATGTCCGTTAATTAAAAAACTATTGTAATAACAAAAAAATAATAATAAATATAATCGTAATTAACTATTATATACGGTCTTAATAGTTAATTATCATTATATTTATTATTTTTTATTGTTATTACAATATACATATTGTGTATTATATGATTTTTGTTAAAAAAAAAAACAGCTTAAAAAATATTACAAATTTTATTTTTGTTTGTTTGAAAATTCTATAGTGTTTTATAAAGGAATTTATTTAGCATGTAAATATTTTATATAATATTCTCAATCATTTAAAAAAAAAAGTACAAATTCCAACAGGAGACAGTCAAACATGACTTTATCAAATTCTTTAGTCACTGCATGCATAAATTGAGCACTCATTAACATTACAGTTTAGAATTGATGACCAACCATAAATGAACATGCCAAAGACTGTTAAATTCTATTTTTGAAGTGCTGTGATTATAGATTATTCAAAATCTAATTATGCCTAAAAAAAATCAAATCTAATTGGCTTTATATTTTTGGATAAGAAAAAAATGTTTGGAATATTATATGAAATTTATTTCTTGTGGTATAATTTTTCTGAGTTTTAATGATTTTTCTGTTTAAACATTTAGAAAGAAAAAAATTCTTGAGATATGTTAGAGGATGAAACCGCATGTTAAGTCAGTAATAAGTTTGTGCTTATTAGCTTTTTAAAAGTTTCTATAAGATAAGTTATCTTCTAATATTTAGTAAAAGAATATATAGACAGTAGACCATTTCAAGAAAATGAATATTTTTCATAATTATATTTAAGTCACATAAAATCAACCCAAATGCCATGAATATTCAATCTTGTGTTGAGGTAACCTTTTATTTATTTAAAAAAAGGTAGTACCACCTTCTTTAAAATGTTTATATAGACCAAGAGTTCCCAAATTGGTCAATATTGATCCCCCCCCCAGGGTCGATTTGAACTTTCTAGAGATCAATAGTTTCAACAAAAACATTTGGGGGTCAACGATAGCAAAAATAGACCATTACTACTGCTATTTGTTTATTGCTTCAAAATATCTGATTCCAATAGGTACTAATTAAAAAGGGTACTGTGGTATTAGAGCTGCGACAGACATGAAGAATTATAATTGTTTAATCACTAAATTAATTAGTTATTAAATCAAAAACATATTTTAAAATCTACATTAAAAAAAAACAAATTAACAAAAAAAAATTACCATCTCCACACATATAAACAATTAGTACTCAGCTTTATATTAAGATAACCAATCTTCATACTTTAATGAGTGCTGGTTTAGCACGAAACATGTATATTAGTGATTATTTATTTTTTCAACATGTGTGTGATCAGGTGAGTCAGCAATATAAGATGGCACTGAGAGTTGTAGGTAGAGTGAAAGTCTGAGTTCGAATCCCGCATATATTACATATATAAATGCAGGTGTAAGCCTGTACAATGTATTAAAATAGATTATGCAGAATATGCACGTGCAAATACACACCCAATTTGATTTAAACATGCATTTTAACTATTCTTCACATTAAATCGTTTTTTTTTGTTAAATTGTTGTTGTTTTTTTAATGTAGATTTTAAAATATGTTTTTGATTTAATAACCTAATTAATTTAATGATTAAACGATTATAAAAGATTTCCTTGATAGAAGACTGAAAATTTCTGAGGTTGATAAATGTAGCCTGCTTCCATATAATTAACATTCATTAACCAATCAAGCTTTGAGAAAAATTATCATTACATTTAATTATATATCCAGAATCCCTGCAGATTTGACATAGTTGATAGAGGATCAGATTTGGGATGAGGATATCTCAGAATTGATTCTGGTGCTCACAGTTCTGACACTCAAACTTTTTATAAACTCTTGAGAAATAAGTCATATACAGCCAGAAGATTACCAAGAAACAAGTTCTCTAAATAAGGACACAAAGTAGAGCAGAATATAAAATATTCAAAAATGTCATTTGTAGAGCATTTATAACACATCTCCAAGTAGTCATTCAACATCCCCCCCCCCCAAAAAAAAAAGAAATTGTTATTATAAATTATTTAACATTTAATCTTTGATGGATAATAAAATAAAATTAAAGTCCTAGAATCATTCAATACTAAATAATATGGATATAATTGTGCATTATTCTATTGTCCCAATAAAATTATTCATTTAGATACTTCCTGATTATTAAGTAAAAAACCACACACATATTATTTAAAAAAAGGATCTTTGTTTATGTGTAGCAGCATTGTTATAAGTAAAATTGAATTCCCTGTATTCTGTTTCTCAATATATATACTGCACATATCCCTATTGTATAAAAATAAAAGGATATATTTATATATTATTTTCTTATTCTCCCTATTCTTGTGCCATCTAGTGTAAGCCTTAATAATCAACAGACACCAGACAATAGTAATCAATAAATCCCTATCCAATGCTATCCTATCCAAATATTCTCAGACAGTTTCTAGATTATGGCTTTCATCAGTGAGAAGTCATTTTGTATTTTTTTTTTGGGACTTTTTGGATCTAATGCATCTTTATTCCAGAAGTCATTTTTTACTTTTTGTTATAAAATCAAGCTACCAGCTCACTTGCATCAGATCCAAAAGGTTTAAGTGCACTAGTAAAAAAAATCTAAAAACTCCTCTGTGATAAAACCACAAATTAAAAATTAGTATGGAGATATTTGGATACATTCAATAAGGATTTAATAACAACTATTACCCAGCATCTATTGATTACTATAGCTTACACAATAGGAAGAATAAAATAATTTTCTAATTAATAGCAGTATGTGTAAGCTAAGGTCATGTGATGTACTATATTTTTATAAATATGCATATAATACTGACATCTTCCAAATTGCCTCCTTTGCTGTCCACACATCTGCATCTAATGCATGTCTTCCTACTTCCCTTTGTACTTTTTCTAAGTAATCTAATACACCTTTACTAACACATAATACATCATTGTCATGTGTTAACCCAGCTACTGCAATTCCCTTCCATACAATTCTAGCTACATCATATTTATTATATGAAAACACTGTTAATTTCTTTATCAATCCTGATTACTTAAGATGATTCCCAAATAACTATATCTATTCATCACACTTAACTTTATATCCCCCCAAAAGCTGAAGAAACACTCTTTTGTTGTGCACACTATTTATACTGCTTTCTCTTTGCTTGAATTCATTGATAAATTCCTATCACTCCAATGTAAAAGTAAATCCATTTGACTAATGCACTTTTACAATGATGATAAGGATCCAGTTTCTAATTATGTTTGCTTGCATTACTCAGTAATTAGTTTCAAATATTTATTCATTTGTTAGATTTGATATGTTGAACTATTTCCATCATCTATGAATGAATGTCGAATGTATAGAAAATTTTAAACTTTATTTAAACTTTCCAAATACAAACAACTTGTTAGTGATAACACACAAATAGACAACACAGGTTAGTAATTACACAACGTTTCGAGTAGTATTATTCTCCACTCTTCTTCATGTGTTGCTGGCCTATATGCACAGTGATAATATTCGCCTAGAAGTTGAATTCGCATCTTTAGATTATTGAATATCAAATTTAAGGCAAACCCTCTTATTCATTTGTTTTCTACTAAAATCGTTTGATTTTAACAGTAGTTTTCTTGGTATTTTAAATTCAGAGTTATATCTGGTCTTGAAAATAAACATTTGTATTATCTTTCTGCAATCTTTTATAGAATGCTTTTAACTTACAAATTTTATCTGTTTGAGTTCTTTCTTCGTTGAATTAGACTTAAACTTAAATTATCAAATAAAAATTTTCTTTATTTTTACAGAATTTATTTTTCATTACTTTTAAAAACGAGCATATCTATTTACGTTTCCGTTCATTATTAGCGATCTTTTTATTGCTTTGTAAACTAAATATGTATTTACATTTTGTTAGTGTTTTTTTCTCTGAAAGTAAAAACTTAGGCTTTATAACTTATAGCTCTCGAGTTACTAAAGCCGAATATATTTTCTACAAAATAGAGCAGATATCAACATTCATCAGATTAATCTAGATTTGTTGGCAAACAATTTCCTTCCAACCGAGAATAGCAGCTAAGCATCAGTGTATTTATGACATTGAAATGCTAGTTGTGGCTAAATTTCTTAGGAATATCAAAGGTAGTCACAAAAAAGAATAAGTGGGTATTCCATCAAATTAAAATTGCAATTTTAAAATGCCTTATTTCACACACAGTGCATAATAATACAATTTACTATAATATATTAATTAATGTTGGCAAAAATTATTGAAAAAAAAAAAGATTAATCAATAATGAATGGAATGGATTCCATGACTCCAATAACGAATGCATCACTGAAAAGCCTGAAATAACTAAGAGATAAGTCATTTAAAAAAAAATGTCATTCGTACGATTACCAATACTTTATAGCTAATAATAATGAATCTATACCTATTTGTATAAAAAAATATATACTCTACTATAGCAGATATATCATCGAGTAAATATTTAAATGGATTTTTTTAATTAAGTAAAAACTTATTTACATTTTTATCAAATATGATAATAACGTTATTGTTAGTAATCATCAGTTTAAATGTTAAATTCTCCTCTTCTGTTACAAGAAATCATGATCGCGCTAAAAGATTTCTAAAATTAGTACTTCAATTCCTATTTAACTGTCCGCTATTTTCTATAGCAATCTGAAACATTTGTTAGTAGAAGTGACAAATGGAACAGTAAAAGAATTGCTAAGTAGTTACTGCTTTTACTACAAAAGCTGTAATATAAGAAAAAATATTGTGATTTAATCTCCAATAATAGAATCATTTAATTATGGAATCCACAGAAGGCTAGTTTCCAATAACCTATAATATTTTTTTTTTATCTCTCTCAGATTTAACCCTTTCTTGCATATATTCCACAGAAAATATAAATAAAAACTACATGATGGCATAATTAACTTTTAAAAAGTTCAATTACACTTTGAAGATCAGCGTCAAATAATGGAATTTATTACTGCTTAATTTCTAAGTAGCTTTGGCAAAAAACTTACATTTGAACCTTCTTCAAATAAAAAGTTTAATTGAAAAATGCAATCGTTGTGCATTTTTCTCTTCTTCTTTAATAAAAAAACTTTATTAATAAGACAAAGTATTAAAAACAACCATTTATAATAAAAACAATTTTCATAGTGAGGAGTATCACAAATGTTTATACATAATTATATTATTGTGATTTGTAGAAATATGTGATGTTGGCTTTAAACAGTCACACACACAATAACAAAAAACTAAAATAATAGCAGAATAAACTGCACAGACTAGGCCTTAAGTTAAAAGATCTTGTGAACTGTAGTTTACAGGATAGGAAAGTGTAAAAATTTCAATGACTAACAATTCACTTTAGAGCTTTGTTAACATTTTCCAAGAAAGAGAGTTTATTGTGAATGCTTGCCATATGTAGTCAGAAATGTTAGACAATTCTATGTTATTTATTTTTTGTACATTTCATTGAAAATTGGGTTGGTGTTTTAAAAAATATATTCATATTCAATATGAGTACAAAATAGTATTTATGCACATCTTCACTCATGATAAAATAATAATCTAATAAATATGATAAATTATACCTCAATGACAGAAGTTGACAAATCATAAAAAACAGCAGAGTATTTAATTTGTTGTAATTACTAAATAGAAATTAGGAAATACACAATAAAATTAACAAATTATTACAATTGTACAGAAAATAAGATTAAGAAGTCTGGATAATATGAGTGCAAGTTTCTCTTTTGCACTTTAAACTAAAAGAGAAATTTGTCTAATTGCTTTCATTCATCATGACTTTCATTTTTCTAACAAAAAAGATGGCAAACAATCTTTAATTATTTATTTTTTAAAATACATTTCCTTTTCTTTTACTGCATTGTTCAACAAAATATTGTAATATCATTTATACATCATTTTTAATCTATTTTTATAATAAAATGTACTTTTTGACATTTTCTTACATTTTGACAGATCAGCGGTTTTCTTCAGAGCTCTCTTCAACTGTCAAATCTTTTGATTGACAAAATTGAAATTGTTTGATTACATTGTAAAAAGTAATTCAGGGATGTGTAAATGATATTATATAGATAGATACAAATCAATGCATAAAGGAATAGGAAATGAAAAGAAATTATAATACTTCCATAAAAATGTTACTAAGAAAGCTATTAAAATCTTCTACAACAAAGCAGCAAAAAAGTCAACTTTAATTGCTAAAACTGTAATTAGATATTTCTGAAACAATTCCATGATATTCTAAATCTGTTTTTATGGTAATAAAGTTACTCATTACAGCATTTAAACATTCTATCCTGATTTTACATAGAACAGTTCTAATAGAATGGTAATTAATCTATATTTTAATTTTCATTTTTGTTTCTAGGTGGCAGGAATTATCAATAGATTAGAAAGCTTTATAGTGGAAAGGTGAGCCCAGAATTCAAACTGCACACAAGTAATTCTTATTCATATTATGTTTTGTAAAGCAAAAAGGATTTTAAAGCTAGTTTTTATGTTTTGAGATTATTTACATTAATTTTAAATGTTTTTAATAATAAATAATTTGTTTTATTTTTATAATTATATTATTATTTTTGTGGAAATCATGAAACATATATGTTAGTTTAATTCACTTAAAAAAATTAACTTTAGTTTTTTTTTCTCTTCCCCTTTAATAAATTTATATTGTTTTTTTTTTTTGTTATTCAGTTATATTTAAAGTTAATTTTAATAATAATTATGCCAAAAATAGTTTCCTTTTGCCCTTCATTTTATATACATATGGAAAATTAAAATCTCACCAAATTAGTCTAAATTTAGTTATATTATAAAGCTATGGAAAAATTTTAAAAACTAACAAACTTTATTGTAAGAAAGCAAAATATATATAAAAAAACAGCACTATACATATAACATTTTATCTTTAATATAGAAAATATTCTAAACATATCCAATAGGCAACAAAATTAATAGTTTCTATTATTCAATATTTCTATATAATCTTTAATTCTCAGACTACTGTGTTTTAAAGACACAAGTGTTCAACTTGTATATATGCATGATTACTATACAGAAAAAGAATCAGAATTAAAATCAATTCTTTTTTTTTATGTTGCACTTCAAGTATACAATATTCAAATATGTTTAAAAATACATATATACAAGCAACAAAGATTACAAATTATAAAATTATTATATAAAAGCCTTTTTCAGCAAATTATGTTTTTTTGCCCTTTTCAATATGTCTCCATGATTTAAAGCACATACAGTGACATCTATATCAATACATGAGAGAAGATAGATAAACAAATGGATATCTGACATGATCTATTATGTGTTTTTTTCCCCCCCTCAATTCTACTACAAAATTACTCTGTTATATCTATTGAATGGATATATATCCACATATATTAATTAATTAACTATCCATTCTTTATCCATTAACCACTTATTATTTAACTTAATGGATGTTTTGTATATATTCATACAGTTGTTTTTATTATACATGATGTAGTTTGTTTCATATATTTTACGTCTATTAACATTTTTAATATAATCAAGAACACTTATATTATCAATACAATTTATTTTATGTCCATACTGCAAATAATGAACATATAACGCAGATCTATCATCTTTCCTAGCAATAGCATCATTGTGTTCTTTAGCTCTTTCTCCCAATTGCTTTGAGGTCTGGCCATAGTAAATCATATTACAAAAATTACATCTAATTTTATAAACCATTCCTCTCTTATATTTTATATCATCTTTCATTCTACAATTAGTTATCAATTTATCCAAATTTTTGCTATTAGCCCACCCCACGTTAATGTTTTTAATCTAGATAATTTTTACTTTTTTTATTTAATATATTATATACACTAGGCAAATATGAAATTTTTATCCACTTCTTTTGTTTATTAGTCCTACATCTATTATTATTCGTGCTATTTACTCCATGTTGTGAAAATATATTGTCAATACTATGCGCTGCATATCCATATCCCATATATGTTTGTTTAAATTTATCCTTCTGTAACATAGCAATATTTCTATCTGAAGGATAAATTTAAACAAACATATATGGGATATGGATATGCAGCGCATAGTATTGACAATATATTTTCACAACATGGAGTAAATAGCACGAATAATAATAGATGTAGGACTAATAAACAAAAGAAGTGGATAAAAATTTCATATTTGCCTAGTGTATATAATATATTAAATAAAAAAAGTAAAAATTATCTAGATAAAAACATTAACGTGGGGTGGGCTAATAGCAAAAATTTGGATAAATTGATAACTAATTGTAGAATGAAAGATGATATAAAATATAAGAGAGGAATGGTTTATAAAATTAGATGTAATTTTTGTAATATGATTTACTATGGCCAGACCTCAAAGCAATTGGGAGAAAGAGCTAAAGAACACAATGATGCTATTGCTAGGAAAGATGATAGATCTGCGTTATATGTTCATTATTTGCAGTATGGACATAAAATAAATTGTATTGATAATATAAGTGTTCTTGATTATATTAAAAATGTTAATAGACGTAAAATATATGAAACAAACTACATCATGTATAATAAAAACAACTGTATGAATATATACAAAACATCCATTAAGTTAAATAATAAGTGGTTAATGGATAAAGAATGGATAGTTAATTAATTAATATATGTGGATATATATCCATTCAATAGATATAACAGAGTAATTTTGTAGTAGAATTGAGGGGGAAAAAAAAACACATAATAGATCATGTCAGATATCCATTTGTTTATCTATCTTCTCTCATGTATTGATATAGATGTCACTGTATGTGCTTTAAATCGTGGAGACATATTGAAAAGGGCAAAAAAACATAATTTGCCGAAAAAGGCTTTTATATAATAATTTTATAATTTGTAATCTTTGTTGCTTGTATATATGTATTTTTAAACATATTTGAATATTATATGCATGATTATGATACTTTGTTGTATGCTGCATATATTTAATTTTCAAAAAGTATGTTCTTATTCAAACAACACAAACATGGTAAATATTTAATGTTTATTGATTACCATACCTAATTAATAAATTAAAAAATATAATCAAATGATATATTGTTCAGGAATACATAAAAACTTTGAGCAAAGAAAGTGATACAGGTGATTCATGGTCCAGTCTAATTAAACAATGATCTAAAATGAGGTCTACTGCAGTAACAACTGTCACTAATCCTTTGTATTATAAAGGATAAATTATGTTTCAGACAGATTGGGCTGTGAATGTTCCGTCATCAGATTTTCAATGAAATGGACAGCTGAAGAGTTGTGTGTTGGAATAGTCTGAAGCCTGTCCATTAAAGTATAAAGAGTGGCTATCTTAGTATAAAGCTGAGCACTGATTGTATATATGTGTGGAGATAGTAATCTAGACCAACTACTGATTGCTGGTTTAGCATGAAATACATATATTGGTGATTATTTATCTTTTCAACATATGTGTGATCAGGTGGGTCAGCAATATGAGATGTCTTGGAGAGTTGAGGGTTGTGTGAAAGTCTGAGTTTGAATCCCTTATATATTAAAAGTATAAAGGAAAATTTTAATGATTCATCAGATATATCAGTACATTTTATTTGTGGAAAGCAATAGTTCTATTACAAAACATAAAGGTTGAATATCATAATTCAAAAAAACTTTTTTCATGATTCTTTTTGTATTAGAAAATTTCATGATTTGATCAAAGTCATGAAAATAATTATAACAAGCAAAACTCTCCATATAATAATGCCATTCAGTGCCAACCAGAGTAATCAATGGATGCCAGAAGGCTTGTGCATAAAATGCTTATCTAGTGCCTACTCATCCAATATCCCCAGACTTGTTTCTGGCTTGTGACCTTCATCAGTGAGGAGCTTTGGATCTGAGAGCACTGCACCTAGATCTTAGAATCTAATGCAAACCTCCAGCAGCCACATTTTATCTCTACTTAACTACAAAACTATAAGAATAAAATTGAAAACAATAATATTTTCAATCTAAGTTTAATAGCTTATATAGTCATGTGTGTCTGAATCCAGTTCAGTACCCATACATTTTGATGACTGACTCTTTAACAACCATAGCCACCACTATCCTATTAGGCAGGATTGGTGTTAAACCACTAAACATCACATGATGACTATTTCTTATGCTAGCACATTGCTGTTATTAAAACAGGCAAAACTCTCCATATAGTAGTGCCATTCAATGCCAACCAAAGTAATCAATGGATGCCAGAAGGCTTGTGCATAAAATCCCTATCTAGTGCCTACTCATCCAATATCCCCAAACTAGTTTCTGGCTTATGGCCTTCATCAGTGAGGAGCTTTGGATCTGAGAGCACTGCATCTAGATCTTAGGATCACTGAGTGGCACTACTACATGGAGAGTTTTGCTTGTTTTAATAACAGTAATGTGCTAGTGCAAGAAATAGTGATCATGTGATGTTTAGTGAAAATGATTATAAAGATAAAGAGGAAAAGTGCTTAAAACTTATTTATATATTTGTTGCTATGAACATTAATTTTTTGAACAAGTTAAACAATATTAATTGACCAAATTAATTTATTGTTATTTCTCAATGAATCTTCATTAAAAAAGATTAATTTAAAAAAAAATTAAAAAATTAAATTTATTAATTTACATTAGCTTGAACATGAAAAATTTTTACATCTCATATGCAGTAAAAAATACAATAACAAAAGATAAGCTCTTTTACCACAATATTTCTGGTTCACAATAGGTCTTTGGACTTATGTATTAATGTAAACATGACCAAAAATTAGATGCCTCATCACCAATACTACTGCCTTAACATATCTTTTAAAAGCATAAAGATTGCAGAATGTTTGCTTTTGTATTTCACATTGATCTGATTTTTAAACAACATTTTCATGAGTTAATCGAAACAAATTGTAGCCTATGAAGATTGATGTAAAAATCACTATATATTAGGAAAGATTCACCAACATTGTTTTTAAATTGTCATTATTTGTAAATCTATATAAATTACAGTCCATGATGATGGATGTAAAAATGATCCAATATTAGATAATTTACAATCACTGGTTTCATATAGACATTTCTTTGAAATAAACATTTAATTTATGCAATTTTTGCTTTTTAAATTTTGCACGGACTTTATAAGAAATAATGGATAACCTGAGCTAATTTTTAACAGTTCAATTTTTGTATGTAAATGCAATCTGTGCATATACTTATTACAAGGCTGAAAGTAAAAATTACCAAATATTAAAAGATTACCATCTTTATTTTTCAATTGTAGTTTAATTTGAGAATAAGCACTTAATTTAGAATTGCATAATTTTTCATTTACATTCAATTGATAATCAATAAATCCTGCAGGAGTCCACCTATTACAAGAATAAACATATTATGATCTGATCTAATTCAACGTTTTTTTATAGGTTCACTACAGGGATTGTAATCTTTGTTTATATTTTTGATATGCCATGATGACTGTCTTAAAGGTATTCAAATATTTACGTCAAGCATTGGTGGTTGAGAACTCAGCGACAGCAGCATTATTAAGCCGTTGCCCAGGTTAGCGGGTTCACTTCCGTGCTGATGCTATGACATATAAGAGAAAAAAAGAAGCTAATTTGTGGGCTTTAGAATGATGGTATTCAATTTTTTTTTTTCCATGTGTCATAGCATCGGCCGGGACGCGAACCCACAACCGTCTGCAACCAACTACTTGCTTGCATGGCAGCTGCGATACCTCCCGGCTAACAACGCAAGACAAAATTGTTGTTTGAAAGGTCATGTGATGATTTACAATCAGAATCTTTAGCGCTCAAGTTCATTATTCTAGCATTGCATTAATTTGTGCTATTTATATAAAAAATAATAATTTGTAATGCATTATTGACGAATACATTTAATTATTTAAAAATTAAAAGTCTATTGCTGACAAAAAAAAAAAAACAATTCTCGCCTTACATCTGAAATAATAATGATAATTATTGCACAGTATTTTTTAATTTAATGGCATGTGGACATTTCAAAATGGAATAGTTGGTCACGTTATTTTCTACTTCCGGTCATGAAAATAAATTTTAAAAATGGCAACTCCTGGTTTAAAATTAAAAATAAACCTTTTGTTTTTTACTTGTTCGAATTTTTAACTATTTACTATATTATACGTAAGATTTAGTGATCAAACATATACAACTGAAAAATCTATGTGGCTTCTTCGAATTTCCAGGTATGTTTAGTTTTTTTTTTCAGCTAAGTAAACCAAATCCAATTCATCTACCATTCTAACTATAATCAGTAAATAGGTCTTCACCAATTATTAACAACCGAGCAAGATTAAAGAAGGAAAATTGTACAATCCCTCATCATTTTGATAATGATTAATTTAACAAGAATTATCTTCTTCATTATTCCTTTGCAGAATTGCTGTAAAGATCTTTGCCTGTTATGGACCATTTAAAAGCATTTTACCTACATATCCCTATGAGACAATATTTTTTTAGCTATCATCACTAGAAGTCACCCATAAAAGAAATAAAAAAAGATAAGATAAAGACTAAAAGTTTAAATCTGAGTTTTCTGATGATTAATGTGTCCACATGTATTGCATGTAGCTCTTTTATCTTGTTTACTTAATATTCCACAAGATTGCTTTTTGTTAATTTCTGCAGTGAGCTTTAATATTTCAAAGACTTCAACCCCTTTCTAATTGCAACTCTTCATCACATTTTATTCTGTCATATTTTCTGATTGAAATCAATTAATACTGCACTACTATGATAGATCTTTGAGAACATTTTAATAAAGTAAATAGAATCTCTCTCCCATAAAATCCAAGCTCATGCATATCATAAATTGCCTTTTTGGAAGTCTGCTACTGCTAATCTCTGTTGCATACTCACTTCAAATATGTGCCTTTATTACATACAGTAGATTTTATAATATCACATCTGGCAAGATGAAAAATATACTAAATGGTCTTATGATCTTGCTTTAACATTTTTAAAATTTGATAAAGCATCTTTTAATATTAGAATGCAAGTATAATTTAATATACTTGGAAATTAGATGTAACTGTAGAGGATTTGAACACACACTTCAAGCACTCTTCAGCTATCAACTCTATCTCAAACAACCGAAACATATGACTACACACGCATGAAAAAAATAAATGATTTCCAATATATGTATTGCTTGAAAGTCTGTTCAAATCCTCTACAATTATATTTCATTTCAAAGCATCTTTAATAACTGAAATACAGGCTTATTATATACCTGTATCAATAAATATATTATATAGGGTATACGAGCACAGACTTTCACACGACCTACCACTCTCCACTCTATCTTATAACACTGATCCACTTGAACACATATAGATCAAAAAGATAAATCATCACCAATATACATATTTTATGCTAAACCAGCAATCATCAGTTGGTCCAGATTATCATCTCTACACATATATGCAATAAGTGCTCAGATATATATTAAGATAGCCAATCTTCATACTTTAATGGACATGTTCCACCCTCCAACTCTTCAAACCGTCCATCCAATTGAAAATCTGATGATGGAACCCTCAAAGGCCACCCTGAGGCAGAGACTCTCGTCACACCCATGTTGACCTAAAGTCAATCTGACCCCTTCATGTACAGGACATAATTCATTTAATACATATACGAGGGATGGGCAGACATCTCTACTATGTAATGACTGAAGTACAGTCTTAAATATATACCTGTATCAATATATGTAATATATAGGGTATATGAGCACAGACTTTCACACGACCCACCACTCTCCACTCTATCTCATAATGACATATATGTGTGCAAGTGTATCAGTGTTTTAAGATAGAATGGAGAGTGGTGGGTCGTGTGAAAGTAAAGCATCTTTAAGTAACTTTTTTAATCTTTTTTATATTTATGGAGAGTATAATAAATTTTTAAGTACAAAAACAGGTTTAAATGTTGATGTATCATACAGCCTTGAATATGTCCCTGTTATATTTAACAAATTAAGACATTTCCTTTCATTACAATTATACAACTAATGCCTCTAAGTTGGCCGTACATAAGGCTGTTATTTTATCCAGTTTATTTATTTATTACTATGAATATTTATATATGATTAGTAGTATATGATACAATGAACACTCATTGATTTTGCTTAACAATGAAACTATTTAAGAATTTCTTACCTTTTGCATAATTTGCCGAAAGTCATATTAAAAGACAACACATCCAATGAGAGTAATCACCCTTTTAAAACAGAATCACCTGGCTTAAATTTTGACACCTGCATGTCTTCAGGTATATAAAATTGTTAGAATATTTTAATTTGTAATTTAAGTTATATTTTAAAATGTAAATGTCTTTAAATGAAAAAAAAAAAAAATTAATTCGTATATACATACGTGTGTGTATTTGACCAACTGATGATTGCTGGTTTAGCATGAAATACGGATATTGGTGATTATTTATCTTTTCGACATATATGTGTTCAAGCGTATCAGTGATATGAGATAGAGTGGTGTGAAAGTCTGTGCTCATATACCCTATATATTACATATATTGATATAAGTATATAATATGTATTTCAGTTATTTCACCTTTCGCAATTTGTATAGAAATTTAATACCATCAAATCAATTTATCCTTTACTTTCCAGAACATATAATACGTTATATAAATGTATATATATATTGTTCATATATGTGAATGGCACATATAGGATGGACCAAAAATAAGTACACAGTATTGATCAGAAGACGGGTACCCAAATGTCTTCCATCAATATTATTATTCCTGGAACCAGACCCTTATTAATATTTATATCTATTTTTGGCCATCAACCTTGATATTTTTTAACTATACACAACAAATTAATCAAGTAGATTTTCTTGAACTAATTTATCAATTCTCTTCTGAGTTAACATCATCATTTTTATAATATAAAAATTGTTGAAATCCTAAAATAATGAATGACCTATATAACATTAATCTTATTTCTTAATTTCATGGTCATTTTATTACTTGAAATATACATTACTAATTACACACCCCTTACAATGTTTCATTTAAGTAATCATGAATAAAATACTGCATGGTCTAATTTATAAAATGTCAAAAAAAATATTTTATAAAATGATTTATAAGATAACGTATTGTTTTTTAGCCTTTGTTAAACAAACATAAAATTCTAGCTTAACTCATTTCATTTCATATATAGAATTTACAGTTATATTACTATTGGGAAGAAAAATAACTTCTCTTGTTCACAGTCTGGTATTAATATCAAGTATTTTTAATGATGTACTTTCAGTCTTACTTCCAAACAATTTATAATAACAGGAATTACCATAAAGATGTACTTAAATTTACATTGACTTATAAAATTTGACATGTATAAAACAGAATCTTGAAACATCATTTCTGAGCCATGGCAGAGATCACACTCTAAATCACAGATTCCCAACTTGATGTGATTATAAAATCTTTTTCACTTTAATTAATAAGAATTTTGGAATCCTGGAAATTTTTACTGATGAAATACAAAACAATAAATCAAAGGGTCAAAAATATTTTAGTGAAAATATAATTAAAAACATTAGTAATAATAAAAAAGCAGATATTATTAACTCATATTTATATTTAATGTGAAAGATTTAATTTTCTGTCATTCAATATTTTTTTCAAAATTTGGATAATGGCTTAATTCTAATAATCAAGAATATCTATATTACTTCTCTATTTTGTTATTGTCAGTAAGAAGGCTGAGATTTTTCATATATTTATTAAATTCTAGCAACTAATGTTAGTGCAGAACCTCAAACTTTATCCAATAGAAGCCAAGTTAGAAACCCTGGGTCTAAATAGTACATAAGTTTGAATCCTTCAATGTTTATTTCAATAAAAATAAACAGGCATTTATTTAAATAAATATTGTAAAAAAATTCAATTGTATTTTTTTGTTTTTATTGTACTTAATTGGTGGATTCCAATCATATAAAATATCAGTAAAACTCTGCAAGGATATATAATTCAAATATAGTATTCAGATTTATTAAACTTTGAAAAACGAAAGGAAAAACAAAAATAATAACTTTGTAACATTTTTTTAAAATTAAATATGAAATAATTTCTTTTTTTTTGTGGTAACTTATCTCGATAATTAGAAGATGAACAGATCTGCAGATCTAATAATTGAATTCTTTTATAAATAAGAAAATTAGATTAATTAAAAACAAAAATAAAGATAAGTATACATTTTATTAATTTCATTTGCATGGATCTGATCATGTGTTCAGAAATTGTTGGCCATAAAAAAGGGATCTGCATTGTTTTTTTCTCTTTATGCTGGCAGCTGACTTGGGGAAGGAAGCAAATTTACCACTAGAAAAAAGATTCAATCACTGTTGTATATTGCTTTTCATTATTGAGCTTAAAATATCAGTTCATTTGTAGTAGATATAGATAACAATTTATATAAAAAAGTAGATAACATGAGTGCATAGTCCAACTTTTATAAGGGCTGATGAAATTTGTTCACCAGAGATGGCTGCCAATTGTTTAGAATGCCCTTGCCTGCTAAATGTGTGATATATAAATAGTCTGCTGAAAGGAGAATAAAATTCAAGTAAAAGAAGTAACCTCATAGCCAATGCTTTCTGAAAAACCAGACCAGTAAACAAATATAGTATTATAGTGCAAGGGTGTATTGTGAAAAAGACAGTCTATAAACTAGAAAGGAGAAAAGCCCCATTCATACATCACCACCTTAACATGGAAGTGAACTTTAAAATCAGAATTATGACAAGTATGCAAAGTGACTTATGCACACATATCAAAATATCCACATATTTAAAAACTAGAGAAAAGAAAAAAATGTACATAATAAGAGCTTTATTATAAACTTCATTGACTTTTAACCTGAGGTGAGAGTACTATAATATTGGTTATTACATTAATCATAAGTCTATTGTTATTATTATTTTATTAATGTTTTATTGGTTTGCATTTGAAGTGATTTTTAAACATTTTTTCTTTTGTGATTATTATTATTGATGTTAGATAGAAAAAATGTTTTTTATTTCTAAAATATTCTTATTATTAAATTGTTATTTTTTATAATCTCTGTCTTCTTATTCCTTGCAGCCTGTCAAAATATTCCTAACATTATGCATGTGTGCATTTAATTTATAAGTAATTATCTAACAGAAAAATTGTAAGCTAGCATTTATGAGTAAATACCAGTCTTGAAAGTAAGAATAATATTGAGGATTAAGATATCATGTGATAATGGAATGCCATAGGAATAAAAAGATGGCTGGACTCATTAATTACAAATATTTCTTTACTGCTTGATTCATTGGGTAACCACTGACCATTATAATAAAAAGATAATTAAGCTTAGTAAAATTGTTCATAGTTATAAAAGTGATTTAATAAGTTGTACCTTTGTGCATGGACTGAGTAATAACCAATAGCCATGAGCTGACCAGTACAGAAATGATTTCCAGTTAATACCTTATGTTAATGGTTAGTCGATGATTAGTCAATAAGTGACTGGTACAATATATAATAAATGAAAGACAGTATTGATAGTACAGATTCTTGAGAAAACTTTTAAAATATTCAAAAAATTTAATGCATTTTCAGTGTTAAGCACTCTTATCATAGATACAATCAAGTTCTAGATTTCTTTATAAAAAATCTACTATTGGAATGATTTCCTAACATATAATAATTCCTTTACACAAAGTTCAAACGTGCTAATAAACTTACAATACATATAAAGCTTTTGAATTATATTTTATTTTCTAGTAATAATTATTAATAAATTCCTTTCCAGAAAATCACAAATACACTTGCATGTATGTTAAGAATCTTTGAAGTCTTGGTGAAGTCTCAATATTTTTCCTTTTCTTGCCTCAAAAAAAAAATTCAGTCATTAATAAATCTGCAAGCTTTCCATGTCCAGAGTTTTTAATGAACTCCATAGCTTATGATTATTTTATGCCAGTTATTTTAAAATAATGTAACTTTAGTTTTAAATGTTTAGCTTGATGAGGATACAGATTTTCTTAAAGCAGCTATCTGATCAGAGTTTACATTAACTTCTCTTCATATTGCATTCTTTCTACTGTTCTGTATCAAATTATAATTCATTATTAGTATCAATCATTCTCCACTATCACTAAGTCATCATAATGTCTTGACAATTGTTCTTTAATCTACATTCGTTTGTTTTTCAAATGTTTTTATCTGAAAACTTTTTTATACTCCTAAAAATTGTTGAGAACTTCAAAGAATTATTCTTTAAATGAGATTTTATGGATTACATCTGTAGATATTTGGCATATTAGAAATTAAAACTGAAAATGATTCTAAATATTTATTTTATAATATATTTTAAAATAATAAAGCATCACAATGATTATATGTTTTTTCTTTTGGAATGATTATATGTTGGCATAAACAATGAATTATTAAACAATTGTTGATGAAATATAAAATATAATATATATGTAGATGTTTCAAATATTTATTCAGAAAAGGTGCTATAGTTTTAACATTGTTTATTATATGCTTATCATGCTTTTGACAATTCTTGTCCTATTGATAGCAACACTTCTCCAGCTGAGTCAATCTAATATTTAGATATAACATGCCTTATGCAAAAATTGAATGCAGTGATCCATTGTGCAAGGCTGTATACTATGGGAAATAATGGCAAATGTGTCCACTGGGATAATTCAGAATATATATCTATATAACCAAACAAATAAGAATGATGACTATAGAGATATTTATAGAACATGAACATGAATCTGGACATGTGATTATTTTGACAACTGCTAAAATAGTTTGTTTGAAAAGAGAGGACAGAAAACATAAGGTTAAAGAGATCTGGATCATTGCAAAAGATTGCTATGCGATAAATAAAAAAAGACATATGTTCCACTATGAAGAAAATGAAACATTTGAATAAATTTGCATAAGGCACACTATATATAAATATTAGATTGATTCAACTGTAGAAGAGCAAATGATATTAATATGACAAGAATTGTTGAAAGCATGCTGAGCATATAATAGATAACATTAAACTATAGTATTTATTCTGAATAAATGTTTTAAATTTTACATAGGTATTACAAAAAGTTCAAGAAAAGAAAAAATATTTGAAGTTATAAAACATATTCTGCCCATCCCTCTTCTATGTATTTAAATGGATACATTCCTATACATGAGGGTCAGAGTGACTTGAGGTCAACATGGGCATAACAATAATATTGGCATCAGCATGGGATTTGGGCTTTCCATCAACAGACTTTCAATGGCATGGATAGCTGATGAGTTGAAGGTTGGAGTAGATTGAAGCCTGTCCATTAAAGTATGAAGATTTGCTATCTTAATATAAACTGAGCACTGATTATATATACATGTGTGAGAGATGATAATCTGGACCAACTGATGAGTGCTGGTTCAGCACAAAATATATATATTGGTGATTATTGATCTTGCCTACATATGTGTGATCATGTGTATCAGTGATATGAGATAGTGTGGATAGTTGAAAGATGCTTGAAAGTATGAGTTTAAAACCCCTATATTTAAAACATTATTGTAAATATAGTTAATATTATAAAATCTGATGCTTATCCTTTCCACACTAAATGCAAAATAATTATTATTTCAAAAAAAGTCACTAATAAAAGAAGAGAAAGTTAAAAGTACTGAAAACAAATTAACAAAATCACTGAAAATATACATATTTAACCCTAGTGGCTTTTTAACTGAGAAAAATTTTAAAAAATGTTTGTGTGTGTCATCATGTTACACGACTTCTGAAAAATTCCACATGCATTAAAAATAACAGAATGACAATGCCTTCATATTTACAGTATATTCTGTTAATTATGAAAATAGTTTTCAAGGACTATTGGCTTCACAAATGCTTACCTAATCAAACAATTTTTTGATAAAAATTCTCTTCTCTCTTCACTCTTTCCAACTCTCTGTTTATCTCTTACTCTTTCCATCTCTTTTTTCCTTTACTCTCATTTTCTCACCTTTTTTTCCACTGGCACTTTCCACTTTTCATTTCCTTTTCCCCCTTATCTTTTCTTCTTTCCAGTTCTCTTCTTCTATCCACCTCTCACCTTTTCCTCTTTCTACTTCTCTTTTTTCTCTTTCCCTTGTCTTTTTCTTTGTTCTCATTCCTCTCTCCTCTTATCCTTTTCTTTTCCATTTCTTTCCACTTTTCTCTATCATCCCTCTTTTTTTCTTTTTCCATCTATCTTTCTCTCACTCATCCTTTCCTCTTTCTATTTTTCTCTTATTTTCCTCTTTCTACTTCTCTCCCCTTCATTCTTTTCTATTTCCACTTTTATATCCCCCCTTTCTTCCCCTCACTCTTTCCACTTTTCTCTTTATCTTTTTGCCTTAACCTTTTCATTTTCTATTTCCTTCTCTTCTCTTGCTTCCTCTTATTGTTTCATCTTTCCATTTTTTCTATTTCCTTCTCTCCCTCATTCTATCACATTTTCCCTCTCTTCCCCACCCTCTCTCTCTCTGATATAATTTTCTCCTTATATTCAGCAATTACTATTTGTTATTGAAAAATTGTTAGCAAATTCCGAAAATAGAATTATTCAAATCAAAATACCAATTATCCAAATATCTGTCACTTAAATATCAATTATTTAAACTACCATCTGCACATTTTCTAAAATATACTATCTGTTTTTCACACAGTTGCCTTCTTAAAGCAGGATTATATATTTAAAGATAAAAACAGTAAGACATTGACTTGATAATGGATTTATCACAAAAATAGTTGTTTAAAAATTGCCAAAGTATTTTTGTAAAGTTTGACAAATATTTATTTAAGACTTTACTTAAATTATTAATAAGCTTGCACTTAAAATACAAACTTTAGTTTTAAAAAAAGAACATTCTTATAATCTAAATACAAAGTGGTCACATAGTTCGTTTATATACATATAAATATTAAAATGAAGTTCTCATGAATTATATATATAACATATCCAGGTTTATTCATGTATCATTCATAATATATTAGCATAACAACATTTTGGTTGGGTTGCATCAGTCACCAACTAAATAATGAATGCTATTTACAAAAAAAAAAATGTAGACGTAATGTACTGATTTTTCAACTAAGTATTGATATTGTAGAGACATTGTTTGCATTAATGTATAACAAGATTAAAGATTTAATCAATGAAAAACAAGAACAGAAAATTTAAAAAATATAAAAGTCAGGGTGGAACACTAATAGATAAAAAAAATCAGAAGTTATTCAGATTAATAGGTTTTAAAAAATGATATATGCAAACTATTTTGCATTTGAGAGAATTTTTTTAAAACCCATTAATTTGAATGATTTTTTTTTTTGTATTTATTATCATTCCACCCCCCACCTTTATATTTTTTAATTTTTCTGTTCTCGTTTTCTATTGGTTGAACTTTTAATCTTGTTATACATCAATTCTTACAGTACCTCACAATGTTTTTTTAAGAAATAATATTCATTTCCCAGTTTATGGCTGTCATGACTCAACTGAATGAATCATGCATGAATGAATCCATATAATATACCATTTATATAAAAAATATTGATACTTTAGTATTTTTCTTGTTATGACATATTATCCTTAACATGTTTTCTGCCAGTTAGATTTCATTGAAGATTATATGAACAATGTGATGGCAACTAAGATCCTGTCATGACTAATGCATGGTAATGGTCAAGTTCTTTATATGGTGACCTGCAAGAGTTCAAAAGACGAGAGACCTATGTGATTTTTTGTCATTTCTCTGTCTTTTGTGCTATTCCATTATATTTATTAAAAACATGTTATAATTTATAAACGATCTGTTAATAAGTCATTATCATATTCTTTTGCTTATTTGCATTTCCACCTATTCTTCTTTATATTTTGTTAAATTAATGCAGTATAGACCTGCTTTCTTATTATTATTGTTTTATAAACATTTTGGTAACATGCAGTCTTCTACTTATTCAAGTGATTTGTTTTATGAGTTTTTGTGTATTCGATTTTTTTTACAGCATGTTCAGTATTAATCATAGTATAGAAAACAAAAATTGTTTTTTAACAGATAACAGATGAAAAGAAAAACTACAATATAACATAAGAGAATATTCATCACATGGCATGAGACAATCAATAAATGAAGAGCTTGAATTGTATATTCTTTTTTTTGCATTATATATATGCTGGAAATTTTTTCCATACATTGGATATAATAACTAGAAAACCGATAGAATTGTTTATAAATTGTTTTCTAAATTGTTTTCATAATAAATTCATAGATCAAAATAAAATATTAATAACATTACATAATTACATTATGATATAAACTCATTCAGGCATTTGATTCTTTCAATTACCCATAGTTTCAAATAATTTGGAGAAACCCTAATCTAAATCTGACATGTCAAACTGGTGGCCCATGGACCACATGCGGCCTTCAATGTAATTTCTAGTGACCAGCAGCTACAATGCTATGCAATAAAATGAAAACAGAATATGTTGCAAATAATAAATTAATTTTAAAAAACTTTTTAAAAAACAAACTTTCATATTTAATTACATGAACTAAAATATATACAATAATTAAAACAGGCAAAACTTTCCATACAGTAGTGCCACTCAGTGCCAATCAGTGGCACTACTGTATGGAGAGTTTTTCCTGTTTTAATAACAGTTATGTGCTAGCATAAGAAATAGTGATGTGATATACAATAATTGTTGGCTGCTTACATAGCTAAGTTTCTGGTAAAAACAATAAATTGTAGTTTTATAAATATGTAATCAAATACAATAAATGTTTAAATAAAAGCAATACTATATCAATTGTATATTATTGAACTGAATTCACTAAACTACATAATATGCTTTAATTACCCCACCTATATTCCTGCATTCTCACTTCAAAATAAAATTTTAAGAAAATTTGTAAGTGTGAAATGGCTAGCACGAGAATCTTACCAGTTGCATTAAATGGCCCATTGTTTGAATGACTTTGACACCTGGGTAAAAATCTTACTAGTTGCATTAAATGTCTCATTGTTTGAATGACTTTGACACACGTGGGTAAGAATCTTACCAGTTGCATTAAATGGTCCATTGTTTGAATGACTTTGACACTCCTGGTCTAAATGGAAGGTATCTCAAATGGTTTTGGTTTACTGAATATAATATTTTTTCTCATTCATTTACATACATTCTGTCAATAATTCTCTTAAAAAGAATTTTAAAATTTATAAAACTAAGATTTAAAAATTTAGTTTTGTGGTGATTCATAGTACTGAAGAAATAAATTTTCTATGGAGGCAATTATTATAATTTCTACTGATAGGATAGTAATCTTTCTTCACCAACAAATGAATGAATCCTTAATACTCTAATATCCAATGCCAAATGCCAATTAGATAAAATATACAAAGAATTAGACCACCCACATATCAATAAAGTAATCCAGTTTAATTACAAAGCCACTTATTTATAATTGCTTAGCAACAACTAGATAAAGATAGCCCCCACCATCACTGCCTTAAACAAGCTTGTCAGAAATGTTTAATTGCTTTTGAATATAAGTATAATATATATACTAAACATTAGATGTAATTGGAGGATATTTAAAGACAAACTTCAAACTCCCTTCCGCTATCCATTCCACCTATATGTATGGTAGATGATTTGGACCAACAAATGAGTGCTGGTTAGCATAATATATATATATATATATTGGAGATCATTTATCTTTTTCACATGGATGTAGTCATATGTATCAGTTATATAATATGGAGTGAATAACTGAAGGGAGATTAAAAGTCTGAGTTCAAATTTCCTCTAATGACATTGCTTTTGTATAGCTTTGATAAACTAGTTTATATACCGGAAATATCTTTTTTGGTGGTTGCTAAGCAATTACAAATAAATGGTGGTATAGTTGAACTGTATTGTTTTACTGAAATGTGATGTTTTAATAATCTAAATGTTCTTTTTAACTTATAAAATTTAAATCCATAATTTTTTTAATCAAAACAAAACTTTACTGTAAATTTTAAACTTACAGATATAAAAATTATTACACATTTTAATACAAGATTGTGTGATAATTTGTTTTAACAATTAAATATTTTATTTTCCAATTTATAACAAATCTAATGAGATAAATGATAGGTAAACGGCTTGAAGTCAATAAAATACCTAGATCAGTTACCAGTAGAATAAAAAAGCTGACATTTGATATAAAACCAATGCAATTATGCTATCTGAACAGATCACAGAGTCATGACTGCAAGAGAAAAACTTAGTGTGGCAGCATTACTATTAATTTATTTTTTTAGTATACTCAGCTGCTTAGATCACTTAATGTTTAAATCAGCAAAATTACTGGCTGAGCAAAACAATTTCACTTATATGACTAAATTAAGATTGATTTTCTCAGTTGGAATTTGATCCTCAAATCTCTATCTCTCAAATCTGTTGCTTTAATAATAAAAAACAGTGATTATTAAATGAATATCATTGGTTGACACAAACAAAATCAGAAATAGGGGAAAAGTAGAAGACTAATCATATTGTTTGTTACATCCTACCATGGTAAAACAAATCAAATTCTGTGGAAGGCAAATGTTTCCATTATTATCCACAATAAATCAATCATTCTAAAAGTAGACCAAAGTTTAAATCAGTTTTGTTTTCAAGACTAAAGTGACTCATTTTTATTGCAATACATATATATTTAATTTTATGCACAAACAAAAGAAAATCAGTATTTGTCATAAATGGATTATAAGAAATAAAACAAGATGTAAAGCTACAAAAGGCATTTATTTGTCAATACATTCTCTATTGATGTAGATTCATATGACAATCAATATATCAATTAATGAAAATCAGACATGGCAGTTGTCTGAACCATCTTTTTTCAACTTCTCCATTATAAAATGAAAGTCGGAATAAGACAAAATATTCATCATTTATAAAAAAAAAAACAAAAAACATTTATTTATGAAGATTTTCTTTTGCTCAGAAAAAGTACAAAACAGCATTCTGTACTTTTGATTTTCAGCCACCAAGACTGAAGTGCCTTCCAGCAATACACAGAAAGTATTTCTCCTATTACAACTGCTCTCCATTTCTTATTTATATATTATCTTTTTCTGAAATACATAAAAAATATATGAAACATCACATTAATAATTATTTTCTATTGTGTATATATCCATAATTAGTTTAAAAAAATTCAATTTTGTCTTTATTTTCGATGGGAGATAATTTTTTTTGTATACTATATGATTTAGCAAGTTTATCAGTATAACACATCAACAGTCTACAATCTTATACTTTCTAACTTGAGCATTCCTAACTTTTGAATGGAAATAATAATATTAGATAAATTATTTATAATAAAAGCTAAAGTCTATAAAAAATACAGCTGAACTTTTGAACAGAAAACTAACTTAAGGGGCAATTTAGCATAATGGATTTTAATAGAAGCATAATAAAAATATATAAAAATATCCAAGACGGATCCATCAATTATAAATTGTTAAAAAATATAGTTGGTTAACCAATAGTAGTCTCTGCATAAAATGGCCTCTGAGAACGTCTTGAAGTGCTGAAAAGTATCACATGATCAACAAGACATCACATGATCTCAGCTTACACATTGATATTCAGGAGCAAATTGTTTTTGTTAAATGCAAAGTAGATGACAGAGTAAAAGTATAGACCCAAAAAATTTGACTGCATGGTTCAAAAAAATCCAAAAGCCCCTCAATGCTGAAACTATAAGCTAAAACGTAGTCTGAAATTATTCCAACAGGATGGCACTGGGTAAGAATTTATTAATCACTATCATTTGGTATATATTGACAACTAAAGCTTACACTGGATTGCAGAAGAGTAATGAAAATAGAAAAAATGCTACTAAATAGCATTGGCAAATACTAGAGTATTAAGTAGTTACTGAACTGATTAGATATCTATTTGTGAGAATTTTTATATTTCCCTCGCTTTCTTTTAAAAAGATTGTATAATCTCAAATATTAAACTAGTAGTTGAGTTTACATGAGATGATTACTTAATTTCCGAGTTTGTTTGAGAATTTTCAATAATTCAGGCTTAGAAGTAAAATGCTTTCTCTTATCTTTTTAATATAAAAAATTATATAGAATAAAACTATTAATATAATTTCTATATATATTGTAAAATAATATTTTTAATGGATGTTTTAGATGAAAATATTTAATGTGTGGATTATCCACTTATAATTACACAATTAGAAAGCACTTCAAGCAGAACAATAGCTAATGAAAACCAATTTCTCCAGGACAAGCTAAAATAAAGCTGTCAAACTGATTGCATTCAAAAAGCAGATTGCAATCAGCCTGACAGTTTTGACCTGCCAGAAATCGTTCTGGATAAAGTTCTATTTGTGTAATTATAAATGAATAACTTCACACATTAAATATTTCCATATAGATTGCTACATAAAAAGGATCACCATAAAATAAAAATAATTATATGATTTTATAGTTCAGGAGTTCTTAAAAAGTTTGAACATCAGAAATGACAGAATGAATCATGATCCTGAATTTAAACTCCAGACTTTCACTCTAACACTGCATTTTACCATGCAAGGCAAAAACTGGCATATATTACTCATCTTCTTTTTTACAATTAATTGGTATTAAAAAAAGATTTTAATCTGGACATTTTTTGATATTATGATATTTAATCAAATCTACATTTTGTCCACCAAACATTATCAATCATAAAAAATTTCCAAAACATTAATTATGCTTGTAGACTGGTAATGATTTAGTTAAAATCTTTTTGGAACAAAATCATTTTACATTCAAAAATAATGCTGAATCTTACGAATAATTTATATATGTTAACAGCAAAATAAGGAGAGGAGGAAAATGTTTTTTTTTTTTTTATTATTTCTAGATTGTGAAATTAGTTTGCATGGTGAGCCAAATTATCTTTTGAATTCAAAGGTTTACATAAAATTAATATAACCAAAATTCATATTTTGGTTATATATGTACATGTAGAATGTCAAATATTCTGCACCCACATCTTTGACACCATCCACTTCACATAAACACATTAATGATTATTACTAGTTGTTATCTAAGCTAAATATCATCATATTACCTCTAGATCAGATATAAACTAACCCAGTTAAAGATTAATATGTTTCTTTTAATTAAGCATAAACACATGATTTCATTAATCTAACTTCAACTCACTTTTTCCATGTGTAATATCTTTTTTTAGAACTACTTAAAACATCTACTTCAACAACACCTTCTTAAAGCTTAATGAACAATTGATAATAATTGCTATATAGAAATAGTTCAAAATATAATTACTAAAATACCACTATCACAAAGCTTAGGGCAAACAGCCAAATATAATAATTATTTATTGTTACATAAAATAGATAAGTCTACATATATTTAAGGCTATAACCTTAATACTATGCACCTTGAGTGTTCAATTTGCCACCAGAGGGACCTCTGCAACCCTTCACACAAGATTATGACTTTATAGAGATAAGAGCGGCCATTCTTATCTTCAATCTACTTTCCAATTATATAGGCGAATCTAAAGCACTTTGATTTGAGAGTGTGAAGCTGTTAACTCTTCACAGTCCACAATTTCTATTAAACACTAACATTCACAAAATCTTCTGAAATATGAGTTAATGGCCGCTCTTATCTTTATAAAGTCATAATCTTGTGTGAAGATTTGCAGAGGTTCCTCTGGTGGCAAATTGAACACTCAAGGCACATAGTATTAAGGTTATAGCCTTAAATATATATGTACTTACATGCTGACTATGCACTTAATAAATTAATATTTTATAAAATAGATAAGAAAAAACATGGTTCAGTTGATGATATTCATAATATAGATATAAAATCATGACAGAAGTGATGATTTTATATAATGTGTTACAACTGGTAGTATTCTATAGTTTTTGTTAAATATGTAAATGGAACTTATAGAGTCATTTTTCAAGAAATATAATTCTGTATTTAAATTAATGTTATTGTGTTAAATATAGGTTCTTGAAGAATCTTCATTTACTGGCATTGAATATTGAGAACAGCTTAACATATCTGAATCTTTCAATGCTTTTTTTTATTGTCTTTTGAAAAAAATCATTTGAAAACATTGTTAATATACGCTTTGTTGTTACATTCTTCAAATATTTCTTTTCTTTGTCAATAAATAATCTGCATTGTGAAATAGAACATGAAAAAAAACATCTACCCTAACACATTTTGCAAAAAATCATGAGATAATTTTTATGAAATATGCTAAATTGGGGTTATTTTTAATCCTACATATGTGTGTTTGGCATCATTCTCTTTTAATTTTGTCCAACTATAATGTAATTCTGTTAGAATTTCAAAAAAAAACACTATATATATATATTGTACAGATAGCAGTGTTAGAAATAAATATTCTTCTATAAGCTCTGCCAAAAGAATGGAATTAAGTGGAGTGAGCCCCAGGGGGTTGGATGCTGAAGGTGATAGGTCCCCTGTTCATAATAAAAAGACAAAATAATATTTATAATTAAATATAAATTTACAACTTCAGCTAAAACATTTCCATTAATAACAGGTTACATTTTTATTTCAACCTTAAATGCAAATGGATTTTTATTATATAACCAGATGCATCTGGCCATGGAAAGATCACTTTTTTTTAAATTGGTTGCTTTAACAAATTTTTTTAAAGATTTAATGTAAATTAAATAAAAGATTTTAATAATTATAAATAATTGCTTCTTAAAAAAATTATGGTTATTAATGGTGAAATGACAGCATTACAAACAAACGTAATAATTTTTTAAAATAAAGTTTTTGGTTTCCTAAGTTTTTTTGAATTGATTGCTCTAACAATTTTTTTTAAAGATTTAATATAAATTAAACAAAAGATTTTAATATTATATAAATAAGTGTGAAAAATTCTCAGTTGACAAAAAAAATGTCTGTAACAACTTGCCCTGTTGGTACAGTTCAGAAACGTACCTGGCAAGGTATTAATAAAACTCAATTAAAATTTAAAGTGCTAAATATATGCCTGTTATATTTGATATGTGACAGTTACGATCAACTCTTATGGTTTAATAGTGAAATGATTGTAAATTTAACAAATGACAGCCTTACAGAAAAACATTCATACATTCTCCAATCAGACAACAGAAGAAATAGGGGTTTTCATATATATAAGATTGCACATCATTATTAAAGTTTTTATCTAAAATTGCATTTACTAAATTTGAGAAGTTTAATCTATTTCTGTTTATTTAAAAGAGGCATTAAGTAAAAGTGACTTATGATTTAAATGAGATCCCATAACCATATATACACCTGGGTCTCTTTTTACACGGACTTATTTAACATGATTTTGAAGTTACGCGATTCGTGTTTCACCGGAAGTCAATTTCCGATAATGTGCTAGTACTTTAAATAATAAATTTCGCGCACTTATGTTATATTAAAAATAATAGCACATTATTGGAATTCGACTTTCATCTTAGTAATTTCAATATTTTCAGTGCTTCATAATAGTAAGATTTTATGCAATAATGAAATTAAAATCATGATTTCCACATTTTATGTATACACATATTAAATTTTACAAGATTATAATGTAAATTTGTTCAAACATTGTGCGTGTTAATTTTGCATTTTAAATCACATTCTGTTTTTGCTTTTTTAAAAAGAACGTAATCAATTATTATTTTCTTATTAATGACACTAATCATTAATGTGATCTTAAATTCCAACGAGAGCTAAATGGTTGTATGTCTGGATATCGTGAGCTTCGTAAACAATTAATAAAATCATCATCTCAAAGATTAATTACTAATTACGTTGTCACCAGAAAATCATAATAATTAAAACGTGTATAAAAAAATGTAAATTACTATACTGTAAATTATGCATAAAAATATATTATTTTGAATAAAATTAAATATTATAGTTAAAAAAAGTTTGTCTTGTATCAGTTTTTTTCAAATTTGAAATTTTTTATTAGTCATATTTTATTTCCTTATTTTTTTTTTTTTTGCACGAATTTTAAAGTAATTTTACATTGGTGCTTTGCTTTTATGCGAATTTTGAAAAATCACAGACCGCATCCCCCCTTTTTCAATATAAGTTACGTCTATTTTTGCACGATTTCGTTTGCGCGTGTTTTCTGAGGAACCTATCTATCACGTAAAATGAGACCCAGGTGTATATATGCATGTGTGTGAACTTAAATTTCAAATTCATTCATATATATAATTTGCTCATTTTCAACATTAGCATTATACTGACTTTTTCACTGGTATCCCATCATTTTGAAGAAATTCTGTAATACCTCTGAGTAATAAAAAGTCAATAAATGGCTTTATTACCCAAGAGTTCATAGGAAGTTTGGGGACCAAAGTGAATTGATTTAAGGATCATCTTATTCCCCAGAATCTAACACTCTGCCAACTGTGCTAAACCACACATCACTTCTACTGAAATGGCAATATACGGCTGATGTCAACAACAAATAAATGTATACATGAATGAATCTGAATTATGAGTTTATATCTTTCACCTGCGAAACAACTCTTCACTGTAATACATGCATATATATTCCATCTTTATTCTTAAAAGAAGGTTGCCTTGACGACAGTTTGTGATTGTTGATTTGTTATCTAAATTGGAATTGTTCATGTGTTGACTGGATTCTAATGGATATGTATATACAAAACAATTCAAACGTTATATCTCTTGACTCACACTCAGCAAATAAATAAAAAAAATTGTAATAAAAAAAGATAATTAAATACAGATAAAATTAAAGATTGACAACCCCCCCCCCCCCAATAAATATATAGTTTGTGTAACCTTCTGCGGGATGACGGAATAAAATGTCCAAAACTGATTCTAAATGACAACTGAAAGATGACAGTCAATTCTTCATTTTTACAAGAGTTTAAAAGCGGAATAGTATTAAACATCAATTCTCACTGATTGAAAAGCTAACATAGATAGTTACTATCAAAAAATATGACGGCGCTAAAGGAATCTATTAAAAACTGTTTCTAAACAATTCACATTTAAAGTCTGAAATGCTAGAATAGTTTTGAAAATGACAAATAATGGCAAATCGTTACTGATAGTGTGATGATAAAGTGAGCTCAAGTTGCTTTCAGATCTAAATTGCTATGTAAAATAGTAATTCCTATTCTCTTTTAAAATAAATGGCTTAATTTTGTTTATTTTCCAAATAGACTGATATATATATATTAAAAAAACTTTTAAACTGCTTTGCGACATCCGTTCAAAATTATGTTCTAAAAGATCAATGCTAATTTTCAAATTAAATATATATAGTTTTCAAAATCACCTAAGAAATACTGCTTCGTCAGATGTCATTATTTATTTCCCACTTTTTTTTATTTATTTGTTATTCTTAAAATGTCTTTTTTGTTAGTCATGATTTAATGCATTTAAAACTTAATGTTTTCCCATTCCGAATATTAATTCTTTAATTCTTCTTAAAAACAACTGACTTTGCTTCAGCCTTCTGACTCATTTATCCTTTTTCCAGGCCTAATGTAAACACTAGGCTAAGATAATTTGAACAAAGTTTGCTAGTGATGTATTCTAACTGTCACCTGGAGGAATTAAAATTTTAAAGATTACAACTCATTTAATTCTTTTTAGAGAACTAATTCAGTTCTTATTGTAGTTGGTAAAGTGACTAGAATATAAATTTTGCTTAATTCTAAATTAAGATCTGAACGTAATTTCAAAACGGGAGAAAAAAGTGTTATTCTTGATTGAAATTGTGACGTGATGTATATAATTGTTCTGAAAGTAAGCCACTCGCCTACTATAATACGCACAATGGATTCAAGTCAAATTTTAATAAAAACATTAAAAAAATGTCTACCCCTCCCATTTTATGGGCAATTTTTTAATTGGGTATCTGCAGCCATACCACATTTCCAATATCTAATCTTAGTCTAAATGCTATCTCGGCTCATCTAAATCTAACATCCTTCACAAATTTCTTTATGAAAGTCTTTAAATTCTTCATTTCTGATCATTTATATGCATATTATGTTCTATGACTGAAAGCTGATTAAATAAAAATAATTGTTTCACAATTTTAATCTCTAACTGACTTAATCTATATATGCCAAATCTCCCTCCATGTTTCATTTGTTTATAAACTCTTTAGCCTTTAATACTGCAATATTTAATGTGGGGGGGGAGGTAATAGATTTATTTTATTGCAATAAATCTACTTATAGTTAAAATCGTAAAATAATGCAAAGTCATAGAAATTAAATGCAATATTAAAACAAAATGTTGCAAACTTATGAATACATCACATTATATACTGCATAATTTGTGCATTATTCATAATCATTATTTTTAATTAGTAATTATAATTTCTCATTTACTCATCAGAAAATGAATATAACTTAAACCATCTAAAAATAACTAATAAATTATAGATTTCATTTACCATTTTCTAAATTAAATATACAGAACTAAAAGTTATGCATCATAATGGTGTAAAAAGGTGTATTATTTCATAGTGTAGATAAAAAATTTGGGATGCTAAAATAAAAAATATTAGGGGTAACAAACAATGCCAAGCTAATAATAATCAAGTACTACTATATGGCCATAGTATCCTATGCTTATTTTTTCAAATTTACCTTCTGCAAAAAAATAAATTAATATGTACATTACCTTATACATTCTTAATAAGTGAAAATTGTTTTCCCTAATCAATATTTATATACATTTTACCACACGCGCGCGTGTATAAAGCAGTTGTTTGAGAAATAATCTCAAAGTGTTACCTATTAAATACTGGAAGTATTTTATATTACATATTTAATTTTTTGAATCGTTATTGATAATGTTTAATTGAGAAAAATCTCACATATGCCAATTAATAATATAAATTAATTTAAAAAAAGCTTTAAAAACTTAGTATAACTAATTTAAAAATTCATGCTTTGTGAAGAAAGTGTTTCAGATCCTTATAAAAAAATGAAATAAAGAGAGAAGACAGTTCAATTTTTTTCTCTAAAATATCATTGTCATATGCTTTAGCTTGACACTATTTTATTAACTAATATTCCACTTGTATGAGAATTAATCTTAAAGTGTTATATATTAAAACAAGTACACCAGTTCACAATTAATTCATTAGCCAAATTTAAATTACCAATTCACTACCAATTGTTTTCCTACCAAAATTTTGTCTTGTGAATTTTTGTACTTAATTTATTATATTGACTAGTTTAGCTTTTTTGGCATTTGATATATATATATCTTTATTGTTAAAAGGAGGTTGCCTTGACAACAGATTGAAATTGTTGATTGTTATTTATATTGGGATTGTCTAAGTGTTGACTGGATTTAAGGATATATATGTAATATTTTTAATGGACGTTTAGATGAAAATATTTAGTGTGTGGAGTTATTCATTTATAATTATTTAATGAGAAAGCTCTTTACATAGGTCAAAAGCCAGTCATGATTAATTGCTCCAGATTGAGAGTGAAAATAAAACTGTCAGGCTATTGCATTCAAAAGAAAAATTATCTTTTGAATGTCATTCTAGATCTAATATAGACTGCAGTTTATATATGTGTGTAAGAAATCAAGTCATAGCACACTTTTCAATTTTTGTATTTATTGTAATAAATCCCTCCACTTGTAGATTATGTGTTATAATATATTTTTAATAAATGTTTAGATGGAAATATTTAGTGTATGGCGTTAGCCATTTATAATTATTTAATTAGAAAGCTCCTTACTTAAAATAGTAATTAATGAAGGTTAACTATCTCAGGTTAAGGAAGTAAAACTGTAAGGGTTATTATTACTATTGTTGTTATTATTGAAAATTTATTATACTGAAGTTATTCGTTTACTTAAGTGTTTTTTTTTTTTTTGATATTAACTGAAAAGTAATTGAAAATTACTGGATATTTGATCAGTATATATTTGTGATGTTTGTGTTCCTTTACATTTGAAAATTCTGTTTTGGCAATGAAACCAGTTGAATGTGAAACTTTTTTTGTCTAACTTTTTGTTAATTATTTATTTTGTTTATTTTTTTATTGACTATTTTGGCTTTTGTTAAATATATATATACTTAATGTCGTTTGATTAACCCAATATGCCATAACTAGATGTAATCACTTCTATTGTTTATTGAAAATCTATTTAAATTTTCATTTTCCCTTTTCTGAGAACTCTTCATATGATGAGCTATTCTTTTCTTAACTTTTATTATATTACACCTAATTTTGACTTGTTTCTGTTTTGTTTTATTTTTTATAATGCTTTACTATTAATATCTAAATGGCATAGCAATTATATCATTTTGAGTTGTAAACTGCAGTGAAAGTCAATCCTAAACTTCTACTATACAATTTATGAAAATCATAAAAAATATAATGTTACAAACATTCATTTATATTAGGGAAGAGTCCAGAGTATTTCCTATTAGTGGAGCCTATATAATGTAGCTTTGTGATGTTATTAAATGGAAGGAAAAATCCAAAACTGCAGATAGATATCTAGAATAAAGAATGTGCAAAGTATAACCAATGAAATCTCCATATGTGGTATATAAATTATGCATACATTGTCAATAAATGATCAGATTTTTTTTAAAAATCATACTTTGTTCACGTGATAAGTTGAAATAATTAATAAAAACAGTGTATAATATTTGAAAAAGTAGATGTTAAAAGAAAAAGACAACAGCAATTGAGTAAAAAAAAAATCTCATTATGATTTTAAAAAAGGTCCCACTGATGTAATAATATTGGAGGTCAAGCTTGACTTGATTGACATTTAAATATAAATGAAACAAACAACAGAATCTTAATTTTTCTGTGAATTTAATAAAAATATTTTTTTTAAAAAAGATGAGTTGAATTATTGACACAAAATCTTAAAAAGTTAACATTAATTAAAAAAAAACATATAAAGCTCACATATGCAACTTACTTTTTTATCTTTCATTTTTAGCTCAATTCTATCACAACCATCTATTAGCCCATGGCAACCATCCATACTATAAAAACATATTTTTTCAAGTAATCCACATAACACATGTTACACTTTAACTTTATATAGTTATTTTTAGAGATACTTAAACTTAACTTCATACAATAAGTTTTAAATATACTTCAAACTTCTATTCCACCATACATTACTAAAACCTATAATCAAGGACATGAGGAAAAGATAAATGATCCCAAAGATGTGCATTTCATGCTGAACCAGCACTCATCAGTTGGCCCAGATCACAATCTCTAACACATATCTTCATCATCAGTTCAAAATATATATAGAGATAGCAAATTACTATAGTTTAATTGACAGGTTTCAAATTTTTTGCTTTACAACTTTTATACAAACCTCTTTGCAAAAATATATTAATAACTTTTACTAATCATTTATTAGGCTAGACATTATCCATAGCCCAAATATATACTTTGTCTCACTTGATAAATAATAGATCTGCAATGTTAAAACTCATTTGACTTAATACTGTGTAAAGGTATCAATGAATTAAATAAATGGTTTTGCTATATGCTTAAATTATAAAAACTACATCAAACTTTTTAATAAATGTTAACTTTAAAATCTTATTTCCATTATAAACCAAATGGCAGAGTACACTAATAAGTTTTGAAGATATACTTATCAACAAATGGACCTTTTTCAAATCAAATACTGTATGTAAAATTCTTAAAATAAAAGTTCATTGTTCCTCTAATAATATTAACATTTCATTTAAAGATACATTAGCTAATATTATGGTTTGATCTGTGCAAATAACTTTAAGACTCAACACAACTATTTTTTTTTGCAATTTCAAGAACAAAGCTTCTGCCAAAATATAAATCTGACCTACCTCATTTATGATTTTTTTACCATAGACCTTAATTAATATTGGAATTGAAAATTAAAACATGACCTAGAATCCTGTGTAATCCTTAATTCAGAAATTAAGAAAATTTTGTACACATACATTCAATTCCTATGAAGTAATTTAGTATAGCTCAAAATTAAAATATTAAATTACATATATGTAATATTACAAGATAAATTTTACTAAAAAAAATAAGTGATCACATATTATACATTTCAATAGATGGATTTTATTTATTTTCCTATACCCATTGAACATACAGATTCCACCTTTATTTTTTTAAAAAAGGTTGCCTTGACAATAGATTGAGATTATTGATTGTTATTAATATTGGGATTGTCTTAGTGTTGACTGATATTAATGATATATATATATATATATACACACACTCACAGTCACTATGTATTTAAATTCTGTTTAATAAATAATAGTTTTAAGGTAGGCTTAAAATATTGATCCTCATGTACATTTTTGAAAAATATAAATAAAGATATCTGAAAAAGACAAATGATACCCAAGATGCAGTTCATATCGAATCAGTATCCTTTGGTTGGCCCAATTTTTATCTATTGATATGATAAATTCTAGCCTAATAAATAAATAATAATATTTATTAATATCATCTATATTCTTTATTACTTTTTACAATGCTTTTTTACAACTCACTACATCAGTTTTGATTGCCCTAACAATCTTCTTCAGAACTTCTACTTATATTTCCAAATCTGTCATAGTGAGTTGTAAAAAAAGCATTGTAAAAAATAATAAAAAATATAGATATTAATATTATATGAATTTAGCAATGCAATAAGAAAGAGAATGTATTTATCAGAAATGGATGATGTCAAAATTATGAATGTAGAGAATGACTATTAATTAACTGTAAGGAATTTGACCTGACACATATCTGGCAAAAGATAAGCCCCACAAATCAATACCCTTTCTACTTCATAATTTTCTAACCAACATTATACTTTGAGGCTATCTTTTCCATTTGCAGATTCACGTCTTTCAATTAATTGAAGAACATTGGAACTCACAATATTTTGCTTCAAAAGAATATATTAGTATAACATCACAATCAGTTAATATGATATTTCCAAAAATTGATTTAGTCATATGAAAATCAAATTCTAAATCTTAAACAATCTGGACCGATTACTGATTGATGAAATGAAACAAAAAAATCACTCTAGATTAATAAGTGATCATTGTAAAGTAGTAGTTCACTTGTGATGTCATCAGATATTTAAGCAACAGAACTGGTAGACTAAGTTTGGCCAAAAATCTTTAACTTTTAAATCTTATTCTATTTAAGACACAAATGAAAAGATTTATTGCTCAAAAGGTCATATGACCTTCAAGCAACAGAACTGACAGATCAAGCTTTAAACTTTGCTCTTAAGTCTTTGTCATACCAACTGCCCAGGGCAAAAATTGAGTTTGTTTTGTTATTTAAAAAAAAACATAAGATATTTGAGCATTAAAGGTGACAGGTGGAGTTTCAGCCAAGAAACTAGCTCTTCGAGTCTATCACTCTATCACAGGAGTAGAATGGTTTGTTGTTTGGAAGATCAGATGATATTTGATTGCCATAAATGTTCTTGAAACTTAATCTAAAATATTAAACTGAAAATCCATCATTCTGCTGATGTATTACAAAGCACAATAGAATCTAAAAACTTAGTTTGATACTGCTAAAAAATAAAAGATGAGACTAAAATAAAATGCAATGCAAACGGAAATTGAAATATGCTGCAATTACATTAAAATATGAAAAATACTATAAACAAATAACTTCATTATTCATGAAGAGATAAATCCCAATAATTAAAGCCAATAAAATAAAAATACATGTGTTCATATTCAAAATGCTTACATGGCAAAAACCAAGCAAATATTAAGCCTTATGTAAACACGATTAAACATTTCACTCATTCAAGTTTTGACTGGCTAAAAATTTTTTACTTGGAAGCAATTATACTCCAAATAAATAATAAAATGGTTTAATTTATCAAGAGTTCATAAGAAATTTGATTACTGGAAGTTCCAGAATGGGGCACAATCTATGGATCTTAAACATCAGTCTGCCCTTCTCTACTAGGCAATACAGGGCACTTCAAGCAATCAAGAGTCAAATCAGCACAATAAGTAATACATAAAATATCCAGTAGTATCAAAGAACAATTGAAAGGACCAAATCTTAATTCTTTCATTTGATTTGGTGTGGTTACTTCAATAGAAAGAAATACTATTTTTTAACAATTTTTATTTTAAATCATTAATATAAAATTATATAACTTTTTTTGTGAAATTGTAATAAACAGATATTAAATCAAGAACAGAGGAAAATCATTCTTATCATAAATGGAGTGACGGAAACATACTTATTACAAACAATTGATATGACATGAACTTAACAGGCAAAGTGACTAATCATAACTGTAATTTGGGTAACAATTCAACTATTGTAAAAGACTAATCACAATTAATGCACTGATTCTCATCATAATCTCCCATTTTTTATATCCATCCTTTGATGTAGACCTGTGCTGAAACTGAAATATTACCAAAACAAAAAAATAAATTGTGATAAACCTTGACTTATTCTGTAATCCCATAAAAAAATTAACAAATAGTCAATTATAATCTTAACAAAAGCTATCAGGATTAAGTCACTTATATAGTTGTTACTATGAGTGTTAATCCATTCAGTGTTTTGTTGTAAGCATAGATAATTAGTTAACATTGGGACTCAATATTGATCAAATACTTGTATAATTTCTATTTATTGGCCTTCATCAGTAATGACAGTTGCATGATTGTGCATGCACAATCTGCAACCAATCAAAGTTTCAACACTTAAGTTTCTGACCTCAGTCCAACTTGCTCATATAGCTGTAAAAGTCTGATACTAAGTCTGCAACTACATATTTTAGTGATATGCTAATTGTAAGCCTCATATAACTATAAGATTGCATTTAACGTCAGCAATAACATATAACTGATTGCTCATTCAAAAAAAAAAATTAATTGGATATTGATATTCTATTTGTTCAATCATTAGTTTGCATACACTGCTCAACTTCAAAATGATTAAATATTTTGGGAAATTAATTATATTCCATATGTAAACATCATTTTCAGACATGAATGGCATATTTTAACATGATCACAGACTATTCTTGCATTCAAATATTGATTTGTGGAACATGCAAATGACGTCATGCATTTTCCATACCCTGCTCAATCATCTGATTTCTATACTATTACCTCAACTTTCAATCTTTAGCAATTAGTGAGAGATCAATACCCTCATCAAACGATGAAAAAAAGATCTTGAGATTGTTTGGGCATATGGAATGGTTTAATATCCTTCCAGATACTGCTCAAATGTTTACATAATTCCATATCATGTAGACTAGAAGCAGTTCTTAAATTTTTGGCCCTATTCTATTGTAATACAATTGTCATAAGTTCTATTATTTCAGTCAATCATCGTACAAGTGTGTACTTAAAAATATTTATTTACAATAAATATATATGTTTTAACATATATATATACTAAACATATGTGAATGAAAAAAGCAAATTGAAATGAGCTACATTCTTTATTCCATCAATAAATTATTCTTTAGCAGACAAATATTTATCTCTTTGCATTAAAAGACAAAAAAGCAAAGATGTTTCAGGAGTTACTCTGAAGGGTTTTCATTTATATTTTTCGTACCAATCATTTGGATAAAATATTTAATTGCTGTTTGTATAACATCCATTTTCACTTTCGGAGATATTTTAACTAAGAGCTATAAATTAGCAAAAAAAAAAAAAAAGAGTACAACTTCTCATTTTTTCAAAACAAAATTAATTTTAGTCATCTTTGCCTATAAACTTTTAATTTTAACCATCAAAAATAAAATATACTTTCTAAATCTTCTATAGAGACATCACTATTTTAAGATAGAAATCAGTAAGTAAAATATCAAATATCACAGAAGAGTCAATTAGTGAAAGAGTTTGAAATGTAATAATGCTAAATATCAAAAAGTGACGGAAGAAAATAGTTGCTTTCCAAACTCATATCTACAATTCAATAAAATTCCAAAAAATGTCTATCCACACAAACACAAATCCCACTTCCTTTTTTTATATGTCAAAGCATTGACCGGGAAGCGAAACCGGGCCGGCCTCTTGGAAGGCAGCTATGCTAACCGTTAGGCCACCAACGCTTGACAAATCACCACTTCCTTTTGTCATCTTAAAACAAAAAAATCCATTTATAAATTCATACCTACCCACCACCCCCACCCGAAATATTTTTTCCGTTCTATGTATGCATATTTCGTCTCAATTAAAGTCTACAATATTAATTATTATTAACAATTCAACTCAATACTGAATTTAATTGAAATAAACAACTAATATTAAATAATTCTTTTATTCTAACTGATTTTCATTCAATGTTAAGATCTTTTCAAAATGTCCGCCTTTGTAAATTAATAGTAAATATGGAAGCAACATTGTGGTCAAATTAAGTATGATATTTATTATATTTGACCCATTGTTAAAGAAAAAATATTAATTAATGAATTTTCTTATACAAAATTATTTTTATTTAATTATATACAAACAAATTAGTTGCTATCCTTTTTCTTATCTTGCTTGAAATTAGTTGCCTAAAATGTTTCAAACACTGACTAAGGAAAAAGTTTATTTCATACCTTCATTTTACTTTGGCTTTAGGCCAGAGAAGCCAGATTCATAGGACTGGCTTCCCTGACCAAAAGTGTGCTCAGCTACTGTTAGTAAAATAAAGATATGGAATAAAACTTTTCCTTAACATTAACAACGTTTTAAGCAGCTAATTATGAAATGATTAATTAAAATAGTCACTGGTTAAACCACCAACACCTGAAGAAGATCTGAGAGTAATACCTCTTGAAATGTTGTGTAATCTAGTAGCCTGGGTTGTCTATTTGTGTGATATTGCTGATAGGTATTTGTATTTGAAAAGTTTAAATAAAGTTTAACATTTTCGAGACAGTCAACATTTAATGATAGTTGATAGAAGTAATCCAAAATTAAAATAAATTCTGAATAATTTTGGTAATATATATTACGTGATTTCATTTTGGGAGTAATTTATCTTTTATAGAGTCTACTTCATATCTTTTCAAAAGAATGTGTGATGTTATTGAATCCATTTATAAGATGATTTCAGTAAGTATAATTTCATACAATGATGATTAAATATAAAACAATAATTTTGATATATTATAGATATAGTAAACACCTCCATACTTCTCCATTCTTTTTAAATTCACTTAAATAAAAATATAATAAAAGACAAAAGACCCCCAAGATACATTTCGTGCTGAACCAGCACTCATCAGTTGGCCCAGGTCACTATCTCTCAAATATATCTATTATATGAAAAGTATTTATCTAAAGTAAATTGTTACATTTTCATTTAGCATTGTCAAACTCCCTCCACTCACAACTTTGACACCATCCATTTGAGATAAATACAATAATGATTATTACTAATTATTATCGAAACTAGAGATTATCTCTAGCACATATACAAACTTAAAACTTGAGTTAAAGATTAATATAAATAAATAAATAAATTTGAAGTATATTAAGATTTTGTTAAATTGATCTATTTATACAATTTTATATTTTTATTTTAAAAAGAAATGAGTTAATTTATTTTAATTTGCAATATAATATTATGTTTATCAGAATTTGAATCCTTAAAATTAAAAAAAAAAAGAGACAAATATTGGATTTATAATGATCAATTATTTCTAGTTTTGTAAACATATTCTCTTGTAAAGAAAGTTCGCCTGTATCTTAAGGCTAATTATCAGATTGTTATAAATTCTTAAATTTGCTACAGATTTATAGAATGTGAGATATCTAGTTACATTTTATTTTTCTTAATTGTTATTTAATAAACAACTTCAAACTCTATAAAAGTTTTCAATCCAACAGCTAGGTCACTTTGGATGGTTGAATTTAAAAAAAAAAAATGGAAAAGCGCTTAAAATGGGTGACTATGTTTACAGTCGAGTGGGATTAATATTAACTGTTATCAGTATCATATGCAATTCTGAAATGAATGACAATTAGCTAAAGAAACAGTTACCATTCAGCAAAGAGCCATGACTATATATGAACCAAAGTTGCTTATCTAATGTGAAACTGAAAACAAAGTTTCAACTTTAACAACAAAATTATGATCCTGTCTAAAGTTTGGACAAAGAAAGCTTCTATGGAGAATTATTTTGGATTTTAAGTAGAAGCTGCAAAGAATTCTATACATTTTAATATCATTTAGTTTAGACTATAAAGTGAACCCACATAAAATTACCAAAAAATTATTATCAATCATTTTATTTACTAATGTGGCTAAGTTTATTGTCATCCAAAGAATATTGTAAGAAAACTTTTTACAAAAAGGACTAAATCTTGAATTCAAATATCCCTACTTATGAAACATACATGCAAATTCATTATTACTTACTCAAAACCTAGATTAATAAAGGGAAAAAAATCCATTTTCTAAATTTTTTAATTGTAATAATTATATTTATAAAGTGCATACTCGTTACTCTAAAGTAATATATATTAAGGCTACAATCTTAAAACTATGCGCCTGAAAAAATGACAGCAGGGACCTCTGCAAATCTTGTCTTTTAAATAAATCTTGTGTTAAAGATTTACAGAGGTCCCTACTGTCGTTTTTTCAGGTGCATAGTTTTAAGGTTAAATTTTTTAATATAATTTTTTTTTTTTTTTCATGTGTCAAAGCATTGGCCGGGAAGTGAACCCACAAACATGGGACAACTACTTGTAAGGCAGCTATACTGACTACTCGACCACCAATGCTTGACTAATATATTATTTTTATAGTATAATTACAGTAGTTTTAAGATATCACTTCTGTATATTATATTAATGATAATGTTTTTCATAATTATCTATTGAATAGTATATGCTATTTCTCAGGTAAAATTCCATTAGAGATTTATTTATTTTAGAAATTTATATATCTTATCAAAATTAATAATTGGACTGCAATCTGTTTTTGTGAGAGCATTTGGATAGATATCACTACTTATAATTTTATATTAAATTCATATTTTGTGTTTATAAAATCATTTTGTAAATAGACAATTCATATATAATATAATTTATAATTATAACAAATATTGTTTTATTATTAAGACTGTTTAATTCTGTATTGTCTTCATACAGCATTTCAAATGATAGACTATGATTTAATGTCATTGATAAAATTCAATGATCAGTGTGTATGTGTAATTGCTTGCCATGAAACCAATCAACTTCCTAGAGTTGTGGCATTAGCATGAAATAATTATTGTTTCCATAGAAATAAAAGCAGATTAGAATAATTATAAAGGTAAACATGCATTAGTCTTATTTGGGTTAATACTGCAGATCAATTACTCACAATCATATATATATATATATATATATATGACCACATGTTAATTGCACCAACTTTAAATATATATATATAGTAACATAATTAAAGTAATCAAAAGAAACGATTCAAATAACTATTACCATATCTGAGTAGTGGCTATTAAACAAAAAGGTCATAATATTTAAAATAACGTTGGATCTCCCAAAATCCAAATATTATTAATTATAAACAAATTATTAATAACAAGTATTATAACTCAGGTATATGAAATCACGTGAGGTGAGTACACTAGTAATTCAATAAAATATAACTCAGGTATACAGACAGTAGATCTTATCCACTTTCATTTCTTGGTTTGATGTTAAGTGCATGTTTAAACAAATACTAAGTGAATATGGTCTAGGCACCACTAGATTATTTGAATCTAGACACAGTTATATCTAATAACCTTTTCACATGTACCTGGTTTGAATCCCTTCTTGGTACTTTATTTCTAATAAAAATGGGAGATTTTGCTTTTTGAGCCATATCACTATATGCACTAATATTTAGGTAAAAGTAAAACATCTATAAACCACAGTGGAGTTCATTAGACATAAATCATTTCTCAGATCTTAACATAACAAATGTGTTTCAATATTTTTATAAGTTTACTAGCTCAGATTATATATAACTAATTTAGGATGGCAATTCACTCATCCTTGCATGAAATAGATGATGGGATGTGGTTATAATAATACTAAGAAATCACTAAATATTATAAAATCAATATTTATTTATGACCTTTAAACAGTTAAACAGCTTATTAATTAAAACGTTGATGACGATGATAATAATAACAATAATGACAATGGTTTCAACCACAGCTTTAGGACTAAGCCTAAACATAAAACTAATTTTTATAAAGAAATTCATAATTATTGCTTAATTTTAGCATATTTACTTATATCTTAAATAACTAATATTCAACCACTGATGATGATGAATGATCACACTTAACAAAGACTACACTTAATGAAATATATACGTCTCGTTTAATAAAACAAACTAATATTTATTACTGCACTTCTAACATATACATAAAATTTTCTAGACATACATGAAAATTGACATGAATAATAACAATAATAATAATTGATTATATAACAATTCTCAGATTAATTTCAAGTTCTTCCCCCTTTCCCTTCAAATGTATATTGTATTAAGTTGGATGTCACATTGACCATGATTTTCACTCCATGAGAAAAGTATTTCAAGAAAAAAATATTATCCGCTCATTAGCACACATACTTTATAAATCTAACATGTAAGTAGAATGTTAAAAAAAAATGTTAATAGAAATTAGAAAAATCAAGTTCTTAGAAAAGAGTTTTAAATCATTATCTCCCCCTCCCTTCTAAGCGCTGAAATCTATACTTTCTCAAGACAAAATAATTTAATATTTTAACACCACCTATTATTTCACATTCACTCGCAATTATACACCCATAAAATATTACTATGTATGTGCGTGTTTTATCCCAAAATAATAATAATATATTAGTTAAAACTAAAATCATAATACCATAAAAAAAAATTATTTTACACATTAATATTTCATAACTGTAAAATTAATAAACAAATAAATTTTGATACATTCAAAATCATTTATGTAGTTCAAAGCTATTATTATTAAGACATTCTTGGTTTCCATCGATCTGAATTGTCTTTAAAAGTTCTTTAAATAAAATATGTCACTTTATTACTAAATTTTTATTAATACTCTGATTTCATAAAGAAAATAGATATAAAAGTCATATTACCGATCCAAGGGTTCACTTGTCTTGTATACTGTCTATACTTGGCAGCAACAATTTCCATGTTCTTTGGAACAATCACTTTCTTGAAATATATAATTGTTTGATGATGAGAATCCTATTGAGGTTATTTGCTTTAGTGGATAATTTGGAAATCATTATATCAATTTTTCTTCTCTTCCTGTCAAGCATTATTCTTTTAATGAATGAAATACAGCAGTTGTTTTCATGTTATAAATTTCCCAGATTTAAACTCAGTTGTTGGAACAATTAATTGGACTTGATGATTAATATTTATCGGTAGATTAATTCATCTTTCATCGAATGCAGGTGAATGCTTTCTTCCTTCTATTAAGAACATCTTATTTCTCTGGTCAGTTGAAAGGTGTAGAATATTATTTTAGACAAAACATCTTTTCTTTCCTATATGATGTGCAGCTTCCCAGATGGTCAGGCACAGATGGGACATACATATAATTTTTCTAGCCAGTCATTTCTTATATTTTCAACATTCAATTTAATAGTCTAATAATCTGAATCATAATCACAATAATAATTCAACTGATTTTTCCAGACAGCTTTTTATATCCAATTTTTGAGCTAACTTAACCAATCAGAGATAGCGTCACTTGCTATTTTTGGACAAATTCGTTTTAATTAGATCTCTAATTTATTTTCAACTAAATTATTTTTCAACTGAAAAGTTTAATCCTTTTTCCAGACACTTTTGTTTGGAAGGAAAAACTGACTCAATCCTTTTTCTGTCTTTTTTCACATATATCCATAATATTTAAAATTGGAGTTTCTTTCCTTTAATCCTTAGGTGAGACAATTTAAAAATCAGACCCCACAGAAAGTTTAAGCTCCAAATAACAAATAATCATTTACAAAAATAAAACTGCTACAAAAATAGATACCTGATTCAACAGATATTCTCTCTTAACACAAAATTGCAAAAAAATAATTTGACAGATTTAACCCTTCTAGTACAAACTGTTGAATAATAAAAAAAAATAATTTAACAGATTTTCTCATTTCTCTTTCAATATTTAGTAAATGTAAATTTCTGTATGTAATGTACACACATACTCATTCAGATTATTTATAAACCGACATTAAAATAGTCTAATTGCTAGCTTAGTAATTATAACTCTAATATTTGCAATTAAATCCTTAGCTTTTAAATCCCAATTACAATTATAGACAAGAAAAATAGAAGTATAGAATAAGATATTAAAATTGATCAAGCATAAAGAAAGTTAAAATGTTTAATATCTGAAATATAAAACAATTAAATAACTTACACATACACTGCCTACACGTATGCGTTATAACTTTGTTTTTTAACAGAAAAACTAAATATTAAATAGTTTAAATGTGTGTATTACCTTTCTGTCAACACACAAACAAATAAAGCATATAATTGCTGACCCACTCTCTCTCTGTTTAAAGCTTTTAAAACTGGATCTGGTAGGGTTTGAACTTGGATGCCCTACAGCTTCTTTTATGGTTATATAAAATGTGATGATGATTTTTGGTTTTACATTTCATCACATGCACATTACTATAAATTTAGCCAGTGATTAAATTGTAATGGCACAATATATATATATATATATTTAATCAAAATTACACCAAATTCACAATTCAACCAGATTAGCCAAGCAAATAAAATCTAAAACACTACCAATGGTTGCACCCCTACAAGGAGACTTCTCAAGGCTAAAGACCTACAAAATAACATATTTAAACTAAACATTACCCACAATTTCACTTACTCCCATCCACCCTTAATATTAAAAGAACTTTTAAATAAGTTAAATGCTTCAGAATCATAATTTTTTAATAATAAAGATTTTTTAATTCCTTTTATTTCATTCCTCTCAAAGAAGACAACCTTAACTTAATCAGAACTAAATATCTTAGTTCTGCCTTATATATCCATGTAAAGATACAGGTCACTTTATTAATTTTGATGTGCATCTTGGGAATCATACATATTTTTCACAAGTCTTTGGTCATATGTTAATGATTACACATCTCTATAAAATGTTAAGAGCAGATAAAAAACAGTCCCTATGGTGTGTGAGAGTGATGTAGTGAAAATTACACTATAGAAATATTATTTATTAGGTGGACATCTAATCTAATGAATGACTAATAAAAATTATTAATTTTATTCTCATTTATAACTTCCACTTCAGATTTAATTTTAAAAAATATGAAAATTGTCAAGCATTGGTGGCCTAGCAGTTAGCATAGCTGCCTTCCCAGCAGCCAGACCGAGTTCACTTCCCAGTCAACGCTTTGACATATATAAAAAATATGAAAATTTCAAGTTTGTTTGTGTCTGACAGATCTTTTAGGAGCATTTTATAATAATTAAATCTATTTTCAATTTTTTCTAAAATCTTGATAAGCATTGCAGCCATCAAAATTAACAACAAATATTTATCTAACTTATAAATGAAATTGCCAGATTTACATCATTTTGTAATTTAGTATCAACACTTTACACAGTTAATTATACAGAAACTATTTGCTCAATAGATAATGGTACTACCTATATATTTATTTATTAATGTGTCTGCTATAGGCCAACAATATTAAAAATAATTTGATGGCATAATAAAAAAAAATCCAGAATAAAAGAAAGACATGGGTGAGAGAACAAACAGGTGTTATTGACATCATTGAAGAAATTAAGATATTGAAGTGGAGTTGGACTGGAATTATTGCTAGAAGAGATGATAATAGATGGACAATTGCAATCTTAAACTAGATTCCAGGAGATTGTAAAATATCTAGACAAAGATGGATGAAATATGGACATGTGCTGAGTAATATGGAGGATGAAAGGCTAGAGATTGGAAAAGATGGATTAAACTTGGAGAAACCTTCATGCTACAGTGGATCAATAATGTTTGAAAATAATGATGATGATGTGTTCCTATTGCTAAAAAAATGTATTGAGATAAGATTAGGGAGTTCATCTAATAAGTTACTGTATGTACTGTAAACAGGTTTCTTTTGTTATAATTTCTAAAGTTAATGTAACACCAAACTAACTGTTTATTCTTCTTATGATTATTTAACATTCAACAACTTGAGAATATAAACTAGTTTAAGTAGTTTAATAGTTTTATAGGTAGAAAGGTGGGCTTAGATGATGAAATACATTACAGAATCCAACATACTACTGCTGCTTTTAACAAGTTAAACATAATATTTTGTAAGAAAAATAACTACTGCAATGCACATAGAGCTGTTATTTTACTTTATTACATGGAAGTGGGACTTTAAGACCTTATTGCTGTTTCATTTAAGGATGCTCTATTATATTTTACAAATACAATGGCAAGACCATAAAACCATTCAATATATTATCTAACCTACTGGATGCAATAAAGTCTACTATTGCAAAATCACAACTACATTGGTCAGGACGTGTAAAATGAATGAACGATGCAAAAATTCCTAAAAGGTTCTTCATAGGAAACTTAGACATGATTTTCATGGAAGAGGTACATCCCGTCTATATTATAAGGATTATCTCAAAAGACCCCTAAAAAAGTGTAATGTCAATTATTTTATAGGAAGAGTTGCAGCTTTACTTCATTAGTGTTTGAAATGCAATTAGATATGATGTTGAAATATTTCTGAAGAAAGAAAATTTTCTGCTGAAGAAATTAAGATAGCATTATAATGTATCAAACAAATAGAAACTGACCAATATGTTTTATATATGGATGTATTTGTGTTTTTCAGATTGGTTGTATAGTCATTGCAAAACTCATTATAGAGTAGTTTCTCTCTTGTTTTGTTTTCCTTTTATTTTCTTTTTGGAAATAGAATGACTTTACTGTGTTAGTAATAACACATGAGTAGAGAACACAGGTTAGTATTTACACAATGTTTCAAATAGCATTATTCTCCATTCTTCTTCAAGTGTTGCTAGCTGGACCAGTGACAACATTAGCATAGGAATCAAACTTATACCTTTATATTCTTAAATACTATATAATATTATTCTCCCGCTTCTTCAAGTGTTGTTGTTCTGACCAATGGCAATATTAAAATATGAATCAAACTTGCACCTTCATATTCTTGAATACCATATAGTATTATTCTCCACTCTTCTTGTATTGTTGGACTGACTAGTGACAATATTAACATAAGAGTCAGACTTACACTTTTATATTCTTGAATACCATGTAGTATTATTCTCCATTTTTCTTCAAGTGTTGTTGGCCTTACCAGTGATAATATTAGCTAGGAGTCAAACTTATACTTTTAAATTCTTAAATAACAAATTTTAAGGCATCACTCTAACCAACTGAGCTATTCTGATGAAGGCAATAAATAGTAGATATTAAATATATTTTATCTATGAGGATTAATTAAAATCTTCCTCAGTCCTTCAATTTTTTTTAAATACTTTTTTCTAAGAGTGAGATTAATTAGAGACTTCTATATACTATGTATTACCAAACTGGGTTGATTTATAGGATTATATGCCATTGCCATATAAGCAGATTTCTTGATTTTTCTTTACACCTTTTCTTCTCTATCCAATATTTTTGTATTTTCTCAACTAAACATATGGTCATCAGTACATGCATGATTATCTGTTGTTGTTTTTTCACCATTAGTTTGTGTTCTTTCAATGGCTGTTCAACAGGGTGACAAGTCTCACCAATATACTATTTATGAGTGACTGTTTATAATCATCCTAAAAATGATTTTGTTTCAGAAATTAACTTGATAATGTCTCTTATAAATCTATTCTTTTTATCCTTAATCAAACATATATATTAAAATTTATGCATATATATATACAAAAGTCATTTATTTTCTAGTGGAATTAATTTTTTTTCTTTATCTTGTTTATGATTGATTTCGTATTTTTCTCTAGCATGATCACTCAATAATGAAAGAACAGATTTTCCAAGCAATTTAATATCACTTCTTATAAAGCAAAACATTTCGCATAATTGCACAAGTAAAATAAAAAGAATTATATATATATAATATCACTGCTGGTATCTGTCAAATATTTTTCCTAATAGCTTGTGATTCTTTCCATCATTATGCAGTTGTGAATTTATTAACTCATATAAATTGTTTGCACCCTCAGTTATCAAACACATTAAACTGTACACATATCTCAATATATATATATATAATAGGTATGATTTAATGCAGGACACATAAAAATGTGCTATAATTATTTTTAAAAATAATCATTAGCATATTAATTATATTCACAATCTTTAATATGTAATAAGTATCGATAGTTTTAAGGAAATTTTATGCTTCTGAAATAATTAAACTGACTAAAAAGAGTTGTAGATGTATTAATCTTATTGGGTTATTTATGATCCTTTTATTAAGAAAAAATTATTATTAAAGTTAAGATTTTAAAGTCACTGTCATTGATTTTAAATCAATTAAAATTTTGATATATCTTACAAACAAGTATTACATTAACCGACAAATTTATATCGATCCTCTCGGGCTCGCATTTTCATTCTCATTCCACTCCCTCTTTCCTGTCTGTATATATATTCAATTTAACTGATCACCCTTACGTGCATATATATTAATTGTAATTACCTTTTGGATTATTTCCCCCATCAACTTTTTTTAAAAAAAGTTAACTTTATTTGAACTTTTAAAACACAGTCAACTATTAATAATAACTCAAAGATTAGAATATAGCATCAACTGTTCAAGTGTTGTTATTCTCGCTTTTTTAAGTGTTATTGGATGAACTAGTATGAGAATCAAACCAGGGACTTTTAGATTCATTAGTCAAGCCAGAAACATCTAAGAAGAGAGAATAATAACAATTGAAATGTTGTACTTTATATTAACATGCGTGCTATTTTTAACAGTTGACTAGATTTTAAAAGTTTACAAGTTTAATTTTTTTAAAAAAGTGATTTGACAAATAAATATCAGATGATAGAAATAGTCCAATATATAATTACAATTAAATGCCATTATCACAAACTTTCAGACAAACATGCACGTACACACACATATCTCAAGTTATAAATATGAGTTAGCTTTTCATGTTATATACTTTTATTTATAATTATGTTCGTTATTATGCTTAATATGTATATAAAATAAATATATACATAGTATACTTATACATAAACCATACATTTTTATATATTTTCTACATATATTTATTAATTACTTTAAGAATAATTTTTATATTCGGCAACATTTATAAAAAAAATTAGGAGAAAAATATTAACAAAAACTATAATTATCTTCAGAAGAAATAATGACAGAATTAATATAGACCCAAACTCACACATATTTATTATTTGCTTTACAAACAAACATATATGGCTTATACATAAAAATAAATATTGCAACTTTAATAACTCAGATTGTTGAGGGAATCCGCCAATGGCGGACAGAGAAATAATTTTCAAATAGTTGTGAATAATTTATTAACAGTGGCTGATTCAAGAAACTGTATTGCTATCATGGAGAATAAAATGCGATTTCATCAATAGACAGTATTTTTGATATAATAGTCTTTTAGAGATTCTGAATTAGTGAATGCTGAAAAGAGCAAACAATTTAAATGGTTCCTGGTATACAAGAGAGGCTACAACAACATAGATCCCATTGTCAACTCTGCGAGTGGAGAGAAGAAACATTCGAACACATTATGCATATATGCCCTAGTTACAATAACAATCAGACAAATCATCCACCCAAACTCAAAAATAAACTTCCGGGTGATCATCTCTATCCAACGATGCATAGATACCAAAACCTTTGCATGGATCCGGCTCTCCATATTTCTAACATTCTCTATATGGTTAGTTCACTGTAAACTTACCATTGAAGGTTCACACCAAAACCCCTTTTCCCCGATATCATTACCAAAATAAAAAAAAAGGGATGAAATTCTTGCCCCCCCCCACACACAGCATTCTTGATGACACTTGGAAGCTCTTTGCTATTCCAATCTCACATCTATAATACAAACAGCATCCCAATCACTAAAAGATCAGCATGGTACTCGTCCACCCATGAAGAACAACTTCTGTGGCACGTTCAAACTATCACACCAGTCTCATACAAACATCATCCATAAAAAAAAACACAATCTACTGCAAAAGTGAGCACAAACTGTAATACCAGAACAGACATACAAAGATTGGAATGCCTCACAATAAAATAGGCACAGTATAATCCAGACTTAACTTCTTTGCAGTGAAATCAAGGTAAATGCTAAATAGATTCCTTGGAACAAAGCAGCCTTCAGACAACAACTTGTACACCGATGTTAGCACAAACAACATTCCTGTAAAAGTTGTTCAAGATGTCAAAATCCACCCACAACACCGTCTTGTAAATCCACAGCCAAGATGCAACTCTGTAACAATTTAACAATGTAATTTTGTTGTCAATTTGACAATTAAACTATTTTACCTTCTTTCCCAATGTAATTACCTATATTGTGTTAAATAAAATTTCTTGGAACAAGTACACAGAGACTAAACTCTCCAAACAGTAGTGCCATCTATGCAATCCAGAGTAATCAATGGATGCAAGAAGGTTTGTGCATAAAATCCCTATCTAGTGCCTACTCATTCAATATCCCCAGTCTAGTTTCTAGTTTTTGGTTTTCATCAGTGAGGAGCCTTGGACCTAAGAGCACTGAACCTAGATATTAGGATCTAATGCAATCCTCAAGCAGACACCTTTTACCTTATTAGCTAACTGATAGTGCTACTGTATGAGAGTTTAGCCTCTGTGTAAACAGCTCGTGCATGCATAAGAAATGGAGATCATGTGATGTTTAATGGTTTAATTTCACAACAATAATGCCTCAAGTAAGATTTTTCACCAATAAGAGATAATCTCTTTTGTCAGCCCATAAAGCTCTTACATAATATATCAGCCAATTTTGATATTAACAACTTGCAAGAATGAAATAAATTCTGTTATAAATATCAGCAAATTAAAAACAAATAAAATCATTCACATTCCAAAAGAAAAAGAATGAAACAAAGATCAATTATACATTAGAGATTTTTGCAATGATTTTATAAATCAGTCTATGAAACACAAATATATCCATATATAAAATGCATTGATTCATTATTCTATTTACATGATATTTTATGATGTCTTTTAATTTCTTCAGCAGAAAATGTTTCTTTCTGAAATACTTTAACATTGCATTTAATTGTAATTCTCCAATATATTTTATTTTCTGTCATATCTTCAAAATGAAAACAATCATTATTACACTTTTTTAGAATGTCCTTGAGATAACCTTTATAATGTAAATAACATTAACCTCTCTTATGAAAACCACACTGAAGGTTATCATAAAAGTTTTCTTACAAGGTCTTATATTGTTCATATGTGTTTAGATGTCCAATTCAATGAAAATATGATTTTACAATAAAGGCTTCTATATCATATCCAGAAAATTAAAAAAAAATATTGAATGTCTTACAATCTCAGCACTGTACTTTTTAAATCATACAGAAACTTTGTAATTGCTTTTACATTCTATTATTAAGATGCCCAGGTTTCATTTCCATGCAATAAATTAGATAAAATGGCACTTCTATACATAGCTAATCTAATTGCAGTCATTTCTTCAATGCAATGAAATCTTTCTCTTTCAACTAGTTAAAAGCAATAGTTTTACTATGTTGTATCTTAACATCTAAATTTACACTTCTATTTAAAATGCTATCAATATATTTAAATGAGCATACACATTAAAGATAACAATCATCTAAGCTAAAAGTTGATGAAAATTTATCTTCCATCACTGGCTGCTGAGTTTTTTGAATACATTCTGTAAATAGTTTTTTGAACTGGCAAAAATAGTACAATCATCAGCATCCTCCAAGAAGATAAATTAAAATATAAACAACTATTGAATCAACTTTATTTTTTTAAATTAGATGCATTAAGCTTTCATTTTTGATAATTTAAAAAAAGACTAGATTAATTAAATAATATAAATCATTTTTAATATTTACTGCTATAATAAATTTTAATCTCAGATGATAAGACATTGAAGCAAAAAAAAGCAATCTCACACGTACTGTTGCTGGAATTTGGAATTTTTCACTAACAAAGAAATAACCTCTTTTAGCATCTTGTATATTAATCAAATCAGATACTAACTGATTTAGGTATTAGTACTTGTGAGATTGTTTGTTGACTACAATCTCTCTTATATGAAATGTCTATCATCTGACATTAAATATATATATATAACATTTATTCCTCTAATTTAAAGCAAACGAAACATCAAAAACAATAAAATTATACATAAAAAATTTAAAGAAAGTTTTGAAGACATTTATTATTCTTATACCATTTGTAGCTTAAATGATTTGTTTAATCACGTTGATGACATAGCAATAACTTCCTAACCAAATGTTTACTATCCCACAATGCTACTTCCTTCTATGCAGAATAATTTTCAAATCACAGCATATATAAAAAACCACAATACTATTATTTAAACATATAGTATAGTCTCAAAAAGGAAAAAAATTCTGCTAATATGATAAGTACCAAAATAATTGCTTAGTTTGACAGTCCATCATTTATTTATATGATCAAATTGTTTTCTATGATTCATATTTACTAATAATTTATGACTTTACTGAGCAAATAAATGCAAGAGAGATTAATTCAACAACAAATAAATGCTTAACCTTAAGTTTTAAAGTGATCAAGTTCAAATTTACAAAATCCAGTCTCATGTTCAAATATAAATTTACTGAAAATGCTTACAATATGGTCTTTTTTTTTTTTGTCATTGTCTTGTTTTGCTTTTGATTATAAAATTTCAAAAAGACTTCAAGTTTGGGGCATAATGAAATAGAACTGTAACAGTCGAACCACAATCACAAAATAAATCAGTTACCAGTTACAAAGAAGCAATGTGTTCTTTTTGAAGCTGAGTGCAAAAAAAATAATAATCATAAATCATTCTCTGTTTTACAACAGTGGATTAAATAAATAAAGACATATAATTATATCTCCCCTAAACACATTTGTTAATAACATTGAGAGGGTTCTTGTTAAATATTAGTGTTTCAATTTTTATTCTCTTCACACTGTAGTTTTTAAGATGGTATTTTGTACTTAATCTTATTTCCCCTAAACTCCTATCTCTTTTCTATAATAAAATTAATAAAGTTAGAGATCAGACCATTGTGACATTTATTCAGCTATTTGGATCCTTCTCTTATTCCGGAAAACTTGTAGATACTTCTTTTTAAATATTATTTTGCCTTTTGTAGTTTTTTTCTTTGTCTTAAGATGGGATTATAAGTTTTGCAGTTTAACCATCATTATTTTACAAAGAAATGTTTGTATAATTTATATAAAATCTCTAAATAATCTATTAATGGCATAATACTAACAATTATAAAGTATATACTGTATGTCTTGTGCATTACTGACAAAATTTACTCTCGAATAAAAAAATAATAAATGGTTTGTTGTTCAGGAATTTTTAAGAAGTTCGAACATCAGAAGTGATAGAAAGAAATTGTGAATTCCAGCGCATGCCACTCAGCCATTGGAATAATTACACAACGTAATTTAAATAATAATAATTAAATGATTATTGGTCAGGAGTTCATAAGAAACTCAAGAATCAGAAGCGATAGTGTTTAGCAGTAATCAGTGTGTCTTGAGCATAAGAGTCAGCCATCTTAAATTATGCAAGGAAATTAAGATAAACCATTTTCAGAATCAATTTTAAATACATAAAATCACCCATAAAAACAAACATTAATATCAGAGAATAATTAGCAGCCTCAGTAATGATGTCTACCCATGTCTAAATGCAAAGCAAATAAAATCTATAAAAGCATTATGTCGTTTTGCCTCACATTCTCACAAACAGTAGTAATCTGAAAAGTGTTTCTAGATTTCTGAAAATGTAAAAGTTGTATTTATACAAAAACACTGCTAACTATTCTTTGACTTACTCATAACCAAAAAAGGAGAAGAAAAAACAATTGTCAGTTAGTTCAACAAATACGAAAATGATTTGATGAGCTGAAATGTTATGACCAAATTAACTTTGAAGACTTCTATTTAATGCAAGGTTAAAAACTTCTTAAATAATCAATTATTTTACACTAATAAAGTTATTTTTGAAATTAAAACACTTCTTCTTTTGAATCAATTGGTCATGATTTAAATTCACACACAATAATGTTCATTCTTCTCGGTGGGCATATAGTAGAAACGTAAGTTCCCAATAGAAAGCAAAATCACGAACTACAAAAAGCTCTCAGTTCTCTCGCAAGAGTTCCCAGTAATTCGAAAATTTTCAGTTTTGAAAAAATGACAGTCTTAAATCTCATCGGTACATCATTTTTCATCAATCAAAAGTTAATTACAAGTTTTTATTGCAATCTCAAGACTATCTTATATTAAAGATGCACTACTGTTTAAATTGTGTTAAAACGGCTAATGTTACTTATAATAAAGTTGCATTATTTCTTTAATTATACATATTAAAGATGCACCGCAGCCTTAAATTTTATATATACATTCAGAGCATTAAACAGTTTCTATTTAAGCTAATTAATTAACCAGGATTACTTTAGTTGTTGCCCAATTACTAACTGTTGAAAAATAAACGTTAGAAAATGCTTTAGTTATTTATGTTACAAAAGTAACGATCTGCGCGGTTTGATACACTATTACTGAGTCAGATCCGGGAACTCAAAGCCGACGGATGACAATTCGAACTCTTTCTCATTCACCAAAACTTCTTATAAATACCCGACCAACAACTATTCCAATATATTATAATTCGTAAATTTTACTAACTATTTTTAAATCTTAATTTAATCTCACTAAAATGAATTACCTTTTTTCCGAATTTTTCTAAAATCTAAAAATAGCTTTCGTACATTTAATTAAAATCGTTAAAAAATTCCTGGTTCGTTTTTCCAGCTGTATACATATACACACCCACACACTTTCAATTTCATTAATAAATCTCTTATATACTCCCTGTTCCTTTTAAAGAATAGTACAATTACGATTTTGCGTTATATCAATCATTAGAGAAGTTAAACATTTCACACACATAGTTAAATAATTATAATTAGCTTATAATTGTTCGTAATGACTTATTCAATGATGATATTAAAATCTTATTTTTTACATAAATAAATAAAACATTGTTTTTACATAGAGTGATAAAGAATTAATTATAAACACATGAACCCCTCGGAGTGACGTTACTGGAACTCTTATAAACATTCTCCGCTTACCACATGAAGAAATTTTCACAAGAGTTTGATTAAAATACAGATTGTAAACAACAGATAATATAAATATGAAAATAATAATAAAAAAATGATCGCTTGAACATTGAAAATATGAATTTAACTTGTTAATAAAAATAAAACTGATATTCATAAAGAATGCAATCGGTAAAGCTATGGAATCATTTTAGCTGAAAATTGTTTCAATGCATAACTCTTTGTGTTTTTGAGGCTGTGGCTGAATAACAGATTCGGATGGTTAAAGTTCGCACAACAGACCTGCTCTAACATTGTTAGTGCTCAAACTTATGAATTCTTGAGCAATAAAGCCATTTGATTCTTAATATTATTAATGCTTAAAAATAAGTTTTAATGATACTTACTTATAATAAAGTTTGATTGCCAAAGTGGCAGGCAGAAGCATAAAAGTTAATTCTATTCCTACTCCACATTTCAACCATTCTTTACTCAAATTTACATGGATTGGCTCTAGAGTAGGTGAGGATAGCTGTTCTTGGAAAATTCCCAACCAGATTAATATCATCACCCCATTTCCTTCTGGTGAAAATCAGTTTGAGAGCCATCTGCTCTAAAGCAATCTTCTTTTTTAACAGTCCTGACATTTAATCTGATAAGCGTCTGGCTTCAGATAAGTCCCTAGGTCAATTCCCTCTTTTTGCTTAGCAGTTTTATAACACTATGACATTTTCTGATTCCAATTTGCCATGCTTCTCTGGCATAAATCTTGTAACAAATTTTTATATCTACTTCTCATTTCCAACACCTTTTTGGATAGCTTCTTTTGTCTTTTCCAATGGAACCAAATTGCATATTTGCTTTGGTAATCTTTCCTGAGACATCTTCTATACATGTACATACTGTTCCAATTGTCTTGTTTTGATTCATTTACTATATTGTGTTCAATATTCATTATTTCTCTTAATTCTTTTATGGCTTATCCATTCTCAATCTTCTCTGGAACAATTTCCAAACAAGAATAAAATGGGGAGGGATCTCAGTTATGATCAAATTCAACACAATTATGATAATTTGATTCCCAAAATGGATGACTCCTCTGTCAATGAATCGGATATTATTGTCACTAAGTTACTATTAACTAAACTCTGTCTTTCTCTTTCTTTAACAAGCATTATACTTTATTCCTATGAGTAGTCATTCAGATGCTAGAGTTCCATTTATTTAAAAAATCATTCAAAGCAGCACCTAAAGTTAATTGATTACAGTAACAATGTTTTCCAATTCTTTTTTTTTTTTTACCTTCTCATTTAATTATTTCTGATCATGGATTTTGGAATCAAATTTAAGTTGCTTTATTTTTTAATTCTTAAAAAGAATTGATTTACCAAACATAACCAAATATTTTTTTCTTAATATTGAAAATATTTAATAACTTAAAATAAACAATCCATTAATAAATAGATAATTTGTGTATTTTACTTAATTTTTTATATTTATCATGTGATATTTTTCAAACTATTTTAAGTTAATGTGTGTTAATTTTAAAAACATATAGAAAACACGTATGAACTGTCAGTATATGTGTATATTGTTACATATGCAGAGAAAAAAAATACTGCAAAAAGCAATTGATATACTAATTTTAGATCATCATAAAAAAATTATCTAAATATGTTTTTTCACTTCAACTAATCACTGCCAAACTCTACTCTGTAGAAACACCAAGAATAGTAGCAACTATGTTTGTTGTTTTTGTTTTAGAAAAGTTAATATGATGCATGAATAAAGCTACAAATTTCTTTGAGATTTTAATTCTTATTCTTAAAAACAATAGATGTAACCTCTTAATGAATAACATTTTGCACCGAACCATCACTCATCAGTTGGCCCAGATCACCATCTCTTTCTCATACCTTTATCATTGTTCAGTATATACAGATGGCCAATCATTACATTACACTATGAAATATTATTCATTAAGTGGATAATTTCTAGTCTAATGAAGGACTAATAAAAATAATTAATATATTTCCATTAAGTGGTTTGTGTCAGTGTTGTAAGTCTGACATATCAATTAAACTGTAGTAATTGGCTATCTACATATACTGAACAATAATAAAGATATGTCAAAAGATTATAATCTGGGCCAACTGATGAATGCTGGTTCAGCATGAAATGTGCATCTTGGGGCTCATAATCTTCTTCACGTCTTTGACCATATGTTTATGATTATATCTCTTCACAATCTTTTTAAAGTGGATAGAAACCAGTCTCAACCTTGCATTAGAGAGGTATAGTGAAAATTACACTACAGAAATATTATTCATTAATTGGATAATTTCTAGTCTAATAAATGATTATTAAAAATTATTAATAGATATAACCTCATCGTATTTTATTTATTATATTTTAATCACTATAAACTTTATATATGCACTGCCATGTATATGTATTGAGATATTCCCCATATTACCATTGCAAACATTAAACAATTCCCCCCCCCCCCAATTTACCTGATAGGATGTTGGGTTGATATATATATAAAAGTATAATGGAGCTGCAAATGAAGCTGTGTCTAACTATATCAGTTTTATTATGTACTATCCCAAGAAAAATGTAAACAAACAAATAAACAAAAATGTAAATAAAGTAATAAAAAATAACCATTAGCATTCACAAATTTTATGATATTCAAGCAGTTTTTTTTTTTTTTTAATACTGTATGTTATCACTTTTTTAAAAAAAATAGTAAAATTTGTAAACAAATTTTACAATACACCAGTAGCTGTGTTTCTGTCTTGGAGCACATTATACAGCTTCATTAATTGTGTATAAACCACAAGCTTAGAATAAACAATTATATACATATTAATAAAATTTATTCTGTTACATTAAAAGTACATGCATTTTATTATTTTTTTATCATTTGCAAATTTGATATGCAATATTTTGTATAACAGAATATTTTCTGAGTGTAATTTTAAAATATACTAAAATTTGATACTGTTTTAAAATCAAACCAATTAGAGAGCTCCTAATTTTTTGATAACAAGACCACTATTATGTTTATATAAGAAAAAGATGTTATTGAAAAAAAAAATAGAATGCTCAGTAAAATATATATCCCCTCAATTTATTATTAACTATATTATTATAAATAAAAATAAAAGCGTGTGAAGCGCTTGAAAGAGAAGCTATAAGGAGTACAAAAATACCTAAATGATTAGCGCTTTAGAGGTGGGTTGCCTCATATTCATAGCAATACTGAGCAGTGCAGAAAAGGGAGATAATGGTGATATGCAAAATACATGCAAATTATTTAGATAGTCCAGCATTTGGAGATGTCGAAGCAGGCATCATGTTTATTAATAGAGTTATTGTTACCAGCAATGAAGTATGCCTCCCTAATTTTCCATTTGATGTTGTTTTTCTCAATGCAAACTATCTTGGGGTTAAAGAGTTCAAATGTATTATTACTTTTTTAACTTTTGTTTACATTGTAAGTGTGTAATCATGTGTATCGGTGTATGAGATAGGTGGACAGTTGAAGGTTGCTTGAAAGTCTGTGTTCAAATCCCCTATATTTACAATTAAGCTCCAGGTATATGAAGAATGCCTGTATTTCAAATTTTTCCATACTATACACATAAAAAATGTCTGTTATATATATATGCATATTGAATATTGAAAAGTCTTGTATACTTGTAGTTCAATAAAAAAATACATATCCTATTCTAATCAATGTTTATCAACAATATATCAAATGCTATATATGTTTGAACATGAGGGGTCCTGAAACAAAATATAGCATAGAAATTCCACTGTACATCAAATACGTGATTTGCTAAATTGTACAAATTGTAATATTTTCAGTTTTCTTTTAAATATAAAAAGAAAAAAATATTTAATTTTTCTTTCTTACATTTTAAATTGCACTTTACGCAAAAAAGTGAAGCTTGTCTAAAATATTATTAAAGAGTTATATGGCTAAGCGCTTTCAGAGGATTTAAGTCTCCATATTCATAGCCTACTATACTTGAAGTTTAGCGGTGATTTATGCAAACTTTTTGCAAAGTTTACTTTCATAAAGACCATTTTCTGGAGATTGCAAAGCACCAAAAAACAACAGGCCATGTGTTCTAACCCACTATGGCAAGGGCTCTATGCACTGAACATAATGATGTGAAACAAAAGATTAAGGAGGCATGCTTTATTGCAAATGACAACTGTGCAATAAATGAAAAGAATCGTGCATTGCAATCTCCAGAAATTGGTCTTTATGAAAGTAAACTTTGCATAAATTTTGGGTTCTCATCTGATCCTTCGTGTCAGCTGTGGGTGGTGCTATTTCTAGCTAAATTTCTAGAAATATGCCATTTCTGCGGCTGCACCCAAACCTTTAAGCATTCTTTCTAAAATAAATCCTAGAAAGATTGTTAACATGGAGTTAAGTCTTGTTTCTATGCTAAAAGGTAGTGTTAACTCAGAGTTAAGTCTTCTTTCTACGATAAAATCTAGAAAGGGTTAATTCGGCTTAGCAGCTAACGGTGTGGCTTTTTCCAATGCTAAAAGCAGAGGAAAATGCTGTAGTTGTTTGTGTCATGCACTATATCATAATGCTGTGTTATGTATTTTATGTAACAATATCATACGAAGGTGTGTTAATTTGATCATGTCAAAAGTATTTAAATTTTCATTGGGGCCTTTTTTTTTAAGACGAATTGATGTACTGTTACCTTTTAACAATTTAAACAGTGTTGTGATTGTTCCTTGTAAATCTATAAGCCTCCTAAATTCTCGATTAGGGTGGGTAGCATAAAATTTTTAAACGATCACACTTTGAGTCACGTTTTAGTGAGAAATTTTCCAAGACCAAAAAGATGGCTAATTCAAACAACAGAAAACTTGAAAAGATGGGAATTGCCAGACACGGAAGCCGGTGCTGGAATATTTCTACAGCAGAAAAAAAAACATCCTACTGCTGAAAGAAAAGATTGGATTGTGCAGCAAATATATGCAGATTTGAGGTCAAAAAATATCTTTAACTTTCATTTGTAAGTCTCGTTGTGGCCAACGGAAGGCAAGTTTGTTTGAGGGATTCCAAATGGCCTTCGTCAAATGTCAAAAATAAAAGTAACTTCAATTTTTATTTAAACATACATCCTCTTCTCCCAATAATTGTTGTCATCGGCAATCAAATGTCAAACAAAAGAAGTAACTAAAATTTTTATTTAAACATAGCCCAAAAAAACCCTTCTTCTCCCAATAATTGTTGTCATCGGCAATCAGATGGTCAAATAAAAGGAACGTCAATTATTCTTTAATCGTATAGAAAAAAACCCTCCCACTAATTGTTGTCGGCAATCAAATGTAAACCAATCAAATTAAGACTGTAAATTATTAGTTAAACATAACCCAAATTACTATTTGAACATACACTGAAAAAGACCTGCTCTTATCAATCAAAATTAAAGAAACAACAACTATTATTGTCCCATTGTTAAACTGAATATTATTTGGGAAAACCCAAATAATTTATAAACGAAAAAAAAAAAGTCAAATCGGTTGTCAATCAAATGGTAACTAATAAAAGTCACTTAAATTTTGATTTAAACATACACACAAACAATAAATAAAATGCAAAACCCTTTCTCCCAATAATTGTTGTCGGCAATCAAATGTAAAAAAAAAAAAGTAACGTACAATTATTCTTTAATCGTACACAAAAACACCCTTCCCACTAATTGTTGTCGGCAATCAAATGTAAAGTACTAAAAGTAAGGTAAAGCAATTATTTTTTAAACGTAACCCAAATTACTATTTGAACAAACACCAAAAAAGACCCGCTCTTGTCAATAAAAATGAAAGAAACAACAACTATTATTGTCCCATTGTCAAAAATATTAGGTTTTGGGGAAACCAAAACCATAATTTATAAACAAAAAAAAAAGTCAAATCGATTGTCAATCAAATGTAACCGATAAAAGTAACTTCAATTTTGATTTAAAGATACACAAAAAAACAACCCCTTTCTCCCAATAATTGTTGTCGGCAATCAAATGTAAAATAAAAGGAAGGTAAATTAGTATTTATTCATCACCCAAAAACACCCATCTCTCTCACTAATTATTGTCAGCAATCAAATGTACACCACCATTAAAAGTAACGTAAACTACTATTCTTTAAACGGTTACACCCCTTCTCCCAATAATTGTTGTCTACAATCCTACACACAAAAAAACACTCCTCCCAATAATGAGTGTCGGCAATCAAATGTAAACCAATCAAAGTAAGACCGTAACTACGTAACCCAAATTACTATTTGAACCTACATCAAAAAACACACTCTTGTCAATAAAAATTAAATAAACAACAACTATTAAGTCCCATTGTCAAAAATATTTATTTGTAGAACCAAAATCATAATTTATAAACGAAAGGAAGTCAAATCGGTTGTCAATCAAATGTAAACCGATAAAAGTAACTTTCATTTTTATTTAAACATACACACCCACACATGAAAAAAAACAACACTTCTCCCAATAATTGTTGTCGGCAATCAAATGTAAACCTATAAAAGTAATGTAAATTATTTAATTGTACACAAAAACACCCCTCCCACTAATTGTTGTCGGCAATCAAATGGAAACCTATCAAAGTAACATAAATTATTATTTAAAGATCCATCAAAAAAACCCATTCTCTCTTAAATTTTGGCAATCCAATTTTACAAAAAACAGCAATACTATTTAAAAAAAAACACAAATTACTATTTGAACACACACCAAAAAAGACCCTCTTGTCAATAAAAATTAAAAAAAAAACAACTATTATTATCCCATCGCCAAAAATATTATTTGGGAAAAATAATTCAGAAATGAAAGAAAGTAAACTTTGTAAACAAACAAACAAAAAAAGTCAATATTAATAGAGAATCGCTAGCCTGGGAATGTTATATTAATGTGTTTTTGGTTAGAAGTCACGCCACCTGTGGCTGACATGAAAGATCAGATGAGAACTAAATTTTGCATAAATCCCCGCTAAACTTCAAGTATAGTAGGCTATGAATATGGAGACTTAAGTTCTCTGAAAGCGCTTAACCATATAACTCTTTAATAATATTTTAGACAAGCTTCACTTTTTTGCATAAAGCGCAATGTAAATTACTTACTACTCAAAGGTGAAGTAGAAAACTAGTATTTTATTTCTTATATTTTGAAAATTATAACCATCTTCTATAGTGTTGCTTTAGGAATCACATTTACTTCCATTAAAAGATAATATGTTTAAAACTTTCTTTAAATTATTTTTGAAATATTTTTTTTGACTCTTATTTTTTATTTCAAAATAAATGCAATTTTTAAAATTAATTAGAAATAGGAAAGAATTGTTTTAAAAAAGTAATTTTTTTTTTGTTAGTGCAAAAATCAATTATTTGTTTATCACATTTTCTGGAATCATCTAATTGAAATAGCAATTTATTTTTGATATCAAATTATTTACCTTAAGTTGTTCAATAATAAAATATTAAGTGCTCATACATGCTTGAAAATTCAGTTCTTATTAAGATGAATTAATTGAATTTATTAGTAGCAGTAGTAGCATTTAGTAACTGCAGGGGTAAATGTCTGGAATAAACTCTGCCATTTTTTCTTTTGCCTTTGTTCCTGCAATGACATCAGGCTAAGACTTTTATTAATTATTTGCTGACAACTATTAAATATTATCTCCAGTGTAAATTACAAGATTTATGGATAGTTCATCTAAATCATAGTTCCAAAGTTACTAAGAACTACTACAGTAATCCCCAAAAGACCAATATTTTAAGCATGGAGGTTAATTGAGATTTAGCAACTCAAAATTCAATCATTATATATTCTATAGGCCACATTGTGTTAAGAAAAAAGCAATAACTTACAGTTAGATAGACCAGAAAGATTAAAAATAATAAAATGAAATGTTTTAATATTATTAGATCATTGCTCAAAAAGACTTAAAAGTTATATAAAGTGTTCTCTTTTAGGAACATGCAGTTTTAAATTCAGTGGCTTATAAGTTTACTTGGGAGTGTTTAATAAATCCTCAACATAAAATAGTGATGGGGCGTTAAGTATTATCATAATTAGTCATGGCTGTATAAAAAATAATGGTAAACATCTGCATAATTTTATAATGTGTGCTTGCAGATATTATTGAACCTGAATTTAACATTGTGATTATGGAAGAGGGTGGTATAATCTTTGCAAATAAAAATAGGTGTATTAAACAATACAATACTTGATTTAAATAATTTTTGAATATATAATTTAAATAATTACTTTTAAACAAAGGGCTTTAACTTTTATCATATGCACCTTGAACATTTATAATAGTCAAATGATGTCTTTTTTTGACACTAGAAGGACCTCTCAAACCTCAACACAAGATACCGACTTTATAAAGATAAGAATGGCCATCTTACCTTTAACCTAAATTCTCACTTATTTATATAGGTCAATCTGAAGTATCTTGATTTGGAAGTGTGAAACTGTTATTCATTTCACTTTTTAAGTCTATGATTTCCTTTAAAAATTAACCATTATGAAATCTTGCAATTTACGAGTTAATATTACGATCTTTATATTGGGAATATATCAACTAATGTAAAGTTATGATTATTAAGTGCATAGCAAGTATATAAATACTTTTAGAAAAAGGCTTTAATCTTTGTCTTATAAGCCTTGAATGTTTATAATAGTCAAACAATGACTTTTTTTTGGGGATTATAGAGGGACCTTTCAAACCTCAACACAAAATAGTGACTTTCTTGTTTATATAGGACAATCTGAAGCATCTTGATTTTGGAGCATGAAGCTGTTAGTTTCTTCACTTTTTAAGATGACTACTTCCTTTACAAATTTTGCTATAGCACGCACCAAATCATTTATAAAAGAATTGAGCTCAATACATACACATATATATCAATATATAAACTATATATTAAAAGTAGATTATTTGTTTATGAATGATTGGAGGAGTTTGCATTATTAGACATGCACATGCGTGCATACAAATAAGTGACTACATAATATCTATTATAATTTTTGCATATTTCTAAACCATAATTTAAACTCTGTTAAATCATTTTACTTTTTTCTCCCAATCTATTGAAATATTTTTGAATATTTGTAAATGGACATAAACAAAATAATTTATTTGTATTATACAATAATTTAATAGGCCTTTCATTATTTAATCATTGTTTTTAAGTTATTCCATTGAAGTTATTTAACAGTCACATGGTTCAAGTATTGTACTTTCCCCTTGATCAGGAACTAGAGTCCTTGTGATGCCAAAGCTAGCTTTGGATTAACAGTATATGTGGAATATATGTGTGCATTTGTGGACAGTTATGTAAGTCTCTTTAGCCTTATTTAAAGGGTGAAAATTGATGGCCAATTCACTCATAATAACAGATAGTCCTGGGCAATGATGATCAGCTTTAACATAATAATTCCAGTACTTTTGATATTTATTTTTTGTAGTTATTTTAGGACTTAAATATGCACATACAGTAGAAATATTAATGATTGCTTTTATATTATGCTCCGAGCTGGGCTTTGGCTTAATTGTGATTGGCCTATAATTTAATAACATGGTTTGGAATAATAATAGAGTAACATACTCTGAATTTTAAGGTATATGTATCACACCATAATTCTATTGTTTACTCCCAAGCAGTAAACTTGTCAATTATTTTTATTATATGATACTCATTCATTTTTTGAATGTGATTCAACGGATTACCCAAAAACCTGGAATTGTTCTGTAGTATGCCCATTGTAGTACATGCTTTCACCACTAGATAACTTTTGTGGGGGGACTCTTTTGCATTAGTCTGTTGACCACCATCATCAAGTAAAGTTATGGCACGTGTAGTAAATTTTTTTTATTAAAGCATCTTGAAGCTTATTCATTGATTTTTTATGATGATTGCAAAGTTGGAATAACATAAAATTCTGCTTTTTGTTAAAGCAATTAAAGGGAAACAATTATAAACAGCTTACAAACAAGCTGATGTGGGGAAAACACAGGTTTGTGATTGATTTAATGAAAGAATTCAAATTCACCACATTCTGAAAAGATGTAGTGAATGAAGTCCAATGTCAAGATGATGTTGATTTTTTTTAAGGAAATGGCATTGTTCTCTCAGAATTCATTTGTAGTGATCAGGTGTTTTACTTACAAGTTCTGAACTGTTTGTGGTGAGATGAAAACATCCTGAATTTTGGAAAAGTGGTGAGTGCAAGCTTCGCCACAATGATGCATCAGTGCACAAAGCCTTAATTGTGAAACATTTTTTTTAAAACCAAAAACAGTATGACCCAGCTTACCCATAAACCACATTTATTCCATCTCACTTTGTGTGATTTCTTTTTATTTTCTTGAATGAAAACATGTCTTAAAAGAAAAAGATTTGCAGAGTTGGAATTGGTGAATTAAAAAATGGCAGAGTTGTTAAAAGGTATCACTTTGCAAGAGTTCTGACACAGCTTTAAAAAGTGGAAAACACATTCAAATGGGTGCATTGCAACAAATGATCAGTCCTTGGAAGGCAATTTAATTTGTAACACCTAAAATAAATGCCTTTTTCAAAAGAAATTATTACTCTCAATGATTAGTAACGTAAATATCTAATGGATTTGAGATGCATTTACAATTGTCAAAAAATTTATTTAATTCAAAAGATAATACCAATTCACATTTGTTGTAACCAATAACATGCAATTCATTAGCAAATGTTTTTATTGTCACAACTTTTATACCATCTAGTGTAAGCTTTACAAATCAATAGATGCCAGATGGTAGTGCTCAATAAATCCTCATCTAGCATCATCTTATCCAAATATCCTTCTAGCTTGTGGCTGTTATCAGTAAATGTTTGAATAGTGCAGTTGATGAAATCCATAATCTATAAACTAGCCTGGAAATATATGGATAGAACAGTACTGTATTTGATAAGAAATTCATTTATTAATTACTAAAGCTTACACTAGATGGCATAAAAGTGCTGAGAATAAAAGAATTTTCTAATGAATAGCAATATGTAAGATAAGGCAGATGTCTTGTTGGTTATATAAAATTTAATATGACAAGCTGTATATGTTCTAATATATTTAAAAAAGGAAAATTTAAAGTACTATTAATACGAAAAAATAAAAGGAAATGGAAGAAAACAAAGGCTATCTTTGATCTATCCTGGCCCGGGTTCACCTCCCAGTCAACACATTTGATATATGAAGAAAAAAAAACATCAACTTTTCTCATTAAATATTCAAGAAATCTTGAAGAATGGAGAGATTAACAAGTTTTTCTCTTCATCCCTGGCAAGAATAATGAAGATTCGAGACTCTAATAATATTCATTATATTTTCTAATTTACATGTATATTTGCATTTAGTTTTTTTTTGTTTTTAACTTATATAATATTGATGGATGTTGCATATAGTAAGAACTTTGTATATCTTATTATAAAACCAAGAAAAATCATATGATCCTCAGCTTTCACCCAATTTTTTACAGCAAATCTATTACTTTTGCTCCAGTTCTGCCATCTAGTGCCAATTTGAGTAATCAATACTGCCAGATGGAATACCTTAACAAATTCCTTTCTAGTGGTTTCCTATTCATTTCTAGTTTAAAGGCTGAGAAGCTTTAAATCTGGATCTATGGTATCAAGATTTTTTGAAATTAATTTACATTTTCTGCAGCAACCATCTTTTTTATTTCTTTTTTGTTATCAAGTTGTTGGCCTAAAATTCAAAAATACCTTAATCTTTTGAATCTAGATGGCAGAACTGAAATACAAGAAATAAATACAAAAAATAATGCTGGGTTTGGAAAAAGATAAGGAGGTTTTAGATATAAAGGGCATGGAGTTGACAAAGATTATGTCGTGGAAATTGGATGGAGCAAGATAGAGAAGAATATGGGAAAACTTGGAGTGGGGAATGGAAAGGGAAATCAAAATAGCTAACAGGTTTCTCTGGGCATAGTTGCTGAGAGATTCCTGACTCCATATAAGGAGAAGTCACAGTGTCATATCACATCAAATTAGTCACAATATTCAAATAGCGCCTTTGTTCTTTTGTGATGGTCTATCAGTGTATCTTTGGAAATTTTATATCATATGCACTCTTTCTGTAAACTTATTTTTGAATTACTTTGAACTAATTATTTTCTAAGAAATCACCAGATATATACTATATCAAATTTTTAATGTGCTCTTTGATAAAAAAAAGTACTAAAAAAAAAAAAATCCCAAACATTTATTTTTTATTTTATTTTAAAAAAGCAGCAATAAGTTTTTAAATATCTAAAGATATCACACTATTTATACACAGTAATGCACCAAGAAGTAATATGAAAAAGCCTTCTATTATTTATGAAAAGATAGGCATACACAAAAATGCATATGATGTAGTATGATAGACTGTTTTGTGGTTAACACATTAATTTATATACAACTGTTAGAAACCAGTCAACACTATAGATAACAATCAAGACTTTCAAACTGTTGTCAAGGCAACCTCCTCTAAGCAATAGAGGTGGAATCCCTCCCACCTCCATTAATGGTCTCATATATTTATAAAAACACTAAAGATTGCAACCTGACTACAGAAATTGAAATTATTGATTGGAAGGGAGTGTTAATAACCCTCCATAAACATGTAAATATAACTTGTTCTGAATGCAGACTAATAGTCAATTTTAACATTACAAATTGCAATTATAATTTTCAAATTGCTCAAGGCTAAATGAGTTTATAAGTAACCATTAGAAACCAGTCAACACTTAAACAATCACAATATAGATAACAATCAAGAATTTCAAACTGCTGTCAAAGCAGTCTCCTTTAATTTATATATGTACTGCAAACCCATCTTCATTTTTTGATTTGGTTTTTCTTTTTTCTTTCTTACAAGATTTAGAATGGATTTTCTCATTTCCAAATGATTGTCAATTGATGAAGATTCTTATGGTGATTGATACAATGGTTTAAACAGAATCCACACATCACCACCATCATAAACACAATCCTGTATTATTTCAGACATCATTGAACTTGTTATTTGATTGCTTTGGTAAATAAAAATGTCAGTTTACTCTAGACCTAATTCAATCTTTTTGTAGTATGCTTTTTTATAATACATATAAACAAAAAACTCTGGAAGAAAACAACAATAACAATAATAATAATAATAATAATAATAATAATAATAATAATAATAATAATAATAATAATAATAATAATAATAATAATAATAATAATAATAATAATAATAATAATAATATATATATATAGCCAGATTATGGCATATATATCATCCTGGGTAACATTTAACAGCTCAAATTAAGAAAAAACAAAAGGTAAATGGCCAACTTTCTATAATGGTCAATATATGAAAGATGTTAATATGTGATTTTAATGATATTTGTTTTCTTTTAATTTTAACTGAAATGCTATTGAAGATGGCATATATGCCGTAAGCCACTATATCTATTATTTATTGTTTCATATTGGTATATTGAATATTGGTGAGTTTATTCTTAAAAAAATTTGTTTAATATATACGTTTTAATGTATTGATTCCATTATTGAAGAATTAAGTGTAAAAACATATTAGCATAGCATGACTTTAAAATATATACTTATAGTTAGCAAATAAGCAGATGTAAGTGGAACATAAATATAATATTGTATATATAACTACTTTTCCATGCTTTACCTTCCAACATTACAACAGCATGTGGGTATGATATATATAGATTCATTCTAATATAACAATTAAACAAATACTCCTTTCTTTATACACTTTTTTACAGTACAATAATTTATTAACTTGACAAAATCTTATAGTTTCTTGATTTAAACTCCTCAGAAAAAACAATATACAGATATTAACTACTCTTTTGAAAGTTTATATTTTTAATTTAAAACGTTCTGATTGTGCTAATCATTGTTAAACTAGATCTATAAAGAGGATTTTTTAAAAAGCAATTCATTTTAAAATAGAAGTAACTCTAAAATCATGTCATTAATCACTACTGGAAATGTATAAATGACTAGTTACAGGAAGATGAAAGAGAATATAATAATAGATCCTCAGAATGAAGTGCTTGTAGAATCAAGTTGGTCTGAATTAAAACAACAATAACAATGTCAAAAGGATTATGCAAAATGATTTATTAAAAAGCAGGTTTCACGACTCAAACGACTCAAAATAATCTCTTAACAAATGATGGCTTATCACCATTTCTCATTATCCTTAATAAGATAATTAAAATTACCCCAAATCCAAAACTCAACCAGACTAGGCAAGAAAAAACAAAATCAAAAACACAACCAAAGGTTTCACTGCTACAAGCAGACTTCTCAAGTGTAAAGAACTACAAAACAGCACATATTTATATTAAACATTGCACACAAATTCATTTACTTCTCATCCACTCTTAATATTACAAGAACTTTTAAATAAATTAACTGCTTCAGAATAATAAATTTTCAATAATAAAGATTCTTTAATTCTTCTTTTTATTTCAACTCTGAAGCAATTAATTTATTTAAAAGTTCTTTTAATACTAAGGATGGATGAGAAGTAAATGAATTTGTGGGCAATGTTTAATATAAATATGGTGTTGTCTTGCGTTGTTAGCCGAGAGGTATCGCAGCCGCCATGCAAGCAAGTAGTTGGTTGCAGACGGTTGTGGGTTCGCGTCCCGGCCGATGCTATGACACATGGGAAAAAAAAAAATATGGTGTAAATCTGCTTGTAACAATAAAACCGTTGGTTGTGTTTTTGATTTTGTTTTTTCTTGGCTAGTCTGGTTGCGTTTTGGACTTGGGGTAATTTTAATTATCTATTAATTAGTTCAGCTTTATGCTTGCAATAGTTAATAAAATAAATATATCATGTCACGTGCAATTTTTATAAAACAATGATGCCAATAGTAAAAAAGTATACCTGTAATCATTTAACTAATAGAATTAAAATTTTATATGTTTAATTTCATTACTTCATGGAATTAGTTTTAAACAGGTTTTATTGATTGATCAAACTTATAGTAAACGATTCTCTGGTAAAGGGAGGGGGTGAGTAAATTGCGGCTCCTAATTAAGATTCTAGTTTAACAAAATATGATTTGATATGTTGTTTTTAGAATGACTCAAGACAAGCGTGAGAAAAAGACATAGCTTACTCAAAAATAAATTAGAAAAATTTTCAAATAATTTTTTAAGATCAAAAACTAATCTATTTCTATCCTTTAAAAAATGTTTTAAAGTTGTGATATCCACTACATTTCAATTATTATCATATCCTTAAAAAAAAGTATTTATCTTCTCAAAGGTTGAGTGACTACACGATTTAGCTCAAAATCTGTACGACTACTTAAAGATATGATAACAGCCATAAAAATTGGATCAGATGGGCTTGTCTACAATTAGGATTTACAAAAAAGTAATCTGTCACAATTAGTCATCCAAGTGAAGAAAAACTATAGAAATAGGCAGAAGGACTATTATTAGTGAGCAGAAGTTCAATGCAATAAAAGAATAAGCAGAGATGTAAGTGCCAGGATATATATACACAGATATACCATCCATCTCCTAAAAAATTGAGATAACATCATCATGATGTGATATGATACATGATGTGATATTTTCTTTCCTCATCAAATTCATTTTTCTTAAGTTTTTCATTATGTAAGATTTAATTACACCACATAAAGTGGACATTTTTTAATCGATCAATAAAATAATTTTCAAGTTTAGTCTTTTGAAGAGTAATCCACTCTATCAATCTACTTAATCCCTTAGTGATGATGAACATAAAACTAATAAGCCATCATATGACCACTGCATATTTCATGCTATTAAGCAGCAAATTCTTTTTTCCCCATTACATTTTTACCACCTCTCACTGAAGAATGCCACAAGATAGAAACTAATCTGGGGCTATTAGATAGGATAGCATTGGATACAGATTTAGTAAGCACTATCATCTGGCATCTACTGATTACCAAAGCTTATACTAGGTGGCATAACAGTGAGGAGCAAATCAGAATTTGCTGCTGATGTTGAACATGTGTGCTTGATAAATTTAATGTTCTTTTTAAAAACTAGTATCAAGAATTTGGTTGACACTACTATTTAGAATCTAATGACTACTTAAGCTTACATTGCTGATTCATCTAAAAATAAAATGATTATTTTGGAACAGATGTTGAAAGTAAACTGAAAGAATCATACAATGCTTTGTTCAGTATATTACAAAGTTTCACGTTATTGCCTGCCTATACAAACATATCAATGCTTTTTTTTTTTTTTTATGGTTCACCACTGATATCTATATATTCATAAATTCTTTATTTAGTATTGCCAATATTTATTTTGTTAACCAAACACGAAAGGGAAAAAAAATGTTATGATGAGCAATTGAAAAAATATGTGTAAAATAAGTAAGACATAACCTTGCCACATTAAACGATCATAAAAAATTGATTATTCACAGCTAGTTATATGTGTGGGCGTGTAGATTTATATATTTAATTCAACTAGAAGAATAGTTAAAGCACACACATTTACAGTATATTTGTCTAATCCTAGAGTTCTACTTTCTGGAATTAAAATTCTTAAGATTACAACAGCATGACTCTTTTATCATAAAACCATAGAGATATTAAATACTGATTACTGGAACCAATATTTTATAAAGCTGTACAAATATTCTTTTAACTTTAAAAGGATATTACAAAAGAATGCTACTACACGTGTTACGATATGTTTTACGCTTTAGGCAAATAAAAATATATACGAATGAAATCGCATGCATAAAATACAAAATTAAAAAACATTTAAATAGTTAATAATGAGGCCAGAGTAGCAGAAACAATTAGCAATTGATTTTTGCAGAGTTTCCTTTAATATATTTATTTATGAGAAGGTCATTAGTAATAGAAAGACATTGTATAAAAACATATTAATGCCATGAAAATATAATCAGTGTTCTACTTACTGGCTTCTATATAATAAAGTTAAAAGCTACTCTATAAATCATGTTGACACACGCCGAATAGTTCTTAGGAATTATACGTGTATGAGCTTGTATGTTAGAGAAATAATAAATCTGGATTATCTTTCGCATATTATTTTTAGTTATAATGTAACAATAATGGGGGGGGGGGGCAAGAGTAACAAATATATATTTTTATAAGTGCTTTAATACTATTATTAATCCGAAATCCATCAGTCCAAATCCTTGTATTTTGACAGATAAAATTTTGCAAGTATTGTTTTGGTTTATTGTTTTAAGTATTGCTATATAAAAAATAAAAAAAAGACCAACATGTGAGATGGATGAATGAAATAAGGAGAAGTGCTGGGATGATGTGGAGAAGAGAGGCTAGAGATCAGAGATGGACTGAACTTAGAGAGACCTTCATCCTGCAGTGGATCGATGATTAAATGAAAGCATATTCTGCATTTTAAAAAATTAATATTGATATTAGTAAAATTAATTTATATAGCTTATAAAAAATTTTTTTGATACATATTTAAATTTTCAGCAGATTTTGGGTTTATAATGAGGGAAAAGAATAAATCTAAAAAAGTTACAAATCTCATTTATGCTAAAAGCATTTTAAAGTTACCCTATATTTAAATAAGTGTTTTCTTTGTATATCTAATGTATATTAAATCAGGAATATTCGACTGACCAACTGTAAAACTCGAAATACTAAAAAAAAACCAAACACATTTACTAGAAAATATAATCCTCACATTATGCAAAGAAAAAAATATAAACAATATATATGGGAAGAACTGAAATATAAAAAGTAAAACAAAGCACTATCTTGAACAAAATGAAAAATCCTCATATTCTTGCAAAGTTAGGGATTCATATCATGAACAAGACTTAAGAATCCTCATAACCATACATAAATTCACACCTAAAACAATAATATATCATTTGTGATAGTTGGCATAAAGAAACTTATAATTTGCTTTATACATAAGTACTTCAAAAAAATAAAATATAGATGTCACTACATATATGTAAGTATAGAGGATTTGAACCCAGATTTTCAAGCACCCTTCAAGTATCCACACTATCTCATACAACTGATACACATGACCACACAAATGTATAAGAAATTTTTAAAATTGGGTATTTCAATATGCAAGGTGTTAGGAGATGAGAAAAGAGGCTGGATTTAAACAAAGCAATTAAAAATGAAGAGATTGGGGTATTAGCACTACTGGAAACACATCTAAGAGAAGAAGAAGAACCTATTCCAAAAGACTTGGTATGGCAGGGTATAAATAGAAAAAAAAAGGGGTGGTCGTAAAGGAGTTATGTCAAAAAAATATTTAAATACTGTTAAATGTCAAGAACCTTTGTGGTTTGAGATAAGGTTAAGAATATAAGAATGGATGGTGACTATAATGTATATAGCCACTGCAGATAGTCAAACTATAATGGAGTGGAACAGTAGCATTTATAAATGCTTAGTTAAGGATGCACAGAGTTTCAAAAGAAAGGGGAAGAGAATAATTGTTATAGAGGATATGAATGGGTATATTGAACTAATTGATAATGTAGGTAATAAGAATGAGCAGCTTTTGAAGAATTTTTGTCAGGGAGTGAATTTGAGCATTGGAAATTTATCAAATATTTATGAGGGACAATACACATGTAGAAAAAGAGGGAATGAATAAAGTACAGAAAATTAAGGTGTTTGATAATGAAGAGAGTATGTAATAGTGATCATAACTTCTTTATAATAGAAATAGCTAGTAATGTGATGGAAAATAGTAATAAAAGTCAAAAGTATAGAAAAAGGTGTAGATGGAGAGTGAATGATAAGAATAACTTAGACGAGTATAAATAAAAGTTAAAGAAACCATGGAAAAGTTGGTTGGGGATGACTATAAGGACTGGTGTGGTGCGTTTTAAGTGAGACTATTCAGAAGAATAAAAGTAATAGGAAGTTAAGTGTGGTGAATAGATATAACTATTTGGGAATCATTTTAAGTAATCAGAGAAATTGTTTTGATGAATGGGAGAAAAAATTGATAAATGATGGAAGGAAAAGAAAGGCATTGATAAAGAAATTAACAGTGTTCTCATATAATAAGAATGATGTAGCTAGAATTGTAAGGAAGAGAGTGGCAATATCAGGGTTAACATATGATAATGATGCATTATGTGTTAGTAAAGGGGTATTAGATTTAGAAAAAGTACAAAGAGATTTAGGAAGACATGCATTAGATACAGATGTGTGGATGGCAAAGGAGGCAATTGAAGGAGAAATGGGGTGATCAAGTTTTTATGAGATGGAAAAAGCAAAATGAAAATTTTAGGCAGATTGCAGTTCATAGATAATAAGAGAAGAACCAAAATAGTATTTAAATGGGTTATGAGTAAAGAGCAAGCAACAGGATGGATGAGAACGGTAGTATGGTATGCAGAAGATTTGGATAAAGAATTTGTCAGTATACTTATACAAAATGTAGGGTGATTATGTTAGGAGACTTGTTGAGTGTTATAGTGATAAGGAATGGGCTAGAAGAAATAGATGCATTAATAAAGAATAGAGAGAACTGGTATGGATAGTAAAAAGAGTTTAAATATGTATAGAAGTAAACAGAATATTGGGTGCAAGTTAATTTATGATAATAGCAAGGCAAGTAATTTACTGTTTAAGACTAGAATGGGATCTTTAGCAACAAAGGAATATATACATAAATGGAAAAATGTGAGTGATTTAGTCTCCAAGTTGTGTAAGGAAGTCACATAAAATATTAGGGATCTGTTAATTGACTATAAATGCCTGAAAGCAGAAAGGGTACAAATAATGAAGTTGTGGAAGAATAAATATAAACAAAGTGATTATACAGAAAGTGGGTTATTGGTTTTTTATGCTGGGTCAGGGAAAATATAAGGATGATTTAGATATAAAGGCCATGGAGTTGACAAAGATTGTGTTGTGGAAATGGGATGGAACAGGACAGAGAAGAATATGGAAAAACAGGGTGAAGAATGGAAAGGGAATGGGCTAACAGGTTTCTCTGGCATAGTTGCTAAGAGATTCCTGACTCCGTATAAGAAGTCACAGAGCATCACATCAATGCCCTGTTATTAATGCCTCTATTAAAAAATTACAATGAAAATAAAAATACATTACCAAAAGAAGCTTTTTTTTTATTAACATGTATTTATTGTTAGTCTATACAGGCATTATTTATTCATTTATATGTGACAACAGTGTAAAGGATTGTATTAGGTTACAATTTTACAGCATTTTGTTATAATGTATTTTTCCATTACGTTTTTGTAGACTTTATTAAATCTTTTTGAATCTAAACACACTTATTTATAAGTAGCAAATCTATTTCTCCTATTGTGCCACCTAATGTAACTTTCCATACTGACATCTAATGTCAGCTTGACTAACCAAAAGATGCCAGGTGATGATGCTTAAAAAATACCTATCCATTGCTGTCTTGTTCATATCTTCTTCCTATTTTCATGTTATGATATACATCAGGATTATATCTTTGATAGTAAAAAAAAAAGGAATAAATGATATTTACTGGAAAGTGCATTAGATCCAAAAAAAAAAACCCCAGGTGTGTTAAATTCAAATCCAAAACTCCTCCCTCATAAAAGCTGCAAGCTAGAAACTTGTGACACTAAGCATAAAGATAGCTCTGTATAAAAATTTATTAAAACTCCCATCTAACATCTGTTGATTACTCAATCTTATACAAGAGGCAGAACCGGAGTAAAAAAAAAATACCTGGAGTAAAATGAATAGATATGCTACTTAAAAGTAATGTATAGCCAGTAGTCATGTGATGTTCTTATAAGTATTATATCTATTTCTATTTCATTGTTTTTACTTCTATAAATATATTTACACAAACTTGCTAAATTTATTTAGTAAGATAATAGCAATTGGATGATATTCTGACAACAAAACTTTAATATCTTTCTAAAGCATATTCACTCATTGTCTACATCTTCACAATCATTGCCTTCATCTTTACTCCTGTCTATGGTTAGTAATGTTGTGAGTGAAGGTTTAGGCCTGATCTCTCTACATGATCCAATATATAGTCTATTTTTCTTCATTGTGAACTAAATCCTAATTGATAAGTAATTTTAATACATTTTTTATAACTACTATTTCATTTTTTCATCTTCTTTCCAGATATCAGACTGGTAATATTTATTGGACAGATTGATTGAGAATATCTCACTAATATAAAGCTCCAAAGGGTGGTTCTTAATAACTTCTGAATAAGGTCAGAAATCATTTTAGACATTTAAAAAAAGGGTGTGGAACAATGGCAAAACGAAATATACAAATGAAAATGATGATTATATTTTTTATAAGATTTTTATGCAAGATGTTTTCTGAAACATTAAAATATGTTACTGTGTTTTTGAAACACAATATATCAATATATCAATTTCATTCTAAAAGATATAAAAAAATAATACACAAAGTATAATCTTTGTTATTAAAGTTTAAATTGCACTTATCATTACTGTTTTCAACCATTATCATTATTCTGCAAGATAGTCACTTTACTTTCTCATTTCAACAGTCTCTTTTTACCATATTATAACAACAAACTTCCTTATTCCATCCATCCAACTCACACATGGTCTGTTTCTAGATCTTTTATAAACTCTTGGATCCAGTTTAAGACTTCAATGGCCCATTTACTATCATCATTTCTAGAAACATTTTCCAGGTTATTCAACCATTGTGATGATGATTTTACATTTTTCTTTATTATAATCATTAGTTAAGATATTTATTTATCCATTAATAATTATTTGGTTGTGGCATTGTTAAGAACTAGTATTCTAAAAAAATTCTTAAACCTGCTTAGAAAGCAGTTGTCAGATATGATTTTCAACATCCATATGGATTCAAACCACAGGTTTTGAACTTGGATGGAGGATGCACTAATTTCTTAACCATGAACTAGATAATATACATCTAATAATTAATAATTGGGTCAGTAGTGCTAGTTATCATTTCTTAGTATGAGTGTTTCTTATTAGTTTGATAGAGCATGTTTCATTACAATTTATGAAGTTTCAGAAACAACTGTGTAAAATATCAAAATATATAATTACATACATTTCAGCAAAATAACTTACCTTTTGCTAGGCAAAGATGTTATTATGTGGCCATTGTAAATAACAGTTCTTCTCAATTGAAGGCAAATTATTTGTTAAAGATCAGCAATTATTTTAATATTCTACATGGAAGCTTTCATTTATCAGTCTTTTGGTCTATATATAGTCATATTATATGACTATTTTTAGCTGCCATTTTCTATTCTCCAGGCTGTACCAGTCAGATTTGTATGTTCATTCAACAAGACCTAGGACCTGAACAAAAGTACCTCCAATCCAGTCATGCCCGATAGACAGGTCAGGGGCAATCATGAATTCTAACCTATTTGCCCATTCCCCAAATCTATAACAACATGGACAACATCTCTGGTGATACAGACAAATTTAATTCATTCCAGTCCTGGAGACACATGATTTCTTATGACTACCAATGATAGACAATAAAAATATGTTACAGAGTAACACTTTGGTGATATTTAAAGATGTTTAGATTAAGTGATGATGAGGTCAACATGATTGCTAAATAACCAATAACGAGATGTAAGAATGAGCAACTTTTATTAAAATATGCCTACACATGATGAGCATGACCGTAGGTAGCCCAGGTATAATGAATTTTTAAAATATGAATTATCTTAGCAAAGCTAGGAACTAAATAATGATTCGAACAAGTGAATAATTTGATACATAAACTTTAATTACATGATGACATAATTGTTTATACATATATACTACAACTATATGTTTCATGTATGGAATGTTGGATTATCAATTTATAGTTATGTAATCCAACATTAATGGAATCTGATATTGATACAAATGTCATTCCTAGACAATGATATTTATAAACATATAATTAATATAGTGTGGTCTTAATACACCAATAATAATCAAATAAACTTTTACATAATAATTTGACATTATTAACGCTATTTAGAATTGAGAAAATGAGTAATTAATGACCATCACTAAATGTACTTAAAGAGTTAAACGCTTTCATAACCAAATTAATATACATGATTGTAATATGACCGATGCCATTTCTAGCATATGTGAATTATACATAGTGAGCAGCAGTAATATAATTTACAATAAATAGTATGATTATGTGGTTCCCACATATTTAACTGAACAAGCTTTTATTCGTCTAACTTTCTTGGAATTTATCAATATTAAATAATAGAAAGAGAATTATGAACACATTTGGGAGTCGTTCATTTAAAAGGGTAAATGGATTAATCTAAGCATGACCTGTGGTATTTCCCTATATAATCAATATTAATGAATAATGAATAGTCCATTATCATCACAGCATTACAACTTATAGATAATAAATATGCATACATTTAAATATTGAAAAGTGGCGGTGATAGCATGGATAGTAGCAATTAAAGAGATTTGGGCTATTTCTGCCCGATGAGATGCTTCATCATTTATTAGAAAATAAAGAGTATGTCCACACTTTGGTGGAATAATATCTCAGGCTGAGGTAGGTAGGAAGATGCGATGGGACAGCTGTTCCAGGGTCACCACATGCAGAGCATTCGCTACTCTAACCTGAAATGTTCTGGGATGTAACCCATACCTCTTGATTAAAACAGATACAATGACAAGGTGGACTCAGAGTTCTGATGATCCCAAATGATGAAGCAACAATATAAATATAATAATGCTAGCATCTATTAGCAATGCTGTAAATAAATATGTCAATGAGATTGATATGAATTATAACCTAAATAAATTTAATATCAAGCATAACGACATGATCGAGTATTAGCCTATTTCAAAAGAATAACTGTTATTTGGTTAATTATTGAATGTCATAATAATGAAAATAATATGATTCCTTCATATAAATGAATCCCACATATGTTTAAAATAATCAATAAAATATATGAACTGTATGCTCAAAAGGCATTACAAGTAAGTGATTATTTATTACTCTCAAAGAAGTGACAGTCATCGAAGTTACTCTAAAATGTTACAAATATGATTTAATTTATAGCACTAATAACTAACAATGAATTAATGTTACTAATGAATATAGCAATATTATAGCAATCTGCCATTAAATGGATAGTCATTTAACCATTACTTAACCCAGCAAGCACATGTGTTCATAATGAAATTTAACATGAATTAATTAAACTTCCCTCCCATAATGGGATTTATTAAACTAATAAAAGTGCTCACAAGTTTGGGTTAAACTAGCATATTATAATTTAAGTTCAAAACAAAATACATAAAATATAAAATAATGTTAATTAAAAAGATTTGCTATACATAAGTATATAAATAAAGCATGCACTGGGTGAAAAAAATTACAGATTTATTTATAGTGGTTGTAAAGAGGCGTAAAATGAGAAATCAAATACAATAAAATATAACTGGTATGATATCACCAGCATGTTAATAAACAAAGAATTGATAGGGTTAAATAGTGCATATATGTAATTGAAATAGAATTAGCAAGGTCTTTAAGGCGGCATTAAATGATTACCTTCTGATGTCATGTCAGCTTGCCAGCTGGATGGATCTATGTTCTTGAGAGAGAGTTTTCAGTGACAGTGCAGGTAACAATCTCGCTTTCATTATGAAGCGGGTAGCATTCTTTCCATTAATTACTTTCTATTTATTAGGCAGCCCATCGGTTATAGCAAATAAGCATGGCACCATGGCATGAAGATGATCTTGGAAAGATCAGGGAAAAGGTAAATTTGGTCCACTACTGGACTGTCATAATGTCAAATTTTTGGATGATGTGGATTCTGTTAGCCTCCGAACTTTAAATTTAATTCTTTTTTTTTTTTTTACTTGTGTCAAATTGAGTCCTGTTTATACTTGGTTATATTATCTTAGGAATTCTTTTAAAGAATCACTTAAGGCAATGCAGATAGTAACTTAGCTCGCATGATCTAAATCAGCAAGAACTGTGCTTTTGTCTTTACATAGTAAAGATGCCATTTATTGATAAGTTCTGGAAGGCACTGTTTGAATCTATTTCTAGTTTAAAAACAGACTTGAATAGATATAATTTCCATTAAACTATTTGTAGCTAACATTAATTCAATAGAGCAATTTTGTTAAATTTAACTAATGTATTGCTGTATTGTTCACTAAATTTACATTATTCTAATTGCCTTCCAGAACCTTCTCAAACACTGCATCAGCTTCTACCAACATTTTATATTAACTAATAATAAAAAATATTAAAACAAACACAATATTAATATTTATATCACATATAAGTATCCGCTGTATATACATATATGCACTTACATGACTTGATATTTAAGGATTTTAAACTATAATAAATTTGATATTTAAAATATTTTTAAATTATTGTTGGAGATTGTGAAGAGTTACGTGCATCTGCGTGTTGACTCTCTAATAACTCAGGCATATGGAAGAATGCATTTGAACCCTTCTTAGTGATGGGTCAGATTGTTGGACAGTGAAGTATAAATCTGGATCAGATTTATCACTTCAAATCTAAATTTAATAAAGCAATTCTCAAGTGTTATTATTCTAGATATATTTAATAATAATAAAACTATGGCTATATGAAGTTCGAAAATCCAAGTAGAAAATATATGTGAAAAATTTCATTTAAATAGTCTGCAAGTCAAACTTAATTTAATCCCAATTTAACTTACTTTTATTTTCTATAAATAATGTTAATGGAAATTAAACTTTATTAAAAAAGTTTTATTTAAAATGTTTAATATGTACTAAAAATTACTACATTTTTTTAGTTTTGTAAAAGCAAAAAAGAATTCTAATAAAAACTGGCTTCAAAAAAATTTCCAAATTAAAGCAAATTCATACTATGTTTAAAAAGCTATAATATTTGTGAGTTTAGCTTAATGCTGCTTATTTCAGCAGGGACAAAGGCTTTGAATCTTATATTTTCTTGTCATTTCTTTTTTTAAACCAAAGTTATAAGCTCATTCATACATAGATGGACGATCATAATAACAAAAGAGATACTCATGTGGGAACTTTTAACATAATAGCAATAAAAAGCTTCTGAATAGTCATCAGAAATCAACAATTAAATAGATAAAATATAATAAATAATCAAATCACTTTACTACTTGGAAGTTCATAACAAGTTTGAGTGCCAGAACAGAAAATGACATGAGAGCTCTAGATTCCGGCATTCCACCACTGCTCTAAACCATGTGAGACATCATCAAACCCTATAGGACTATGAGATAAAGAAGCATTTTCCAACCTTTTTATATGGAGATACTTTATGATTCATAATATACTTACTGAACATATACTAAATTTTTAGTTGTTGGTGACTGTCTGCAGTGGTATGACTATGCAATGTTCTACTCCATCACTAGAAAACAAACGTGAAAACTGCATGATGCACAGCTGGAGAATAGATTTAATTAAAGAGTGATTACACATGAAATAAATCTGGTGGAAATAAAAATATAAATCACATTAATTTTGAATATTTTTTTTATGGAATGCTTGTTCACTTTTTACTGGAAGAGGACTAGTAGTCTACAGAACGCAATTTTATAAAATACTGCCTTTGCATTAAATATCAACAAAAATACACACACATAGATGTGTATACTCTGTACTCCAATAAATGCTCTACATACAGACACACTCAAATGTATTCATATATTGGCAAGAACATAAATAAACGCAAACAATTCCAATGAATATAATATGTAATAGTAAATTAGTTAATATGGTTATGTATTGATATGCTTATATACAAGTATATTTTTGATATTTACACACAATATTATATTTTTTCTTTTAACCAAAATTACTTTCTAAAGAATAATATATAATTTACATACATATAAGTACTTTGTTTGTTTTTTTAACGAACAAAATGTCATTATATTTAAATTAATTAAATCTAAAAGGATATTAAAAAAAATTATATACCTGCACTACATTCTGAATACGATATTAATGAATGTATACTGTTATGTATTCCAATTTTTTTACGTTTTCTCTTTTTTATTATCATTTAAAAATAAACGATTATTCTTTATGTTAATTATTGCCAAAAAAAATATACCAATAAACAAATTTTATAGTAGCCATTTTGAATTATTCAAATATAAACAGCCATCTCTAAATTGACAAAATTATAGAAAACATAAGATGATGTGTAGTATAAATAATAGCACTTATTTAAATTTAACTATTACCTTCCCGCAATGTTTAAATATTTTAATGACAACTTTTTTCTTAACAGACAATACATAACTCTACAAACTTTGATAAAAAAGTTTCCACCCCCCCCCTCTAATATATATAAACACCTTACCGCAAACATCAAAGTAAAAAGTATACCATTTCAATTTCAAAAGAGAAATAAACTGTGGTAAAATTAAGTTTACAGAATATTGCTTTTAAAATATTTTAATTAAAGAAAGGAAAAAAAAAAACAAGTAATAGGTAAATAAGCCTTAGCTTTTAAGAAAATACATTTCCAAAACATGTTACACCTTATTACAGTTCCTGAACTAGTTTCCAATTTGTACTAAAAATAATAAACTAAACACCGGAACGAATTGATAACAAATTATGAATCAACGTTATTGCTTTTATATTTTCTTTGAACTAACTTAAAAAGTTATAGTCTACGTTATTTTATTAAGAAAACAAAGCCCAACCACCTGTCGTTAATTCTAACAACTTACCTTGTACAAGATTCGGGTAAGGATTGTACTTTATAGGTGACGACATCCTGTTGCAAATTTCGTGACTTTAATTTAAAATAAGCCCACGCTGTTTATCGATATACGACATTATGTCCGAGTCTTCGTTAACTTATCCATAAGCCTTAACCCTAACGTAATTTGCCGTGTAATTGAAGACGCTCAAGTTCTACTAACTTAAAGCTTGCTGTTATCGGTCGAGTACAGAACTTTAACACGCATACCATCGTAATTTGGAAAGCCGTGAGTTCTTCAAAGAGACGTTAAAGGCATGCTTCATTCATTTTGAGTATTTTTTTTTTTTTGGTACATTACATTAATATATACACCTAACGAAATAAACTTTGACGTCATATAGTGAAAGTAAACTATTTAAGTGTTAATTATTTTCTGTAAACAATATACGAAATTTGCAGTATTTGTTTAGAGAAAATAGACCCTGGTGAAAACTATACTTTGTAAATATTTTGAGAATAAAAATATATTTATTTTAAAATATTTAAACAGATGTAATTGTATTAAGTAATGTTTTACTATTTATTGCTGCTTTTATAACACTGAGTAAACATTAAAAACCGAATTTAAAAATAATTGGGAAGTAACGAAAGTAGAAGTTATTAGCATCCTTAATTAGTAATTATTCTCCAACCAATGAAATATAGCTAAAAAAAATTCGGAACTAGGGTAAATCTATCACTTCGCCCTCTTTTGATAAAAGTCGAAAATATATAAGTGAATTCTGATTTCTAAAAATCTATTAATAAAACAATTAATCTTAGGTTGAATACTACATAAAGTAGCCAATACCAGAGGATCTCTATTTAATTAAAATTTATAATAAAAGAGAATCTTTTACCGCAAAAATATGATTTTTTTTTTTAAATATATATTTGATTTCATTATTGATATGAGCGTTTCATAGGTGAATTTCGACTCACTGCATTATTGCAATTAATGCCCTACATGGGTTAGTGGTAGTGATAAAGTATAATGTAAGATCCTTAGATCGAGACTCTCAAATTTTTTATGAACTTTCGAGCAATAAAACCAATCGATTACATTTAATTACTTATTATTGTAAGTTATTTTCTATTAAAGGACTAAATTTCATATCGATGTTATAATTGAAATATTCATAGCTTACAAATGATATTTCTAATAATAATTACTGTAACCATAAGGGACTTAAACATAGACTTTCGAGCTCCCTTCAGCTATCCGCTCTATCTCATACAACCAATGCACATGACCACACACATGTGAAAAAAATAAATGATTTCTCCAATATATATATATATATATTTCATGCTAAACCAATACTCATCAGTTGGTCCAGATCAGCATCTCGCGCACACATATATAGTCAGTGCTCACTTTATATTAAGATAGCAAATCTTCAAACTTTAATGGACTGGCTTCAATCTACTCCACCCTCCAACTCTTCAGTCATCCATACCATTGAAAATCTCATGATTGAACGCCCAAATTAATTAATAGTTTTTATTATACATAAATGTTTTTAATAAATGTGATCACAACTTTTAGAAAAACAATATTTTAATAACTTTTTCATGTCATACTAATTTTGATATCTTGTAGATCTTTTGAAGATATCACACCCTATATTTTAATAAGGTTCCCTATAAAGCATTTACAGTTATTATTATACAAATTGAAACATGGCTTTTATTGGATAGCTAAATATTTCTGGATTGAAGCTTATCACTTTGAGCGCTCATACATGACAATCTTTCTAGCAACTAACAAGTATAAGTTTTGTATATGCAGATGTTTATAAACATTTTACATACAAAGTTATAACTACCAAACATCACATGATCGCCATTCTTTTTGCTTACCCAAGCTGTTTGCACAGAAGCAAAACTATCCATACAGTAGTACCAATCAGTGTAAGCCAGAGTAACTAATGCATGCAAGAAAGTTTGTGCATAAAATCCCTATTTAGTGCCTACTCACTCAATATTCCCAGAGTAGTTTTTAGCTTGTGGCATTCATCAGTGAGGATCCTTGAATCTGAGAGTACTGCACCTAGATCCTAGGATCTAATGCAACTCTCCAGCAGCCAACTTTTATCTTATTAGCTAACTATAAAGCTTTGAGTCCAGAATGAAAATACATTAATGTTTTCAATTCAAGCTCATTAGCTTGAATAGTCATATAGATCAGAACTCAGTTCAGCATCTATACTTTTTGGTGTTTTACAATGCTCCACACTGATGAAAGCCAATTTGGGGATATTGGATGAGTAAGCATTAGATAGGAATTTTATGCACAAATCTTCTGCATCCATTGTTTATTCTGGCTTGCACTGAGTGGCACTATTGTATGGAGAGTTTTGCCTCTGTGTAATGTTATATACAAAATATTAAAACAAATTATTTATTTGCTATCTAACTAAATTAAAATTAAATTCTGATGCAAATAAATTTTCTATGCATTATTCAACGAACTTTTTTGGAATGACTGTCATGGTTCACAGAAAATTAAAATTCCATCCATAAAAAATTAATGAAAACTGTCAATATAAAAGATTAAATGATTAGCAAAAACTATTGCTGTTTGATTTTAATCTCTAAACTAATTATAAGCACATTAAGGAAATATAAAATAAATAAAGTTCATAACTAATAAATAATTATATGTTTTGTTGCTCAGGAGGTTATGTGATATTAGAAACTCAAGATTAATGCATCTTTCAAATTTGTTACTTAATTCCAGTATTAAAATACACAATGCAAAATTATTTCTAATACCATCATATTGCTTTTGTTATGTTAGAGTGGAGATGATTTCATGAAATAATAAATCAATTTAGTAAGCTGATTTTATTTTGTAATATTAAAAAAAAGACTCAAAACAATTAAATTACCGATTACATTTTTTTTTAAAATGACAATACAATGTTAAAACAAATAAGTTATTAAAAATCATTGAAGGAAGATTCTTTGATTTTTCTCTAGGGTTTTAAAAAAACAAAGCAAAACATATTCCTAATATTAACTCTATATATTTTTATTATTGCAGCTATAATTATTTATGAGATTATTTATATAATAAATGGACATAGATGTGTTGTTCACCGACATACATCAGTTAGCCTAGTAAATTTACTGGCTTTGTACTCTTGAGTTGAAGATCAAGAAATATTATGGGTTTTCTTTTCAGTTATCTGTGAATTCTTAACAGAAACACTAAATTAGTTTTCTTGAACATAGAATGAAAAAGTATAAAAATGATCTCTTATATATATTTATAATTATGACAGACAAAACTGAAGTATAGCCTTTATTCTCATTAGTCTGAAAATCATCAGAAAAGGTAATAGTTGGTGGACAAAGAGGGGAGGCTAAGAATACCTGATTTCAGGCTTAAACTACCTTTTACTTAATTAATTACAAATACAGATTACTTTCAAGTGAAGGAAGATTATATAAATTGTAAGAACTGATTAATATTAAATTGGACATTGTTTGGTTTTATGAAGTTAGAAAACAAGATGAAGAGATAATTGATTAGCAACCTGGATATATCCTTTAATATAAAGGTACAAGTATTAGAAGTTGAGTGGGATTCATTATAAATAAAAAATAAAAAATAATATTATATTGGAATGAAAAGAATAGCTACTTAATTTAATTGAAGATATCAAATACACATAATGTGACTTTATATCCCAACAAATTTTCATTGTGATGAAGAAATAGATGTTTATATAGATATACAAAATACTTTGGATCACACCAAACAACATTTTTAAAATTGTCATTGAGAAATTTTAATGCTAGAATTGGAAAAATATTACAAAATTAAAGTGCTGTGAATAAGTTTGGCTATACCAGCAGAATGCCAACAGAAATGAAAAACAGAAATTTGTGGAATTCTCAAAAAAAAAAAAAAACTTACGAATTCGTTTTTTATAAAAAATGCTAAATGAAAATGAACGTGAAAGCATCCAAATATGTATTTCATTTATAATGTTCTTAATAGATTTAATACAGGAAGTAGTAATTAATTAATGAGATATAAAATATATATTTCTACAAAGCTAGAGAGATGAAAACTACAAAAAAGACAATAATAATAATAATAATTGATATTTCTAACCTTCAGAAACACTCCAGTGAATTTAAATTAGAACTTAATCACTTTAAAATATTAATAGACTTTGGTTGAGACTTGACTAAGATTCCATAAACCTACTAAGAACTGTGACAAAAATAATTATTATAAAAAAAAAAAAAAAGCAATTCAAAAATAAATGTTCAATTGCAATGATATAGTACATAAAGAAAAGAAGAAATACAAAAATATTTTGAAATAATCCATTAAGAAAAATTAAATATTTGGCATTCTTTAAAATGTGAAAAAATGAAAAAAAAAGATTGTGAATTGGTAAAAAAAAATCTATGGATCAGAATAAGTCTCAAGAATATAAAATAATCATTGGAAGAAAGATGCTTTAGCAATAAGAAGAAAAGAAGAAATGATTATTAAAATGAGAAATAACCTCATAAAATTCTACAAAAATCTATATAAAAATAAAGAACAAAAAACAAAACAAAATAATCACTACAATTATAGTAGATTCTGAATTGCTAAGCATTTTAAATAAACAAGTGTAGACATGCAATTAAGTCTGCAAAGGAAGAAAAATTTCCAGGAAATGATAGAATTATTATAGATAAATAAAAAGAAGCAGCTAAGTAAATATAAAAATTATTGCCAAAAGTATAATCTAATAAGAAAAGCCCAGTTGCCTTAAAATTCAATATTCCTGAATCTGAAGGTATAAGTTTGGATTCCTATGTTAATATAGTCACTGGTCAGGCCAGCAACACTTGGACAAGAGCCAAATGTTGTATAATCTATTAACCCTATATATCAAATGCCTAAGTGATAAATCTGTACCAGATATTAGGAAGAATGTATCAGTGATATTTAAGAAAGATGAAAAGGAAGATATTAGAAATTTTCAAACATATCTGTACAAAATTTTCATTAAGATAATTACAATTCATCAACTTCAAATTAAGAACAAACCAGATACAAAATAAATCATATTCAAATGTTTGGTGAATATGAGTTGCCATTAGACTTTGGATTTGTAGATTATGAAATATTTACTATTTCTACAATGATCAAAGCTTTGGACTATTAGGATAAAAACCCTAGTATATTGTCACATTCTGAAGAATATCTATCAGAATACAACAGCAGTGATTAGATGGTATGGTCATTCTAAGAAGATTAACATTAAAAAGAGTGTAAGACAGGATGATTTCATATCGTTACAACTTTTTACAGCAGTATTACAAGAAAGTATTTTGTGGATTAAAATGGGAAGCTAAAGAAATAAGATTACATGGAAATTATTTAAGCAATCTACATTTTGTAAAAGATGTTGCTGCTTCAGAGCTTCAGGAAATATTGCAAGAATTGTCAAATAAAAAAACAAAAGTAGAACTAAAGATAAATATTAAAAAGTCCAAAATAATGTTCAAAGATTTTCACAGAAGAAAAAAATAAATGTTGATAGTTCTGAATTAGAAGATAACAATATCTTCCTTAGATCATCAATACAGGTGAAAATATCATTTAATGAAAATAATCATAATGTTAAACTTAGGTGAAATAGTTTTGATGGAAACAATTTAATATTAAAAGAAAATATGTTTGAAAAGATTATTTAATAGATGTGTTTACTAATTCTTGTGTATGAGTCCAAGACTCAGATGCTTAATAAACAAGTAAAATAAAAACTTCAAATAAACTCAGATGAATGTTGAGAGTAGAAAAAAGAATGAAAGTTAAACAAATGAATGAGAGAAGAAAAAAGTTTTAATGCTATCTTCATAAGATTTAAGTGACTGAAATGTAGTTGGGGTGGATAATGTTTGAAAGAGAATATAATAGATGGGTAGTTGAAGTATTAAACTACATGCTAAAAGAATATAAACCACGTAAAAAGACACCATATGTGAAATGTATGGAATAAATAAATAAATTTGATGGACTGTTGACATCTTAAACTATATCCCAAGAAAACATGAACAATCTAAAATAAGTCTATATGTGAAATGTGTGGATGAAATAAATAAATGTTATGGTGTGATGTAAAAAGAGAAAACCATTGGAGAAATGGAATTCCACATGGAAAGATCATTACCTTAAAATAGATTATTAATGATGATGATTGTAATTTTATCATTTAAATCAATAACACAATTATCATAACAAGTCTTGCTTTTTTATTAATTTTATAAACAAATTACATTCATATATAAATTAACTATTCATAATAACTTTAAATTAACAAACATTAATTTGCCAGTAACTTACAAACTAAAACAGCACATTTTAAGAACTAGCCAATCAGCTTTACTGTACATACATTTCATAGAATAAAGTCTAATATTCTGCTGCCATTAAACATCATCCATTTTCCCAACATATACACAAATTCTTTTTATTATTATTATAATCACCGAATCAAAGACAATTTATATTTCAACATATTAAATAGTCCCGATGCACACTTTAAATATTAAATACTTTAATGTCACAGCATATTTGTCTAAATCAGAGTTGAAATAACTCAAGATTACAATGCCCTAGAAAAAATTGATATAAATTAAACAATCCTCTACTTTATAAACCAAACATACATAATGTTAAACTAGAAATAATGTATATTAAATATTCCTAATATCTTTAAATATGTAAATCAGCTGTTAATTTACAAACTAAGACAAATTGATTAAATCCCTTATTTAAAATTACTAAAACTCAAGTCCATGCCAGACAAAATGCATCCTGGTCTGTGTGGCATTCCTAAGTTTTTACTGCTTCATTTTCAATCTTCCACCATCCCTATAATCAAGAGAATGGTGAACCTTCTGGCAGATGACTGCAGAGAGATTGATGGAGTTTATCCAATCGCCATGGTTTCCCTTATCAAAAAATGGGAGGCACCACATAATTTGGAAAATCTCCATCCGATCTCGATGGTTATTTTGTTAACCAAGACAATAGAAAGCCTCATCAAAGAGGATATACAATATAACATCATTAGTCATCTGTCATCTTATCAATTCACCAAGAGAGGGAGCTCAGCTGCCAATGCCTCAGCCGATTTTGCCTTCTGGTTTACTATGTTCACAGAAAAAAAACACCAGACCGGTCACAATTCAACCAGTCACAATTCAACTTGACTTAGCTGGGGCCTTTGACTGTGTCAAGATTGATGTGTTACTCAGTGTACTGGAGAGGCTCCAAGTGCCTGCAGCATACCACCAACTTATAGAGAACCTCGTGCAAAACTGTGAGATATTTTCTCTTTGGATGGCAGAGTCACCCCAGGATTTCAGCCCTGTATTTCTATCCCACGGGGCTCACCACTGAGTGCTCTCCTCTTTGCAGCCTACATCAACCCATTGATGTTACACATAGAGGCTACATTCTCTGGGATAGCAATACCTATGCTGAGGGAGAACACATGCCACATCTCCTATATAGATGATGTGGTGGTGTTCCTTTCATCCCAGAGCAAGTTGGTGGAGCTCAAATAACTCTTGGACCAATTTGCCAGCAAATTCGGTCTCAGCAGTAACAGAGTGAAGTCGGCTATCTGGACTATCCTCACTGGCAAGAAGATCTCTGGATGGTTTGAGGCCTCCCCCCAAAAATTTCTTGGGTTCCATCTGGCATCACCCCCTTCCATCAAGAGGAGAGATCTGGAAAATTCCCTACTCAATAAGATTGAAGACTTAATTACTTCATTACCTAAAGTTTATCTTTCTCTGTTTGGGAAGGTAGCCCTCCTAAATTGAGTGTTTTTACCCAAAATTTCATATTACTTAACCCACTTCTCCCCAACAATTAGATTTATCAAACAAATTGAAACCCTTTACAGGAGATTGTGCTGGGGAAGCAAGGCCCCTGTCATCAGTCTGAACTTGCTTCAAAAACCAAAACTCCTTAATGGTCTTGGACTCCATTCACTCAAAATCTTCTACCTCCAAAGAACTCATAATATTCTGTGTAAAATCTTTAAAGATAACCAAGAGATGGAATGCCCTTTCCCAAGAGAAGTGGATCCTACTGATCGGCCCCCTCCTAAACAGCATAAACTTTAGATACAACTCCAAGTGTCTATCATTGTTCAAAACTTTAGAACATCGAGTTTACTATTCCAGAATAAACTATCCTACTGGCAAGTCTACCAATTGGTTTCAGAGGGCAAAACCAAAACCGATAATGTACTCCCAATTGGAATACCGCAACTCTCAAAGATGACAAAATTATTCAAACTCAGTCCCAAGTTTGGTGAGTTTCTCCTGAAGGTCAACTTGGGGCTCTTCCTACTGCAGCCTTCCTTTGTTATCAAAGGGGATATATCGACCCCCTCTGTCCTTTATGCATGAGACAGGAGGAGTCCATGGTCCACATTCTTGATCATTGTGGATCATGGACATACCTATGTAATCTCGCACTGAATAGAACCAACAATTCAGATCCTGCCTACATCATGCTCAAGCCTGCATTTGAAAAAGAAACATTGCATTGATATGTCTTACCACATTTATAAACTTTTCGATTTGGTCAATCAGATGTAGAGTCACATTCAATAAAGGTTATGACCATACCATTGATGAACTATTCCTCAATACCCTGTGTAAAATTAAAGAGGATGATAAATGCAACTGTCAACCCTGGTTGGTGGACCAGACATGGGGACAGTTTAGACTTTAGTCACACCATCGTACCTATCTCAACCATCTGTACCCTACAGATAGTCTCAAATTCATGTGCTCCATTGACCCTATCCCAGATCAAATCTTGATTGAAATCTACTCAAAGGATTCAGCTCTACTGAATCTTAATTTTATGAATTGTTTAATCAATATGAATGAAGTATTATAAGTAATATATAATCGATAGAATATTTCATTCATTGTTTACTTGTACAAAACTCATAAGTTGTAATTGATTTCTATTGCAGCTGGTTATGTACCTAGAATTAGACCTAAATGGAATGCAAATAAATTGTTCTTGAAAGTAAAATTATTAAAAGTTGTTACTTTATATTAATTCCAGTTTGCCATTAATCATATTTGGTTTGTAATATAATTGGTTATTAATTTAAGTTCTCTTTAAAGCATTATAATCTTGAGTTATTTCAATTTTGCCTTAAGCTAAATTACAATAATGTTGAAATACTTAATGTTTATAGACTATGTTCATATTTTAAAATCTAATTAGTCTTTGATTGTCATATATAAAAAAAAGGGTTTCTGTATTATACTAGAAGATTGGTGCTTATTCAAAGGCATTTCAAGATTAATGTTTATTTTATGAAATGTATTGCGAAAGCTGATTGGCTAATTTTTTCACGTTTGCCAAATGTAATCATGAGAAATATTAATTCCCAAAATATAGAGATAAACAATACTTAATGAAGTATATAACTTAAATGTATTTTTGGTACTGAGCACCCTTGTCAAAAGCAACAGTTATAAAAAAAAAAAAAAAAAAACGTTGGGTATATCAAATTACCACATGAAAGTTATGAATTTGCCACTATAATTGTGCATTATCTATTAGACTTTCTATTCATCACAAAGTTACTATTATTAATATGACAAGACTCTTTAATTTTGCACTTCCTATTATTGTGTTCAGTGCCAACCATTTTTATCTCACTAGAATTGAAAACATAATTAAATAAACCATTCATGATTCAAAAACAAGGATGACTTTGAAGGATTCAACTTAGCTTTATTATAACAATATCCATGCTGTTTAAGTCTTACATTAATTGTTCTGGATTCCCCATAGCAAACATAAGATCAATTATGTTCCTGACACTTAATCAAATAAATAATAAGAAATGTTCTTTAAGATAATCAAGTGATTTAATATAGTAGATGAATGAAAAAATGCATTATATTCTTATCACACAATTTCTTGATATTTGAAGACACAGAAGATATATAATGAAGGGCTATCCAAGGTAAATTATCTATAAGGTGATTATTATTAAATCTTAATTTATCAATAAAATGCTTAATATGTTTAAGTAAAGCATATTTATTGTAACCTACATCTATCTATTAATTGAACATATACTCATGAATATTATTTTTTAAAATTTATATTTCTTTGAGTTTAGTATGCATATTTTAATAACATATACTAGGCATATAAGAAAATATCCTTAACCATATTATATTATAAAATTTATAAAAACATAATAAATATTAATTTTTGCAATAACAAAACATACACAAGAAGCATTTTTAATTATATATTCATAATCATTATTTGAACATAAATGTGTTCAAATTAAAATAATATATATTTGATTCACCTCAAGCTTAATATAATATAGGGCATGTACCACTAGCTCTAACAAGCTCTTATTGATAAGTGCAATAAGAGAAAAATATTTAAAATCTCTATCTAGAATAATCCTATCCCCAGACCAATTGGTTCAAGCTTTTGGCTCACCTCAGTAAGGAGCTAGAATATTCAGACACTAGATCTAAAATATCATTCCAAAATCCAGAACTTATTTAATACATAATTACTGAGTAGAAAATCTGAAATTTTCAGACACAAAAATGTCTTTAAATCCCGCTATCTAACTCAAATAGCTATAAGGGATTGAACCAAATTAAGATCTACCATATATTAATAGCCTTAGGATCACCAAAGCCTTAAAGGTAAAATTATAATAATCAATAAAGCCAGTCATATATTGCATGCCATTGCTTTTATAAGCTTCTATTTACAAATATGTAATATAGGGAGTGTACCAATAGCTCAAACAAGCTCTTATTGATAAGTGTGGTAAGAGAAAAATATTTAAAATCTCTATGTAGAACATTCCTATTCCCAGACCAACTTGTTCCAAGCTTTTGGCTCACCTCATTAAAGAGGTAGTACATTCAGACACTAGATCTAAAATATTAACTCAAAACCCAGCACACAATGCATAATTATTGAGTAGAAAATCTAAAATTTTCAGACCCAAAAATGTCATTACAATCAATAAAAAAGGACCGATAAGATTGCTCACAGATCTGGAGTCAATAGACAATGAAATTAGAGCAATAACACTATCCATCTCAAATACCTCCTTGCCCTCAAAAGTCAATATAAAGACCGACAGAGATCTCTGGCAGAATATTTATCCTTCCAATGGGCTTGGAGATTTCTATCAGACAAGTGGTGTTGGTCTAGTAGTTACATCTGATGGGCACTGGAAGTGAGAAATAAGAAAGCTGTACCACAATTATTAACAATAAAAGACAATACACTCATAGGTTCAGAGATGATAAATAACATTCCGCAATGTTTTTGAGCAAGGCTTCAATCACAAAAGAGTGGGGACATCAGTGAGATGTGAGACCATATATCTTGACCTGGATAGTTCTCATGATATAACTTTGGGAAAAATATGTCTTAGGATTAGGAGTCTCTCAGAAAGAATTCATCCAGGGGCACATGAAATACTGAAATTCATCCTCCTTCATTTGGAAAGATTTTTCAGCACCCATAATTAGAACCATGATTGAACATCTCACACAGAATTATAGGAAGATCAAAAACTTATACCCGATATCCCTTGTTCCATTTTTTTTTAAAAAAAAAAGAGGGAGCCTCTGATATAAACAACCTAAGGTCCATTTTGATCATCCCCCTATTAATAAAAATAATTGAGCAGCTAATCAAAGATCAAATACAAAAAAAATCCTCAACTTTATTTCTAATGATCAATATGCTAAGAAGGGGGAAATCATCGATTAATGCCATCAGTCAAATGAAGCTCCTTCTAGATCACATTAGGGGCAAAAAATGTCCAAGCTGCTCACCATCCAATTGGATATTGAGATGACATTCGACTCCATCAGACCAAACATCCTGATAACCATCCTCCAAGAATATGAGGTACCAAAGGTCTAGCTTAAAATAATTGCCAACCTACTAACAAATAGATCCATATTTATCATGATGAATGACAAAGTTACTCCTGGTTTTGATCCTTTCATCTCGATCCCTCAGGGATCTCTGCTCAGTGCACTATTATTTATAGCATATAGCAATCCACTGCTGAGAAAGATCAAGAGGTCACTTCCAGGAGTATATGTGCCTGTCATCAGACAAAAGATAAGGCACATCAGTTATATGGATGATGTACTTGTCTGTCTCTCTTTCAGCAAGTATATATTCAAATTAGAAATTTTACCCAATTATACCAACAATTTCAAATTGTAATTTAACATGACCAAATCAGCCATGTGGAAATTGCTGAACGAAAAGAGAATAAAATCAAATTTCATGGCAAATCTGCAAAAAATTTTAGGTTTTGACTTTTACAAATCAAATGAATTAATGAAGCAACAAATTGAAGAATCACTACTAAGCTTAATACAAGGACAATCACTTCACTTACCGGGCTAGATATATCATTACAAGGTAAGGTCACACTACTAAACTCACTGGTGTTCCCAAAAATCACCTATCTTAAACTCAGAGGTAAAAAGCCAATAAACTCACTATGCTGGCTAATGTGTGTTGGTGACCAGTCCATCCATGTTTGTAAACTATATGAATAATCACATAGTAATAACAGCTGTAATGACAAGAATGTATGGAGTCGATGTTAGGAAATTTGCCCTACTCAGTTTTTAGGAAATTTGCCCTACTCAGTTCCTTTAAGGTCTCCAAGAGGAATCTGAGTTTAAGATCAAGAAACACCATGGTCTTTCTTCTCAGTTGCCTCATAAGACAGAATGAATGTTTGTGTAAATGATAAATATTTTTCCAATAGATATATACAATTATGACAGACAAAAATAAATCATGGCCCTTATTCCCAGGAGGCTGTAAAGTCACCAACCAAGGCAGCGGTTGTGGTTGAAGGTGGAGGGTGCTAAGGATCCCCTGATTGCAGACCCAGGCTGCCATTTGATGATGATTTTTTCTTTAGGTACTTACAACTGTAAATCACTTTCAAGTGAAGGAAGATTGCAAGAATTAGAAGAACTGGCTTAAATAGAATGAGACATTATTGGACTTTGTGAAGTTAGAAGAAAAGGTGAAGAGACAATTGATTTAAAAAGTGGACATGTACTCTATTATAAAGGTAAAAATATTGGAAATACAAGTGGAGTAGGATTTCATTATAAATAAAAAGTGGAAGAATAACATTGAGGAGATTGGTGGTGCATCAAACAGAGTGGCAAGATTAGTTATACAACTTAATAGCCGATACCAAATGCAAATAATTCAGGTTTATGCCCCAACAAGTTCTCGTAGTGATGAAGTAGTAGAAGATTTTTATATAAATGTACAAAAGATTTTTTATCAGAGTAAACAACATTTTTAAATTGTTATGGGAAACTTTAATGATATATATGTGGGAGATGGTGATCTGAATCAACTGATAGTGCTAGTTTAGCATAAATACATATATTGGAGATCATTTATCTTGTTCACAGGTGTATCAGTTGTATAAGATGGAGTGGATACCTATTGAGAGCTTGAAAGTCTGAGTTCAAGTCACTTCTATTTACATTAAGCTTAATATAGACAATATAGATGTATTTAAATTTTTGATATATTTAGGGTAAAATCTTCATTGTTTTGTTTTAAAAAATGGTACCTTCATAAACACCAAAAATCTTGAAAACTATTTTTAATAGGTTTGAATTTCATTTCAAATTCTATTGTTTTACTTGAATTTCAAAAAGTCCATTGCAAAATATCTAAACACTAAAAAATTAAAAAGTATACATATAAAAAATATTTTATAAGAAATATTTTTAAATATAGAGGGTTTGAACTCAGACTTTCAAGCAACCTTCAACTATCGACATTATCTCATACTACTGATGCACATGACCACACACATGTAGAAAAGATAAATATTTTTATTTAATTTCATGATTAAAGATAGTGAAAAAACCCAATTGTTTTTTAGCAACCACAATTTTGATTGTTATATACTTGAAATAAAAGCATGAGACATCCATAAATCAATTAACTCAATCACAAATCAATTACTAGCTTAGTGCCAGATGTAATCAAATTATGGATGCCCTATACTTTTATTTCAAGTTAGTCAGAAACAGATGCAATTAGTTTTATAATGTAAATGCTACAACCAGTAGCTGATACTGCTTCTGATAAAAATATAATTTTATGGCCTAATTATGATTTTCAAATTTGACTTTTTTTAATGATAACCAACTATTATAAATATTCATGTACAAAAAAAAATTAAAATTATATCACCATAAAATTGCAAAAAAATAGAAAATAAAATTACTTTCGTTTAGAATAGCTTCTGTCATGAATCAATTGATTGCTTTCTTACAATCAGTTATAATGAAATAAATTTGATTTTATTTATAATATTATAATATTATTTATAATATTATAATATTTGTAATAAGAAAGTAGAAGAAATATAACCATACATTACAAAATATAGAGCTTCTACCTGGGATCAAATGCTTGCTTTTTTTTTAAGGAAAAACACAATCTATTAATATAATAAATATATATTCAATTTGTATCATGATAAGCATTATTAACAATAAATATTATAATATTTGTATAAAGATAAGAAATTTCAATCATAGCTTCCAAACATGGAGAAGTAAAATAATTTTCTTTTAGAATAAACAGATTGCAAACTTTATTTACAATAAGTATTATAATTACTTTTTGAAAATATTTCTAACATTGGCTAAACAAAAGGTTTATTCAATCTCTTTATTTATTAATAACAACTGAGTATGCTTTTGGGCAGAAGAAAGATGACAGAAAATGAAAGATGAAGGAATCATGGTTTATTGCAAGCAGCAACAATACCATTAATAAAAAAGAGAAATGTGTTCAACTCTCAAACAAATGGAATATGTAAATAACTAATTTAAATAATTAGCATCTCACTTATATATATTTCAGCATATCAGCCACCTTATAAATACTATGAATCTGGCTTTTGCAGCCAAAAGCACACTCAGCTACTGTTAATAAATAGAGACAGAATAAACCTTTTTTTTAGCCAACATTCAAACATTTTCAGCGATTAATTAGAGACAAGATAAGAAAATTGTTCACAACTTTGAATAAATACTTGTATAAAAAAATAATTGATCACAAAAAATAGAAAAATAAAATTACTTATGTTTATATTACAAGCAGTATGAGCTACTTCTAAATCCCAAACAGTGATATAAAACTTATGCTATGCGAGCAAAATTCAAATTAATTTTATTTTTGCAAAATACAGACACACTTAAGAAAGTATTAAGATAAACACCTGGTAAATTAAAAAAATTCTATGAAATTAAGCATATGACATTTTTGGTGGCATAACATATCAGTTGTAATTGTTGAGGGTTAAATATAAGTTTAGTGATTGAATTAATTAATTTATGGATGCTCTAATACTTTTATTTCATGTTAAATATAACAACCAGAATTATGGTTGAAGGAAAAAAATACTTTTTTGGTTTTTAGTGCATTACCCATTCAATTAAATAAACACTTTTTTTTTTTACAAAGTATATTTCTATGTATTATTACAAAATAAATTTCAGATTTCAAATTCAGTTAATCATCAAGTATAGGTCAGTATATGAGTATTTAGGCTGTTCTTAGCAAGAAGTTAAGATATCAAGGGAGTTTGTATTGTGGGAATGAATAAGTTTATGTAAATCAGAAAAAATACACACTCATAACATAATTCTATCTGCAATGATCTACTAGGGAAGTTGTCCTATATTTATGAGAAAGATTGATGTTTCTAGGAGACAGAATAATATATATGTGAAAATGCTTGCTTATTATTTACTATAGTTTTGAGCAATTTAACTTAATGGTGATAGAAATTAACTCAAAAACTGGATCAGTTCAAAATGAAGTTTAAAAAAAATGGAATTATCAAAGCTTTGTTTTAAAACTAAAATAAATACTTCAAGTTACATACGATAAAATCTAAAATTCAAAACTTGTTGCAGATACGATAAAATCTGAAATTCAAAACTTGTTGCATGCAATGGGCTGCACTTTCTGTTTAATTACAAGCTTGTCTTAATATGTTAAGTTTACTTGTGGAAAATATTTGTTTCGCATTGAAATAGTTTGCTATTTACTGATTAGATACGGAAAACTGTTCTCTACAGTTGATTTGCCAATACTGGTCTAGAGCAATAATTTTTAAATGAAAAGTATGATACACACAATTTGGTAGGAGTCCAGTTACTAATTAAGTTAATATAAGCTTAACTGTAAGTGTAATTGATAGGCATTAATCATCACCATCATTTCCACCATTGATCCACTACACAGTCTCTCCCAGCTCAATCCATGTTCTCCCATCTTTAGCCTATTTCTTCACATCATCCCAACACATTTTCTATCCATTCATGTGGTCTCTTTCTAGGTCTTTTATAATCTCTTGGAATCCAGTTTAAGATTTCAACTGCCCCTCTATTATTATCTCTTCTAGCAATATGCCCAACCCATTTTCATTTTAGTCTCTTAATTCTTTCAATAATGTCATTAATACCTGTTTGTTCTCTCACTCATAATTTCACTGCCTTGTTTGATTTGTAAAAATATAGCATTTCTCATAAATATTTTATTAAACCTATTATCTTTTACTATTGGTAAATCATTTTTCATCAATTGTTCTATTTTAATATTTAAAAAGTAACAGAATTTCTTTGGACATCTAGAGAAACTTTAACTAATTTAATCTAAATTATCGCCTTGTTCAAAGTATATGTCTAAAGCATCAATGCTTTTAAAAGCTTTTATCATAATTAAAAAGTGAAACCGAGATAAATGGAATATCTCATCTTTCAAAAGACGATCATTACCGGCTGGATACTATACTCATTCCGATATTGTTACATAAAACAAGTAGCAATAGCTGATAGACAACAAATGAATTATAATAAGGAATAGATATTTTATTAATATTGTTACATACTTGTCGATTTGTTAATTCTGTGTATCTTAAAAAAAGTCGTTTGATGTTTTAATCAGTTTACTCGCCAGATTTGTTAATTGCAATTATTCTGAAATACTATCCTTTCAAGCTATATTTGGAAATGCTTTAATAGAGTAAAGAAAAAAAAAAGACTTGGTTTTTAAAGTCTAAAATGTATCATCATCATCATTTTCGTTCAATATCTATTCACTATAGGATGAAGAATTCCCCGAGTTTAATCCACTTTCTCTGATCCATGATCTCTTTTATGATACCCACTAATAAACTTGCGTGTTTTATCCATCCATCTCACACGTGGTTTATTTTTAGGTCTTTTACAATCTCTTGGGTTCCACTTTAAACATTCAATTATCATCTTTAATTATTTACTCAATAAAAAAAATTCAGCCTGTCATTCTTTGAGTTTCTTAATTCTTTTAATGATGTCAATAATACTGTTTGTTTTTTTCTTACTTCACTTGAATGTGATCGACAATTGTAAGTAGTCAAATAATAGATCAAATTGTATAGAAAACCAAATATTTATGCAATCAGACTGAATTTATATAGATTAATTGCACAAGTGTATAATTTTAAGATACATTACAATTGAAATGTACCGAACTGCAGAAATTGCATGAGGGTAGCTAATCCCCTAGACAAAAAAAAAAATTAGGCACTCATCTACTTTAAATATATAAATATCTACATTTGTGAAAATCTCCATAACATGCATTTAAAATTTGGTATACATACCTATATATACATGAGAATTAAATGCACAGGAATATAAAAAGATAATATTATTAATTAATTTAAACCTCTAAACATCACATGATCACTATTCTTTATGTTTAGTGGTTTAATACCAATCCTGCCTAATAGGATTATGGTGACTGTGGTAATTAAAGAACCAAAGGTACTAAAAAATATAGATTCTGTGCTGAGTTCAAATCTATACAACTGTACAAGCTAATGAGCTTGAATTGAAAACATTATTTTCATTTTGCATTCAAAGCTTTATAGTTAGCTAAAAAAAGTAAAAGGTGGCAGCTGAAGGGTGCATTAGATTCTAAGATCTAGATGCAGTGCTCTCATATCCAAGGCTCCTCACTGATGGAAGCCACAAGCTAGAAACTAGTCTGGGGATATTGGATGAGTATGCACTAGATAGGCATTTTATTCCCAAACCTTCTTGAATCCATTGATTACTTTGGTTTGCACTGACTGGCTCTACTGTATGAAGAGTTTAGACTCTGTGCATTAATTTATTAATACATTTTGGCTTCTCAAAATATCAACACACCTAAGTGACTGCACAGGTTTATCAAAAAGTAAAATGGTTGCTGACTAACATGTTTAAATATTGAAAGACTATCTAAATCATGGGATACTAACCTGAAATAGAGAACTTTACACTTTAAAAAAGGTATGTGTATTGCTATTTTGTAGAGATGTATTCAAGTGACTGACAGCAAGCCTTAAGTTGCTTCTTAAGTCTTATTTCAAGATCTATATATTTTTGACAGTTGAGTCTTAAGATAAAATTGCTAAAACTATTATGTATAGAAAAGAAAACAAACCCAAAATAATTCATTTTACAGCACACAATAATCAAATGGTTTATTGCTCAAAAGTACATAAAAAAGTTTGAGGACAAGAAATAACTGAATTAGACTGTGATCCATCAACTTGAACTGAGTTTGGATTCTATCATTGCACTAAATCAAACAGTGTATAGAAAGAGTTATGACAATGAAATGAATTTTGAACTTAAATGCTGTAAATAAGGAAATCTAAATAACTCCATATATAATATATAGGGTATATGGGACAGACTTTCACATGACCCACCACTCTCCACACTATCTCATAACACTGATACACTTGAACACATATATATCAAAAAGATAAATAATCACCAATATACATATTTCATGCTAAACTAGCAATCATCAGTTGGTCCAGATGTTATAAGTGCTCAGATATATATTAAGATAGCCAAACCTTATACTTTAATGGACAGGCTTCAATCTACTCCACACTCCAACTCTTCAACCGTACATCCAATTGAAAATCTGATGATGGAACACTCAAAGGCCACTCTGAGGCTGAGATTCTTGTGCTCATATACCCTATATATTACATATATAAACACGGGTATAGAATAAGCCTGTGTGTTTCAGTTATAAGTCCATATACTAATTTTTTCTGTTCAAAAACAGCAAATCACAAACAAATCTAATCTGTTGGTCTCTTTTCAAGTCAATTTAAGAAAATAATTCAAAACAGATTTTAATTGGACATGTACAAATGCTCTTACATAAATCAAATATTTATCAAAATATACAACAGTAAAAATATGGATAACATTGATATGGGTGCATGGTAGGGTGATTCTTTCTAAAAATTTATATATAGCAGCAATAAATTTTGAAAAAATAGCAACTTAGTTATTAATACAATAAAATCACAGTGGGCAAAATTAATAAGAGAATTGAACTTGGATGGAGTGTGTTTAATAGAAATAACAATATTAAATAAAAAATAGACCTTTGTGTTTGAAAAGGAAATTTTTAATAAACGTTTCACCAGTTGCTATATATGGATCTGAGACTTGGAAACTTAAGTGAAAAATAATATAGAGATGTCTGACTATTCAACAAAGTGTGGGAAGATATTTATTGGAAATAATAATAAAAAACAAAAAGCAAATCAAAAGCAAAATATATGGCTGAGAGAATAAATGAAATATTATTGACATCATTGGAATAATTAATAAACTGAAATAAAGTTAGAATGGACATATTGCTACTAGAGGTGATAATAGAGGAACAGTTGAAGTGTTAAACTGGATTTTATGAGATTGTAGAAGACCGACAACCATGTGAGATAAATGGATAAAATAAAAAAGTGTGTGTGATGAAAAGAAATTATGGATTGGATAAATTGGGTTGAACTTCGAGCAATCAATTTGTAGTACATTTATGAATCAAATTGATGATGACAATATATATGCTAATAATATATTTATTTTCATTTCATTATTACATTATTTAAACACTTTTAAAAAGCCACGTTCTAGACGCATGAATATGATGTTTTTATATTACTGAATAATATTAGAAAACAAAAAAGGATTAGAAAGATTTAACAATTTTTAACAATGGTCAAACATAAATGTGTCCATAATGTTGTTTTCAAATTTTCAAATATTCAATAATAATTCCAACACAATTGAAATAAAACAACTATATTAGGGTCTTTTCAAAATACACTGTTATTCTGCCTTGGATCAATAATAATTAAAAATAATGGTGAAGATGTGCACATTTATTCAATTCATATTCATCCATATATATATATATATGTGTGTGTGTGTGTGTGTGCGTGCGGGTGTGTATAAATTAGTTCAAAATGCTGAGGCAGAGTTTATAGATTCGTTAATAGAATTAATTGAGCTGATTATATACTAGACTCAATTAATTCTATTAAAACTTGTTTCAGAATTTTATATTAGTATTAACAATGAGTACCGAAAAATTTTTGAGAATATATTATCATCATCATCATTTCCAAATATTATTGATTCATTAGAGAATGAAGGTCTCTTCAAATTCAATCCATCTTCTCTGATCTCTAGCCTCTCTCCTTCACATCACACCAGCACACTTTCTTATTTTATCCATCCTTCTCACATGTGGTCCCTTTCTAGGTTTTTTGCAATATCTTGGAATCCAGTTAAAGATTTCAACTGTCCATCTATTATCATCTCTTCTAGCAATATGTCCAGCCCAACTCCATTTCAATTTCTTAGTTCTTTCATTGATGTCAGAAACACCTGTTTGATCTCTCATTCATATTTCGGTTTCAATCTCTTCTTGTTACTCATAATATGCATCTCTCCGTACTTCTTTGAGTGGTCTAAAGTCTCTGTACTACTTTTTTGTTAAGTATCTAAGTCTCAGATCCACGAGTAAAAACTGGTAAAATACATTTATTAATTAATCAAAAAAATTATATATATATATAATTAAAAGTCATTCAACATTTAGACAATCCCAATACCAATAACAATCACCAATTTCAAACTGTTGCCATGGCTATCTCCTTTTAACAATAAAGATGGAATATATATATTGTACCATTTACACATATATGGTGCAAGTGTGTGGCATTCAGTAATATTTAAAAAACTAAAAAAGAAAAAAGTAAAATTTAAAGATCGACAATCAACACAATTTAGTTTTTTTTTAGTTAGTATAATTTATTTTTTGATATGTACAGTAAAAGTTATTTGTGTTGATATTATCTATTTAATTAAAGTTAAAATTAGAAAGAATGCAAGTGCATACAGATTGTTTATCCAGATAAATAAAAGAAAAACATTAAGATAATTAAATATGGTGGAAATAATGTATAAAAAAAACTTTATAGCTAAAAATACAAAATAAATATACAAGATTATCAACTTGTATTTTGATAACAAAAAATGCAGAAATTTGAAAAATGGTCAAAAGTATAAAAGGAAGAAAATACTTTCGAGCAGGGTCTTATGTCAGGTTCTTTTTGGCAATTCTCCTGAATAGAGAAATTTGTTTCTATGTAGGATAGATTACTCATCTGCTGAACTAATTCATTGTGCAGGAATGGACCAGAGCATTAGATGTTCTTTCATTATGAAGAAGTCAACCCAAAAAGCTTTCATGTTTAGCCTTAGGATGGACCGGGAACATAAAAGATGTTAACAGTGATCAAACTCAATGGCTATGAGCTCACCAACCCAAGAAACACATGTATTTTATAATCTACATAAATTTGCAAAACTTACCAGTAAGATTATTCATACTCATTATGTCAAATTAAATGTTTGCAAACCAAATTTAACTATAAGTGTTAGTTACGAGCTTCAAATACCAATAGAGACATTCACTGATTTATTATTCAAGGAACTTTCATTTATATCCTTCTAGAAGTAATTTTAAAAAAGTGAAATATTAACTGTTAAATTATTTAATATGGATGAGTATATTCATTATAATAAAATATTTCTCTTTAATATCAACATTTCACTGTACATTAATAAATTTAGTTTATTAAATTTTACTATTACAAAAGATTATTTTAAGAAATGTATAATTACCTATGCCAACATATTCATTTTAATCTACAAATGCTGGTGAAAATTCTTAAATATTACTTGACAATAAAATGAAATCACGTTAAAATTATGTTGTTATTTACTGCAAATATATGTGATGCAATGTGATGGATACCAGTGGGTTTATGACCCTGGTGCCCTTTTAAATAAATATAAAACTGATTCCACCAGCAATGAAAATCATAATAAAAATATTAGGTCAGTTAATCAGAAAATATAGTTATTTTTTATAGTTTGATTAATTTTCACTTTATAGTGTGTAAAATAAAGACCTAAATCCAATATGAATGTTATAATATATACATATATAAAACAAAATAAAATTTCCACTAATATTAATAATACAATAACGAAACTTAAATATATTCTGAACAATGGTAAACAATTTGTAATATAATATAAATAAAAACTCATAAAGAAATATTTTCAATTATATTCATAATCATTATCAACTCAATTTACCAATCTTCTGACAGGATCCCACTAGCCATCTTCTGGTAGTACAGATCATTTAAAAACATTTCTTCTGCAACATGACTGCTTATCTAAAAGATGTTGATCTAATGCTAGTATTAAAAAAAGGAAAATTATATGATTGTATTGAAAAGGCCCTAACATAGGGTAAAAACTGATTCAATAATATAAAGAAAATATTTATTTATTTGTTTTATTTCAGTTGTGTTGGAGTCATTATTAATGATTTAATAAATAGGAAATCACATTATTGTTAGAATAATGAATAGAATTACAACTTTTATCTAAATATAATGGATAAAAATGACTTTAAATAGGTATATGATTAAAAAAGCTCATACCTTCATGTATATTATATAATGAAAATGTTTTCTTATAAAAACTTTATATTTTAAATTGATTAATGAATAGATTTTCCACTTTTTAGCATTAGATCAACATCTTCTAAATAGTAGAGGTTAAGCAGGAATGTTGCAGAAGCAATGTTTTTAAATGATCTGTACTACCAGAAGATGGTTAGAGGGAATCTGTCAGGATGTTGATATATTAACAATATGTATATTTATATATAAAGAACTTGAACTCAGACTTTCAAGCTCACTATTGTTATGTGCTCCTTATTATACAACTGATACACATAACCACACACATGTGAAATATATAAATGATCTCCCATAGATGTATTTCATGCTGAATCAACACTCATCAGTTGGTCCAAATCACCAGCACAAAATATGTATATTGGAGATCATTTTTCTTTTTCATATGTTTGTGGTTATATGTATCACTTGTATAAGATGAAGTGCATAGCTGAAGAAAGCTTAAAAATCTGAGTTCAAGTCCTTTATAATTGCATATAGACAATATACATATTTGAATATTATATATATATATATATATATATATATATATATATATATATATAAAATAAACATTTTTTTTTATTAATTAATAAATATATTTTCCCAGTTTTTACTTCTTACTTATGGATATAAGACTTAACAAAAAAGCAATACAGAGACTTCAGATGGACTAAAAAAAGTATGGAGAGATACATGTTATGAGTAACAAGAAGAGATCGAAAGCGAAATATATGTGTGAGAGAACAAACAGATGTTACTAATATCAATGAAAGAATTAATAAATAGAAATGGAGTTTGTATAAACATATTGCTAGAAGAGATGATAATAGATGGACAGTTGAAATCTTTAAATGGATTCCAAGAGATTGGAAAAAAGAGACCAAATGTGAGATGAATGGACAAAATGAGAAAGTGTGATGTGAAGAAGAGAGGCTAGAGATCAGAGAAGATGGATTGAATTTAATGATATCTTCATCCTGCAGTGAATCAATAATATTTGAAAACGATGATGATAATAATATATTCACAAAAATATTTTGGTACTTTACCATTCTTAATACTAATATAAAATTCTGAAACAAGTTTTAATCGAATTAATTGAGCCTAGTATATACTCAGCTCAATTAATTCTATTAAAGAATCTATAAACTCTGCCACAACATTTTATATTAATACACACACACACACACATATATATATATATATATATAGATAGATAGAGAGAGAGAGAGAGATAGAGAGAGAGATGAATATGAATTAAATAAATGTACATATCTTCACCATGATTTTCAATCAGTATTGACCCAAGGCAAAATAAAGGTCATCCAAGTTTAATCCAGGGTATATGATCTGTCGTCTCTCTTCTTTCCATATCAATAACAAATTTTCATATTTCATACATCTATCTCACATGTGGTATTTTTCCAGGTCTTTTGCAATCTCTTGAATTCTAATTTATAAATTTCAACTCTCTATCTATTATAATTTCTTCTAAAAACATGTCCAGTTCAACTCAATTTCAGTCTCTTAATTCTTTCACTGATGCCAATGAAACTCTTTTTCTCTCACCCAAATATTTCACTTCTGATCACTTTTTGTTATATCCAGCATCTGTCTCTCCATATGTTTTTGCCTGGTCTGAAGTTTCTGAATTGTATTTTGGTAAGTATTTGAGCCTTGGATTCATAAGTAATAACTGATAATATCAAAAGCCCTCTATCCAAGTTTTATTTATGATTAATTCCATCCACTATGTTTCCATCTGATCATCTGCAGGTGTTTCTTCTAATTCATAAATATTAATTTTTCTTTTCTTTTGTAAGAAAATCCATTGAACATTGTTGAGACTTTTAAATATTTATTAATATGTTTCCTTTTTACTTTCATTAATAATTCTTGCATCATTTATGAAGCTCTGAAATTATTACTTGCAAAAACAACCACATCAACTACAGAATCTATATAACTTAAATAATCTTCCTTATTTTATACTGCTTTCAGTTTCCCATTTTAATCAACAAAATATTTCTCATAAAATTGCTATAAAGGTTTTGAAGATTAGTGTTATCATGTACTCCAATGTCTGCTATTACATTTTGATACATATACTTCTGAATGTCACAATACTTAAGTGCCATTACTAGCTAGTTATCATATGTAAATTATATCAACACAGCTCTTATTCTCAAAAAAGTACAATAGAATATCAGCAACCTGTAGTCTGGATAAATTTCTGGCATCCTATTGTTTGGTCTAAGCATGATGGCTATGCTGATTTAATATATATATATATATATATTTAATATATATATATATATATATATATATATATATATATATATATATAAAGATTTTCATGGGTTGCATATATAAAAGACATATTTTGCGGTTCATCCATGTTAAAAAATTTAAAATTGATATACCGACATTTCGACTTGATCACACAAGTCATCCACTGGGTGATAAAAGGTAAAAAGATGGTTTTATCACCCAGTGGATGACTTGTGTGATTAAGTTGAAACATCGGTATATCAATATTAAATTTTTTTAACATGGATGAACTCACAAAATATGTCTTTTATATATATAATTAACCCATTTATTCTGTATACTAAATGTTTACTATAATAAATATAGGGTTTTAAATTTAGGATTTTCAGTCTATATTCATCCTCCATCCCATCTCAGACAACCAATATACATAACAGCACACATGTGAAAAAGATAAATGATACACAGTATACATATTTCATGCAGAAACAGTACTTATAAGTTAGGCCAGATCACAATTTCCCACAATATATGCAATCAGTGCTCAGCTTATATTAAGATAGCAATTCCTTAAACTTTAAGAGACAGGCTTCAATTTTCTCATCCCTTCCAATATTTCAACCATCCATTTTATTGAAAAACCAATGATGGTGAAAATCAATGATGGAATGCCCAAAGCCTTCGGTGGATATTGTAGTCATACCCATGTAGACATTACATCAATGTTTGAATAAGTCAAACACTGAATGAATATATGTGTGGAACATTATGTTCTGGCCCAACTGATGAGTGCTGTTTCTGCATGAAATATGAATATTGGGGATCATGTGTGTGGTCATGTGTATTGATTATTTGGGATAGAATGGAGGATGAATATAGACTAAAAACCCTAAGTGCAAATCCCTTTATTTAATATATATATATATATATATATATATATATATATATATATATATATATATATATATATATATATATATATATATATTGTAACCTTCCAGATTGGCACCATGAAGGAATGTGGGAAGTTCACATTGTGCCAATAGTGATCAGAGGTACCTAATAGATAAAAAAAAAATGAATTGTGACATGACTTAGTATATAATTTGGTTGAAAAGTTCTCAGGATGTTAGTTATGGTTTACCAATCAATAAAATTTTTATTTTATGTATATCTAATAATGGAAGAGGAAGATAGATTATATCAGGAATTGTTAGTATGAGAGTCAAGCCAGTGGGAATGAATATTGTTTGTCTGTAAGGCCATAATGAGTGCCTATTCATTAATTTTCTAACCTATTGTTATTGCCATTCTAAGATTTGACTTGTATATATGGGTGTGTGTGTCCAGTCACATTATCTCACACTTCACACTTCATTCATATTTTTAATTATCACTCAGAATATCCATCTTGCAATAACATTATTTATTTGCCATAGAAATTGCTAATAGCTCAGTCATTAATAGACCTCTGGATTAATGGAAAGACAAACGTGCGCACACACGCACCATTAGTTAATATGATTTTTTTTATTAATTATTTATTGTATAAAATCTTGCATTAAAAAATGTAAAAGTTATTTATTTTATTTATTATTAATTAATATTTGTAACTTAATATATTTTTTTGTTTCAAAACTCTATTCCTAACATTTGTTTTTTACAAGCAATAAGTTTTTGCATATTGTTAGCCTCATTATAACTAAAAAAAAAAAAAAAAGAGGCGTGGCTAAGTTTTACAGAAGACTTCAAAAAAAAAAAAAGTAGACAGAAGACTTCAGAAAGAAAAAGTAGACAGAAGACTTCAGAAAGAAAAGTTTAGAGAAGGTGAAATATTTTCTAAAAAAAGAGAAATATAATAAAACAAGTGAACTTAATATTTTCATTGGATTCCCTACTCTGTCTTTCTAATAAGGAAACTTCTTGTATACTGCTCAAGCATAAAGGCCAATGTGTAATTGTGAAGGATACAGGATAATATTATTCAATATGGAAGGATAAACTTTTAGAGGTACACCAGTTTCTAACTTTTATCAACTAACAATTTGAACTTATTTTATTCATAATGCATAGATATTATTTTGAAAAATCGCTAATACAATTTTACTATAACGTATTTATAATAAATAGTGTGACACTGGAATTATGTAAAGTAATAATAGTGATATTAATTGGAAAATATATGCTCAACTGTATAATGGGATATTTTATTGACTCTTATTTAATAAATTTTCTATTTTTATTGTGTAGAATAAGGCTGAAAAAGAGAAATTATTCATTCAATATTTTACATTATTGGAATAATTATGTGTACTAAATTACCTTACCATTCACACCCATATAGGAGTGATAGAATGCATGACTTAATGATATTTAATAATCATTTATCAAAAATGTGCATAAACATGGATGACCAAATAACCCTGATCTTGATCATTATATAAAATTTACTAAATGTTGAAAAATTTAGACAAAACAGAGTTTATGAAAAATAAATGGATTATGCAAAAGCAGTTTATAATGTCTATTAGGAAGTCCTAAGAACATTGGAGGTTATTGCTGTTTTTCCAAATTCATGTTTAACCTGCAGGAATAGTGTTTGTATGTTTTAATGTTTGTTTATTCACCTTATCATGGTGAGCTATGCATGCGTTTTTGTTTATTTATAGTTTCAAGTATGAACTAAAAAAAAAAAAAAATTAGAACTTTTATTTTAATGACAGAAGTTTTGATATAGGATAGATCTATAGATGTATTTATTTATTTATTTATTTTCTTTTATGTTGGATTTGATATTAATTTGGTTTATTATTATTATGTACTTATATGCCTATCTGGTCTAGAACGTCTTGGAGATTTTGGTATAAGTTATACCAAATGGGTAATATTTTTCTTTTGTTATACTATGTAAAATATTATATATTTTCATGCTCATATTATTGGTGCAAATTGCATACTTTATCATTATTCATTAGTTGGTAATAGTCAAAAGATACATGAAAACATTTATGCCAGTATTGCTGAATGGTCAGACTTATGGGATAGTATTTACACTAATTTGAAATTCGATGTTCATAATTTTTCATAGATATTAGATTCATTTATAATTTAGTTAATGTTAATATTGTCTGATGTGATTTCAAAAATATTTCATACATGATCTTATATTCGCATGTGTGTTTGCTATCAGAAGCTATTATATAAGAGTTAAATTTATGCTTATTTGTTTCTTATTGGTTGTGGCTGGTGCTATGGCTAAAGATTGTGAAAATTTAAGAGTTTGTCTGTTATCGATTTGTCTTATATGAAGTGCGTTAGATGCCTTTTAAGTGAAGAGGTGATTGAGAGGATGATCATGCTATTCGGATTGATTAACACTCATGTTACTTATTTATCTATTGGGCCGTGGGTGGTAGTATATTTCCTTATTTGATAGTCTGCAATACGATAATTATATTTCTTAAAGGGAAGTGATAGATGCCCCATTTATTCAGGATAAGTTGGCTGAGTTCTGCACCATTTGTGTTAGAAGAGTTGATAGTTACTATGTTGAAGAATTAAGTTGATGTTTAGAGTTGTTGTTAAACCCCACGTGCATGTATGTAAATATTTATTTGATATTATTTTGCTCTCCCTCTTCCTCCACATATTTATTGTCATGTAGTATATGTTAATTATTTCAGATGAATATTTTAGTGATTTCTGTAATATACTTGAAGTTGGATTTATAATTTAGTGATTAGCCCATTGTACCATACGTATTGTGAAGTTTATTCATTCCGCAAGTCAACCGATGGAAATATAATCAATAAAATGCGTTGTGATTGTGAATTTATAAATGCGCACACATTCGGAGATATGATAAACCTAGAGATATAGAAGGAGACCATCGCTGGAATTGTAAGTTTAAGTAGCTTGTCAAATCATATCACCCACATTATCATTATTTCATTTATTATTATTACTGGCAATTCATCCTCCCGGTATGAATGTAATATTATATTACAAAATTTTACTTTATTTAAGGCTAGTTTTAATAAAATTATTACTTAATCTCATATAGTAAATATAGATTTGTAGGCATACGGAAATAATTTAAATGACATTAATTGATTATTCCATATCGTTTTCTTAGTTCATTGAGAACACAGAATAGGAATAGATGATATAAGCATTAGTATGTGAATATAGAATTATTTTGTGTTGCTAATAATTTAATAGGGTTATAAATATTATTGAAATATCAGATAAGAGGAAGAGCCTCCAAATATTAAGTATTATTTTATTTTATTTAAATGTTATTTAGTCAAGTTTATAATTAATGTAAATTACTGTTAAATCATCACTGATGTGTTTGTAAAAGAATGTGTCTTGTAATAAATGTTTGTTGAAGTAAGATTCCCTCTGAATTATTTTATCATATACGTTCGATTGACTATTTCCACACACACATATGTTCAACATAATATAATTATAGTATTTATCAGTTTAATAGTATATGCAATCTATCTCGATAACACTGAATTAATTGATCTAAACATTGTAAAATGCCAAGAATAGATTATACCTTATTTAAAACTGTATTACCTATCAGTTTAATAGTATATGCCATTTATTTAAATAATACTGAATTAATTGATCCAAAACATTGTATAATGCCAAGATACAGATTTTACCTTGTTTAAAATAGCTAGTGATGTGAGATCCTTATCATGTATCCGATCCTTATCATTGTCTATCCTTTATTTTATTGTAATAATTGTCAGTTTCACAATAGTCCTCATTATTTAATAGTCATATTATATTAGGATTGACTTATTATTCATATAACAGAGCCCTGAGATTATTTCATCATTTAAATAAACATTGATATAGCTGTGCAATCTAAATTAAATGCCAGTAGATTGATTATTGTTACAGTGATCCAAAATATATTAGATGAGTGGCATGATTGGTCTAGCATGTACTTGGATGGTGGGAGAATTGAACATATCATGATTCTTGATTTAATCCACAAATTGCTTTCTTTTGGTAACTTAAATAAGTGCCTATAATATAACTAAATAAACATTATATTTATTGTTTATAAATGCTTCTCCGACCCCCATTTGCATTCTATATGACCACGATACCCTATAACCCCCAACTGAGCTAAGCTGTAGATTAATAGTATAATAAGAGTCTTATCCATAAGTAGAGATGCAACCTAAAATATAAATTTATTCTATCTTGTATAGAATTGGCGCCTGGGCATTTATTTGTGTATATAGTGATGTAGGTGAAGATCGTAAAGGTTACAATATATATAGAAATCTGACCTCATTGAAAAAATTAAAGACTGAATCTTAAACTGGATTCCAAGAGATTGTAAAAGACCCAAAAAGAGATCACGTGTGAGATGAATGGGTGAAATAAAAAAGTGTGCAGGGGTTAGGTGGAGAAGAGAAGCTAAAGATCGGAAATGGATTGAACTTGGAGAGACCTTCATCCTGCAGTAGATTGATAATCGTTGATGATGATGATGATTATTGCAATCTGGCAATTATTGTGAAGAATGAGAATGAGATTTAGACCAAAACATAGGTGATGTGAAATTATATCTTTAAAATCATAGACTCGTGTGCCATATTTTATTTAAATATATAATATTTGATTAGGATCAGATGTAGTGTGTGTGCGTGACATATATCTGTAAGTGCTTATGTTTGAGAAAATAATGCACTCTTAAATATGTTTTGATACGAAAAAGCTGATTTCAAAATTTTATCTGCAGATGGAAATTTGGCAAAGACAAGAAAAAGACAATCGTTATGTAAAAGCTTTGTTCGTAAAGAAGATTGACTTAAAGTTGTTCATAAGTGTGTTTATGTGAACCCATAGAAGACTTTATAGGAAAGAGAGCATTAATAGTCGCTGTCTGCCGAAAGAATAAAACAAATATTCATTTATTGCTTAGTAAAGTACCTTTAACCGTTGCTGGTGTTTATAAAACACTTTTGAAAAGTTTGTCTTTGAGTTAATATTTAATTTTAAAAAGCGAAAAAGCCAGCAACAGTTATTTTTACTTTAATCCAACAATTTGACTATATCTGCGGATTTATTTTAATAAGTAAATAAACAGTGAATTTAATATATCTGTGCAAAAAAAAAAAAAAGGGGGGGGGGGAACAAAACAATATTAAAAAAAGAAAAAATCTACTGCCACCATCAATACAACTACAGTTAAAAAAAAAAACAGAATTAAAAACTAAATCCAATAAAATTTTGTTTTTTAAAAATCTATATTTTTATTCATCTTTTCCTATCTTCTCTGGTTCCCTTTCGCTTTCAAATTCGCATTAACATATATATTTTAATGACTTCACTTTATTAAAATATGAATTCAGACTTTTACACGACCCTCAACCATCCATGCTGTCTTATATTGTTGATATACTTGATCGCACACATGTCGAAAAGATAAATAATCACCAATATCATTATTTCGTGCTAAACCAACACTCGTCAGTTGGTCCTGATATCATCGCCACACATATATACAATCAAAGCTCAGCTTATATTAAGATAGCCAATCTTCATATTTTAATGGACAGGTGGGCTTTGAGCATTCCATCATCAGATTTTCAATGAAGTGGACGGCTGAAGAGTTGTGAGGTGGAGTGGTAATTATTTATCTTTTCGACATGTGTGTGATCAAGTGTATCAGCGGTATGAGATAGCATGGATGGTTAAGGGTCGTGTGAAAGTCTGAGTTTAAACCCCCTATATATTACATTTATAAGTGCAGGTATAAAAAAGCCTGTACTGTAGAAAAATTAATATTTGAAATATGAATTGTAATATAATATATTTTAAACCTATGTCCTGCTTGATTTAATGCTGTTGTTGCCGTGTGAGATTTGGAAACGTGAAGTCCTCGGATCGATTCCAGTTCTGGCGCTCGAAATACGTATGAAGTCCCGAGCAATAAAGCCATTCTATTAATATTATTAGTAATACTGGTATCAATGATATCAGCGCACATTGCGCCACCTACAACATTTTTGTGTCAATTACAACATTGTTGAAACAATATGTAAGTAAACTGTAAAAATAGCAACGATTTCTGTTGATTTTTTTTTTACACTCCTATTGGAGTTACAGATTTTGGAATTAAGCTTGATTGTAGAAGCTAAATAAACAACGTTAAAATTTTGATTCTAAATACAATTTAACTTCACATCTAATTACATATTTGCATTTTTTTCTAATTCTTTTATCAAAGTCTGGTTCACAAAGGTGTTAACATAATGTAAAAATTTGAAGAACAGAAAATATGCATAAAACTTTTAACCGATTGCTTTTAGATTTGCTTTAATATTTTAATGGAATTTTATAAATCCTATAGCAGAATCAGTAATCTGCTTAATTTGTTCTACAAAAGAGTCAACTGTATTTCATTTACGTAATCAATAGACATCATAGGCAAAGGTTGCATTCAACTCTATAAACTGGAGCATTCAATTTTTTAAAAAAGCAATCTGTGGTAGTACTGTCCACTGATTACAGTTTATAATACAGTGGATTATTATAATGCAGATGCTGAAAGTAAGCTGCAAAATTTATGATACTTGATTAAAATTTATGGGAAGTTAGTGAAAAATCCTAGTAAGCTGTATGTAAACTAATACAACTCCATTTATAAACAAAAAGTACAGACTACCCCCCCCCCATACTTTAGCTTGAATCATATATAAGCATTCAATTTATTGGCATGTTACAATTCAGAGCATGCATTTTGTAATTTTGGGACAACAGTAAGCTATTCTGATATTTTTTGAAACAATCAGGGGAAAGGCTGAGCCTAATATGTAGCAACCTCTGCATATTAAATGAATACAATTGTTAATAGATTTAAATATTAATTGTGATAGCTTAAATGTAGAGGAAATTTATGTGGGCATTACTGAAAACTTCCAGTGAGCTATGTGTAAACTAATACAACTCTGTCAATAAATAAAAAAGTACAGGAGTCCACCTATACTTTAGTTTGGATCACATACAAACATTCAATTTATTGATATGTTACAATGCAGAGTGTGAATTCTATATATTAACATAATTTCAAGACAACCACAAACTATTTTGAAATCTATAAACAATCAGTAGTGATGGTGGTGGGGCGGTGGTGGTGGCGGCAGCAGCAGCAGCAGCAGCAGCAGTAGTAGTAGTAGTAGAAAGAAGAAGAAGAAGAAGAAGAAGAAGAAGAAGAAGAAGAAGAAGAGAAGAAGAAGAAGAAGAAGAAGAAGAAGAAGAAGAAGAAGAAGAAGAAGAAGAAGAAGAAGAGAAGAAGAAGAAGAAGAAGAAGAAGAAGAAGAAGAAGAAGAAGAAGAAAAGAAGAAGAAGAAGAAGAAGAAGAAGAAGAAGAAGAAGAAGAAGAAGAAGAAGAAGAAGAAGAAGAAGAAGAAGAAGAAGAAGAAGAAGAAGAGAAGAAGAAGAAGAAGAAGAAGAAGAAGAAGAAGAAGAAGAAGAAGAAGAAGAAGAAGAAGAAGAAGAAGAAGAAGAAGAAGAAGAAGAAGAAGAAGAAGAAGAAGAAGAAGAAGAAGAAGAAGAAGAAGAAGAAGAAGAAGAAGAAGAAGAAGAAGAAGAAGAAGAAGAAGAAAAGAAGAAGAAGAAGAAGAAGAAGAAGAAGAAGAAGAAGAAGAAGAAGAAGAAGAAGAAGAAGAATCTTTCCACATGAAAAGTTTGGACTTGTATATTAAAGCTTAATATTTCTCAAATACTTCAATTAGATTGCTGAATCTAATATCCCAAAATCTATTTAATTAACAACCTACAATGTAAAAAAAAATAATAATTTTACACATATATTAGTTTCCTGTACAGTAGCAGCCATTTTGTTGTCTCGTGAATTCAATGACATTGTTATGGTTATGAAAGTGGCATTCACACTAACAATAGCATTATGATGCTGTGAATTTGAGAATTAAAATTTCATTTAAAATGATCCCAAAATGCACATCATAGCAATCCTGCCATACTTTTTTAAAAAAGTGATTGAAGATTTTTTTTTACATGATAAAATGAAAATAATTGTTTAGTTGCAATCTGTGAACTTTGAGTTCTAGTATTTCATATACTAGTAGAGGGACAACTCTGAAACTCAAAAGTCCATGAATCATGAACTCAACTAAGTCATTTTCCATGTTCAAACATCTTATGATCTGACAAGCAATTACCATTTAAATATCTTATTTGATTTAGGTTTGAAAATAGTCATATGCTAAGACTGGCCAAATATTCAGTAACAACAAATCATCAGTTTATAAATTATTAAAAAAAAAAATCATACTAGTATAACTTGTATTTATGGGTATCTAATATTACCTTATAAAAAGTGCTAAGTATTTAATCAAGATTAAAATTAAATTTTGAGTTAAAAATGTGAACAAAAATAATGTGTCACTCAATATTAACATATTGCATCATAAAATGAGTCTATATGAAATAAATTAGCAAAAGATTCACCTACCAGAGTGATACCAAGCCATTTACTATATGATTAAAAAACTAATAGAGAAATAAAGATGGATCACTTTACAGTTTACATTAAACGTGAAAGAATATTGAACCATTTTTACATCAAATTTTATTCCTCTAATTTAAGGAGAAAATGTTATACAATTGCAAAACAGTATAAGAAATCTCTGCTGTTATCCTAATTGGGTGGCATTTATGAATTTAACACCATATAGATATTGTATATTTTGTATTCTTCAGCATCAATTTTCATTATAAAAAATAAAAATAAAAAGGATAATAGGTTTTATTTTTTTGAGATAGAATGATCTAGTGAATTCACATATTTAGCCACTTACATTTGAATATAATACAAAGTGTTCCAAAAGACTTCATAAATAGGAAAAATGGAAAATTGTAGATAAATATATCTTTATTTACAAAATATTCATTACAAAATTTCACAAAATATTCACCACATGTTGGTCACTTTTTTTTATGCACACAAGTCATTTCTCCCTTTCATGGTAAAGATGTATTTGTTGTTATGCAAATAATTGCATTTTGAATGCATTCTTTTAAATGATCTTTGTGTCTAAACCTTTTTTTTGTACACCATGGCTTTTAAATGGTCGCCACAAGTAAAAGTTGAGTGAGGAAAAAAACCAATTCTATGTATGGTGACTTTTAGGACATCCTGTATAATTTACATATATGTATGTATGTATAAAGTCAATCAAAAAATAAATAAAGATTCAGTATAAGAGATATTGTAAGTATTGTTAATTATTTACATCACTTATTATTTAATATAAATAAAATGTCTTTTAATTAAAACAAAATTGTAATCATAATAAAAAAATAAATGTAATGATAATAAACTATTATAAACAGTCTTTAAATCTGCAGAAGTACTTTCCGTTAATTTCTTAAACCTGCCTCAACTGCCATTAAATTTAAAAAAAAAAAACAAAGTGGAAGCAAAAATCATCAATTCAAATACAGGATTCATGGGATTTGAATTGGTGACGTTTGCTTCGGCTTTGTTTGTTTTTTTAATTTAATAGCAGTTGAGGCAGGTTTAAGAAATTAACCAAAAGTACTTCTGCAGATTTAAAGACTGTTAATAATAGTTTATTATTTTTAGATTTATTATGATTACACTTATTATTTATATACATAACAATGTTAAATATAATTGTAAAGTTTTGAAAATTCAACATAATGATAAATAGAGCATAATTCAAAATGTTTGTGCATGTGTGTAAAAGTGTTGTTAAATATTTAGTTACAATGTATCTCTATATGAATGATTAAGGAAAAAAGAAAAAATGAAAAGCATTTTGAAATAGATGGTTGGGAAAGAATGAAAAGTTAAATTGGAAGCATAAATCTAGCAATGCGAAAGTATAAAAAATGCATAAAACAATTTCATTTATTGAGAAAATTATGACAAAAATAATGAAATGGATTAGGTAAGGATAGAGAGATTTAAAAAAATGAAGAAAAAGTAAAAAAAGGTAAAAAGTAACATTTGCGTTTACCAAAATCGGTGTCTTTAGGCTGCATTTGGCTCACGGCCGATGCTTAGTTTGGCATGACAAAGATGATTTTTGACATTTCAATTGTTTTAAATTGTATATATGTATATAAGAAAGTTTATCTTGCACTAATTAATATACCTATATATCATAATCATAATTTGAGTTTGAATCTGGGCAAACTTTAGACAAATTTTTAAGTTGATGAGGATCTTCATATAATCTTAGGAATTTTGTTCTTGATAACCAATATACAAAATACCCTGATTCAATTACTGATCTACAGGTAATCCCCCCCCCCCAAAAAAAAAATAATAATAAGAAAAGATGCATGTGAGACATTTACTTTGAAAATCACTATTTAAGGCTAATTTATTATTTTATCTATATGTATAATTCTCTCTCTTTATCTGTATTATACCATAAGTACATTTAACTATATGGTTATGTTGCCTTGACAACAGACTTCAGATATTTTATTGGTTAATTTTAAGCATTGGCTGAGTTGGTGTGATATATATATATTATAATGATAACGAAATCATTAGTCATATATAATTAGAATCAATTACTGAATTTCTAGTGTTTGTACAATAAATGAACATTTTCTTATTAAAAGTCTATCAAATCTTAAATAAGAGTTACAAAATAATAAAAAAAGTATTAATAAACTAGAGATTAGAGATTTATGAATTTGTTCAGGGAATTTTTAAAATCATCTAACATAGAGTTATTTTATTAATCTCTATATATACCAAATAATTTAACACAAATATAAAATAATATCTAGAATTAATAATTATTTATTTTTAAATTATAACTATGAAAATGAGTAAAAATATCATGTAAATTTAGAATATGTTCTAATACTTTAAGTATGAATAATTTAAAATTTATAATAATTTTTTATATATGAATTTTTTCTACAGTACAGGCTTTTTCATACCTGCACTCCAATAAGTAATATATAGGGGGTTTGAACTCAGACTTTTACACAACCCTCTACTATCCATGCTATCTCATACCAACTGACAAGTGCTGGTTTAACATGAAATACATATATTGGTGATTATTTATCTTTTTGACATGTGTGTGATTAAGGGTGTCAGCAGTATGAGATAGCATGGATAGTTGAAAGTCATGTGAATGTCTGAGTTCAAACCCCCTATATATTACATATTGGAATGCACTATGAAAAATCCTGTACTGTAGAAAAAATTCATCTATTAAAATATAGTGCTGTAAGATCTGTCCATCCCTCGTATATGTATGTAAATGGATTATGTCCTGTATATGAGATGTCAGAGTGTCTTATGGTCAACATGGGTAGGATGAGAACGTTGGCACCAATGTGGGTTTTGAGCTTTCCTTCATCAGATTTTCAATGAAATGGATGGCTAAAGAGTTGTGGGGTGGAGTGGATTGAAGCCTGTCCAGTAAAGTATGAAGATTGGCTATCTTAATACAAGCGGAGAATTTTTTGTATATATGTGTAATGATAATCTGGACCAACTGACGAGTGCTGGTTTAGCATGAAATACGATTAGTAGTGATTATTTATTTTTTTGATATGTGTGTGATCAAGTGTGTCAGCAGTATGAGATAGTGTGGATAGTTGTGGATTGTGTGAATAATTTTTTATGTAAAATTATAATTGAATAAAATAAAAATTTGTACGATTTTAAAAATGATTTTGTAATTTAAAAATAAAATAAAAATATTTAAAAGTCGATTAAAAATAGTTAATTAGCTTGTTTAGGAATTTCGTTAATCTGATAAGCAGCTTAGAAAATAACTTTGAAGGGATACAATAAAACATTTTTAAATATACATAAAAAGAGAGCATTTAATTAATTTATGAAATTGGAAATCAAGAAACAGCTGGTATTTTTGAACAAAAATTTTAATACTTCACAAGTTGGGGAAAAATATTTTTAAGATCTGGTTTCAAATATTAAACTCAGTCACATTCTATCATTTAATAATTTTCTACTAAATTTACACAGGGCATGTTTACAAATAAAATAAGTTGTAAGCAAAGAGAGAGTTTGAAGTTAGCAAATAGTAGCCATTTAATAATAAGATTCTAGTAATCCCCATCTTTTACTTCGGAGATGTAATCACTGAAATGAATGACCAGACGTACCAATAGTGGCCAAACTTGTCAATATATAGCCTTTAAGGTCTTCTAAAGCGTTATCTCCAGATATTGAGCCTGCCTTTTTCTCCTATGATGTGATTAATATTATAAAATAAATACCATTAAAATTTCCATAAAAGTTTAATAAAAATGCAACTATTAAAAAGCAATTTTTAAACTAGAAGAAAAAAATTATCATCATAAAAAGAGTACTCATCAGAAAGCAAGAACTAGAAACAATTTGGTCTTTGAATACATTCTACTGTGTGCGTGAAGGTTTCAAATATATCTGCTATTTCAAAAAGCTATGAATATACAAAACTAAAATTAAAATTCAAACCCTTAACAGTCTGGGTGAGAAATGCTTATATGTATTTGCGCTAACCAAATTTTGTATTATCTTTATTATTGATTTTAGTTATGTTTAAAAATATATATTGTTTTAAAAATTATATTATCTCTTCGTGAAATTTTTAATAATTTATTAATATTTGAAATGTTGTAATATTCGTTGTTTCCCTTCTCCTCATAATGATTGTTCATATTTATGGCGTCAGTGATCCCTATTTCAGGGAAAATTTGAGAAGTCGATTGCATTACCCAGAATTCACTTCATTCTTTGTTTATCTACATGTGAAATGGAAATATTAATATAGAGCATCCACACAACAGAATAAAAAAAAAATGTAAATATTATCTTTTTAGTTGACATAAGTCACATTAAAAATTTTTTAGTTTTGAAATTAATATTTTACTGATGAATACTGACAGGAACCAACAGATTTTTTAAATCTTCAGTCTGAAAAAATGTTCATTTTTTTCTGCCATATTAAAATCTTATTTCCATAAATTATTTATTTTTCTTTGAACTATATAATATTAATTGATACATATGACAATTTAAGTGGATTAATAATGAGATGGTGGTGGTTTTATGGCAAAGATTTTAGATGGTCAGATGATGTCATCATCAATAATAAAATCAAGCTATAATCATTACATTATCCTAAGGCTAACCAGTATAGAGATGGTCTAATGATTTAGCTGTTCAGAGAGTATAATGGTAGAATGATGTATCTTTTTTTATTTAGACATAAGAAACTACTGTTATGATCCCTTAGCAAGTATAAAGTCTTTGAGTATAATGATCATCATCATTTATTGTAGCATAGCCCTTTAAATGCCTCAGCATGATGCTTTGTGGAATTGCTTGGAGAACAATCAATCATATACATATCATATATTTATTTAATAGAATTATTTATTAATTTCTTCTTTATATTCCATTACATTATGTAAAACAATTGTAAATAAAATATACTTCTCCATACAGTAAAACATCCACCCAATTTATTTTAAGACTCTCTAATATCTATCCTTTCCTATGTGCCATTACCATTGGTGCATCAATGTGTGGTCATGTACATTGTTTATCATTACTGTTATTTATTTTGTTTCAGTCTCTCTATTCAATTAGCCCCATTACCTTGTTTATCCTCAGGGATTGTCAATTAGAAATAATTGATAGTTTTTTGGCAACATCAAGAGGTACAAGTTATCTCCATTTACATAAATATAATCTATTCATTTCTCTTCTTATTATAATAACAACCCATGAAAATATTTAATTCAATCTATATAAAACTTTAATTTTATTTTATATATATATATATATTACTTTCATTTTATTTTATTAAACATAGTTGCTCCTGAAAACATTATTTATAAAACATGCATGTAAATATTGTAACAGTATATGAGTAAGAGAATGAAGCTAACTATAAACATATATTGAAACAATATCAAATTTTTAAATTGCCATCTATCATTGTTCACTACATGATGAAAAATGAATCAATTCTTAATGACAAGCATGTTGGCCAACCTTCCATTTTTCGATTGTTCTGAGATATAGCATATCTCCATATCAATATAGTAATATTATTTTGATTTAAATACCAGCAACATGATCTATTTGATGATAAACTTAGAATATTTTACTCAGTATCCTTACTTTAATTTCACCATGGGTCATTATATATAAAGAAAAAATATGTATCATTTATTTCTTTTTTACAAATAAGCTGGCATGATCCAATCAGTACCTAAACATGTAATAAAATATTGGCATTGCAAATATATGAAATAAAATGATGCAGATGCCAAATCTTTAAAGTATCATCTATGTTTTATAACTAGTCACTATTCGATGCCAAAAACAAACTAATCTTTGTAGGATATAAATATTTCACATTTATTCACAAATGCAGTTACTTGCTGTTAATATCAATGTTATGATGATGTTTTGGTTGGATCATGTCTGCCATCATTTGGTTAAGGGGAAACATTCAAGTCAATCTTCCAAAAATGCTTGATTGTCATCTATTTCCCAAATGAAGGCATACATGATCTGGCTGAAGCATCACAAAAATTTTGATAATGACAATACTGTATGCAAGGAAAAATCCAAACTATACATTTAATACTCTTAAAATTATTTACTTTAATATATTTTAACGATCGGGGGAGAAGGAGACTTAATGTAATCTGCACTACAGGGCCACACTAGGCATTTGAACCTAGAAAATTTATATAGTAGGCAGATACGTAAGTTTAAAAAAAAAAATTATTTTATTTTGTATATTTGGATTCCGATCGTTTGCCCAATGTCACTAGCTCATAGAGTAGCAGAGATTTAAACATTTTTATAAGTTATTAAAATATATTTTTAATAAAGATTAAAAAAAAAAACTAGATTACTGCCAGTACTAATAACACACACAAAAATTTATTGACGCATATATACATATTTAAAAATTGAGGAATAAATTTATTTTTAGATTTTAACATTTATTTTTTTTCAATTTAAATTCAAATTACTATTTAAATAGATCGCACAGATGGATATTTAAATTATATTTTACTTTAGCTGTTGAGCATAGACAGTCTACATAGATTTTTTTCACTTAAAAACTTATCAAAACATTCATTCAATCTCAGACTAAAAGTTCGTAGCCAACCCAATGCCTGCTTCCAGATATATATAGTCGCAATCAATGTAATATGAAGATGCTAGCATAAAACCATGCCAACAGGAATGTGCATCTGATGGCATGATATTATTTGAAGGAAATGATCCATGTCCAGAACAGGAAAGTGCATCTGTCAGACTAAGGAATCATGTATATATATATATATTTTAAAGAGTGCTACGTATGGGGGAGAGCGACCTTTCTGCCTTTATAAATCCCTGTCCATAGAGCTAGAAGGGGTTAATGGTGCAGGAAATACATCTGCAACCATTGCAACAATATGACTGCCTCTTTGGGGTCATGCATTCAGGTGGGCACGTTGCCCTGTATGCTAAACACGCTTCACACTACATTAATATAAACACCCATATATCCTTCCACCAGCATCGCTCTAACTATGAAACAAATAGCCTGAAATTAAAATCCCTTAAATTAAACATAAACGAATTTAAACATAGTTATTAATCTTTATCCATGCAGCTATCTGCACTCCACTTTAATTTAATACATTTTATTTAACAGATAGAAATAAATAACCTAGTTAAATACAAACATAAATAATTAAATTTAAAAAAATGGAAATGATTGAAATAGCAAACGTATATAAAAACAAATATTTATAAATGATTTAGAGTTCTATTCTTGGTCAGATAAGAGTACATTAATTTATATTACTTTTTTTTTTTTTGGATTGATTACTTATTGACGTTATACGGTAATTATTTAAAAGAAAGTTCAATTGGTAAAAGTTTATACTTTACGGATTCTGCAGATTTTGAGGTCCATCTTCGTGATCACTTATGTAGATTGTTTTTTCTTTTTTTTAAAAAATGAAGCCGCTACTTGCCATTCCTTTTTGGTTCCTGACTGTCATAGAGAGGTCTCAGCTGGTTGTTTGGAAAATTAAATTTATTGCAGACTTCCACATCGTGAAAATCTGCAATATAGCTAGTTATAACAACATATTCACTGTCAGCTCTCAGATCCCAGTTATAATAATAATTTGGCTTTTATATTTTTATTAGTCTCTTATCATCCAATCTTTGGATTCAACCGGCAAGACGTCACTAATCCTCTGGTGTTTCAATTACGGTCCGTGCTGACATTTCTGGTGTTGGCATTGGTCATTTAATTTCTTTGTACTCTCTTATCTGACCCTTTAATTTATTTTAAATGCCTCAAGGGTTAGTTTGCTTTTGAACAATCATTTAATTAATAAGACAATCATTTCCATTTTCTAAGATTATAGAAATCAACATTATTTTGACTTCCGCTTTTGGCAGCCATCTTTGCAACTGGTCTTACAAAAAGCGTCCCTTAGCGATTCAATTTCAGGAAGATAGGGACGATTGTCCCCTTACCTTTACATTTCTTATTCAAGGTAAGTCGGTTTTAATCATTATATATTATGGAAAGTGATAATATAATCGATAACTCGCAAATTAAGGTTAGCCCCGATCTCAGCATTCAATCTAGCAATGCAGTCATCGGTCGTAAATTTTATAGCCTTAGATCTAATCTAAATTCATCCAAAATAACTTCTACAACAAATAAAAACCCACAAACCAATATTTCAAAAAAAAAACAGCATCACAAAACAATATTTCAAAAGAAAACAGCATCACAAATATCAACAAAAGTTTAGAAAATATTCAACTTACCCCTAATATAAGCAATAGCATTAATATCTCATCAAGCGAAACTATTGAAATTCTTAAAAATACAAGCAAAAACCAATCATCACCTCTCCGAAGACTTTACGCACCCTCAGAAGACTCTAATGAGCAATTTCCTTTGCCCAATAATACCCTGGAAACCATATCTGAAAATAATAGACAAAATTACCGACAAGATGATTTCGGCGAATTTTTTAAAGTAAAAACTTTTCCACCAGAGGTCGACAAAACCAGTGCTGTCACATTACAGTTTGTCAACAGTAAATTTAAAAATCAAAAAGAAGAAATAAATTTTAAAACCGATAAATCACATTCCAGAACAAACAAAGATTATAGCGCAGAACAATCCATTGCTACTTCAGCCAACTTACAATCTAATCCAATTTCTTCAATACCAATATTGAAAAATTCCTCTATGTACGCAAATATCGTAAGGTCTAAAAATTCTGAGAGCATCTCCGAAAATATTAAGGCCGATAATTTCAATGAACTATATTTGAATATCTCAGAATTAGACATAGAACAAGAATCAAACACTTTGGAAAATGTCTCATTTAATATAAACGATCTTAATGATGACATGTTCCTAAAAATAAATAATGAGTTCAACAAAACGATTCCCAATAGCCTATATAAATCGTTTGCTAACTACTACAGCGATAAGTCGTTAATCTTAGCCATAACAAATCAACAATGTGCTCTATATAAGTTCCCTCTAGAACAGCTATACAGTCTAATCAATCAAAAACAATTAGGCAGAGGCATTCATATGATTCTTAATCATCCCAATGACCGCTATGTTATCGTTGAGTTTAAAACGTGGGCGGACCATATGAACTTTAAAAATAAATACAGATCTTTAGGAAATTTTATACTATGCTCCATAGATATGAACCGTCCTGTTACACTATCCGGCAGAATCCAAAACTGCCTTGCCCACTTGAAAGAACAAGAACTACAAGACATCCTTATTAATTATGGTTCAGTTAGCAAATTTAAACACCTATTAAACCCTCACTGCGAAGATCAAATCCTGTCCAATACAGTTATCTTCACACTTACATTGAAGAAAAACATTATACCCACTGACATACCCACTATTATTACTGCAAGAGGCTCTCCTATGGTTTTGACGTTCAGGGGAGTACATCCACAATGTTTCTTCTGCCTTCAAAGAACACACCTCATTAAAGATTGTGCAGCAAGAATATGTACACACTGTGGTATTAAAAAGAATAAAGTTCACAGATGTCCTGGTAGACCTACTAACATGGCTTTCACATCCTTAAATAGACAATCACCACATGGGCCTAATTCAATCAGCAACCTCACAAACCCAGACAACCTGATTCAAATAAATCCTCCAACAAACCCTTTCACATCCAAACCTATCTTTCAAAATGAAAATATTCAAGAAAGAACAAATGACAACCTCTACACTAATAGTAGTGAATCAGAGATCCAAGCAATTACATATACTGCGCCTAAACCAATCACTCAAACCAATAAGACTAAAGATCATACATACGATACATATTATACTAATCCCCGAGAAACAATACTAGGCCAAACTCTTGCTACAAAAGAAGGCAATATGACCAAACCACCTGACGAGAGCAAGGAAAATACAGGCGATGAAGAAAATACACTCAAAAAATTTCAAAACAATCCATCCATAACAACTCCCACCCAGTTTAAAACCATTGATACATCTTCATTTGGGTCAGTTAAGTCCAGTAAACCTAAACAAAGTGATCCACAAACTGTCCTCAATTCTTCAACTCCTGCAATAATTAACCATCCAGATGAAAAGACTTATCAAACACTCAACCCGAAAGTCAGCATAGTTAATGTTTCCCAACAGTTACAGCAAACCGAAAATGACTCAGGTCTAAAATTTAAAACAAATTCCTATAACAATAAAAAAACACTTTTATCAAAAGAACAGGAAAATGAAAAAAACACTATTAAACTTCAAAACCCTCAAAAAACCGACACAACAAATACCCAAAATACAAATAAGAAAATTAAAAGAAAATCAATTCGTTCAGATAAATCAAGCTCTGATGATGATAGCGCCCATCTGATACATTACTCACCTCCACCCTCTAACAAACAAATTTCAGATATATCAAGCACAAAGCCTCGCAAATCCATAGAAAAAAAGAGGAAAACCATGGATCCTACAACCATTGATACCATTGATCCTTCTGACGAATCTCAGACAGATTACACTACTTCATCAGACACCGAAGACTTCATGGATGCATTTCCTCAACCAACAACTATATCACCAATCCATCCACAAATTCAATCACAAGACTCTGATTGCCAAACAACATCAGACCTCATTAACATGGAGATGTCCCACATTGACTTGGTACACTTTGCTGAGGACGGTTTGGATTAATCTATCATGTTCTGCAAAATTGCTGGCATTAACATTCGCGGCATCAACTCAATTGATAGAGTTCTAGCTATTAAAAACTGGCTCTCGCTCTGCTCCCCTCATATACTTCTTATGGGTGAAACTAAATATCACCATAAGACCGATCATAAAATACTATCTCTTCTCTCAACTCTCGGATTTACTAGATTTTCCATAGGCCATTCTGCTTCAGGTGGAGTCGGTATTCTTCTCAGCAAGTCAACACCACCAAACAGTTTTAGCATTCTATTCCTAGATGCCAATATTATTATCATAGAAATAGACTATTGGGGTTATCCGATCATCATAGCTTATATATATACAGCCAAAGACACCTCTCAATATCTAAAAATAATCCACATCCTAAATGCCATCAACGCTAACAGAGCCTCCCCTACTATTCTTCTGGGAGACTTTAACACCACATACAATGACTTCAACAAGAGATTTTTGCATCTAATAAATCGCAGATTAATGTGTGGAGAGGGCTTCTTCCCTCCCGAAGCCTACTCTTTCTATACTAAAACTAAAAAGTCCCTGATTGATTTGGTTTACTACACCCCAGACCTCCATTTCAACCTTGATGCAGCCTTGGCCCCTGTTGCTTTCTCTGATCATATGGCTCTAATCTTACAACTTACACCTATTTCAATCCCTGCACCTATTGATGGACCTGGTAAAACCATGCGCATGATCACCCAATCAAATATGACCGAAGCGATAGTATCTGAGGCATACATCCTTTTCCAGAAAATAAACATCCTTTCCCTTCCTGCTGAGGAGGGCTGGTTTTCCTTCATTGGAATACTACAATCCATATTAAATCACCACACCAGGAAAATCAAAGGACCTAATGGCCTTCTAAATGATCTAACAGACATTAATATACAACTTCAAGCTTTACAGCAAAATTTCACAAATACAGAAAAAATCATCTTCCTTAAAAATCTCTACAAAATCAAGCAAAAGTCCCTTGCAGAATATATATCCATCAGAAGAGCCAAATGTTTCTTAGCACAACAACACTGCTGGATGAGAGACTACCTTAGATGGGCACTGGGGTACAATAGAAAACAAATCACTCCCTTATCCATTAATTCTAATGGAACCAATCTCATTGGCTTTCCAATGATGCAGCACATCAGCAAACAATTCTGCCAATTAATGCAAAAAGATGGAGCTCCTCCTATAAACAGCTGGTTGGATGCTGGTGACCCCGGCGAACATGGCATCACAGAAATCCAAATCAAAAAGAAGATAACATCTCTCCCTGACGGCGTTCATCCTGGCCTTCATGGCATCCCAAATTTCCTTCTCAAACACCTCAGTCAATTCACTGTGCCAATTATTAAAAAAATGATTGATCACCTAGCCTCCGGCAACAGAAACATAACAGATCTTTACCCAGTGGCACTCGTGCCTTTTATTAAAAAAGCAAAACCACTAAATGACATTAACAATATCCGGCCAATTTCCATGACCCCATTGCTTATCAAGATAATTGAGTCAGTCATTAAAGATCAAATCCAAACTCAAATCCTTAGCCATATCTCATCAAACCAATACGGAAAAAAGGGATCATCAACCTCGCATGCTATGTCCAATGTAACTGCACTATTCAATTACATCAGAGGACATCGTAAATCAAAACCTATTGCTGTCCAGCTGGATGTTGCAGCAGCATTTGATTCAGTCCAGATAAATATCCTCCTGGATATTCTGTTGGAATGCGACATTCCAGCCGGGATTGTTCAGATGATCAGCAATCTGCTCAACAACAGAGAGATTTTTCTCTCTCTTGATGGCAAGATCACACCAGGCTTCAAGCCATACAAGTCGATCCCTCAAGGATCTCCACTCAGTGCCCTTTTCTTCACAGCATACATCAACCCTCTTCTGATGGATATAGAAAAAAACCTCCCTGGAATTTTCCTTCCCTCTCTCAATAAAAACTTCAATGTATTTGCATATATAGATGACATCATGGTTGTTCTTCCCACCATTAAATACCTTCCCCATCTCATGAACATCTTAAACAGAAATACAGCGAAACTTGGCCTACAAATAAACTTTAACAAATCTTCCATCTGGAAGATTATGTCTGGTAAACAAATTAACTCTCCCTTTTCTGCAAAACCCCAAAGATACCTAGGTTTCCCAATCTTCAAAACACCAACTGCAATGGCAAGAGAGATTCAAGATGCAATCCTCCATTCAACTGAAGCCATCACCACGTCACTCTCTAGAGTATACCTTTCATTATATGGAAAGGTTGGCCTCCTCAACATGATCATAATGCCAAAAATCTCATATTATCTTCCATTCGTAAAAATGTCTAAACAGTTTCAAAATAAAATCAACCGATTATGTACCAAACTTCTCTGGAGAGGAAGGACAGTTGCTATTAGCTTACGAGGCATCCAACGACCACGCAGGTTCAATGGACTGTCATTCCACTCAATACAAGCAATCATTTTACAGAAAACCCACAACACTCTACATAATCTGATCCTCTCCTGTGGATACTCCAACATTATTAAAAAAATTACACCGACAGATCGTCCTCCGCCCTCTGCCAGTTCATGGATAGCCTCCCTAATAGACCACCTACAACTTTATAACCCAATAATGCCCTTTAACCTTAACAAAAAAATCACCTTATGGGAAGCATACAATATAATCAACTATAATCAACAACCCATTAAAACCAGCCTAAAAGTAACCAACCAAAGACTCATTACACACTTCAAAAGATGGAGTCTGGAACCCAAATTCCTTGACTTCATCATTAAAATAAATCTTAATGCGCTTCCCACGAATTGGTTCCTTTATCACCGAAGAGGTTTTACCAGCATTGACCCTATATGTGGTCTGTGTGCTCGTGAAGATGAAACCATAGACCATATTATACACCGGTGCCCAAGACTTAAAACACTGAAAGATATAATTATAATCAATTCCAACATAAGACCTGATATGATTTTCTCACTTGAAAATGCCATTCATAATGGGTTTTTTTCAATAATAAGGCTTTCTACCTTTGTCCTTTATTCCATATGGATAGTGAGATGCAAAACTCTCATGGAATTACCCCCGCCACAAATCATACCATTGTTTTATCAAACGCTCAAAAAAATCAAGAAACGTGACCAGCTCCTGGCCTCCAGTAAAGTCTTTGATGACACCTGGTCTTTAACTGCTCTTTCCTTTTCCTGATTATCAACTCCCACCTACCCAGCATTATAGAATAGGAAATTCTAAAAGAAAATATTCATGTTTATATAAAAAATGCTTATTCCATTAAACAAGTTCTTAGAATCTCATCACTATACCTAACCACATAAGAGTATAACAATTGTACTCTCATAACAAAATCTAGCCAGATGACAAATAGAACATTATACAATCATATTATTGTACAATTTATTCATTTATCTATCCTTTATTAGTATGTAATCACTATTTATTGTTAATAAAATTTTTGTTGAAATGAAATCAACATTATTTCTATTTTTAAAAATATCAAATCTTTATATCTTTACTTTTTTACAAAAAAAATTACTTTCAAATATTTTTATTTTTTAAAATAGTTTTTAAAGTTGTCCATCATGCGATCTATGCGATCTATATATACGTTAAACAGTTTTTAAATTTCAGTTTTTAAGTTAAGTTTTTTTCTTTTTAATAAATCAATCTTTATTTATGATCCTTTTTATTTTAATTTTAAAATAATGTGACAGCATATTATATTCCGTTACATATCAATAAACTTCCTCAAAAACAAAAACATAAAAAAAAAAAGAATTTACTTAGTGTTAGGAATGACGTTACACAAATTGATTATACTAAATTTTTTTTTTAAAAGGACAAAACTTTGGTTATTAATGAAAAGACATAACTTTGTTAGTAATTACAAGAAAAAAAATGCTGACTATTTATTCCTTTTCACCCCAGCTGAGATTACTTATACCTCCTCCCTCAAGAGTTCCCTTTCCCCTACATTTCATTATTAACTTAGGCAAGTCAAAGAAGTTACGTGATTTTAGACTTTTTTTTTTTAAATTATGATTTATATTAATTTTTACGTTTTATTCCTCGCATTTATTTCTACATATGCGCAATTTTCTTACTGGCAGTACTTTTTATACAAAATTCAAGTTTATAACTTGATATAATACAAAAAATATATGCTGATTTCAGAAAAAATATTACTGGCTTAATTTTCAAGATACTCGTGGTTTATTACACATCGGACTATAACATTATGTTAATACAAAAATATATACTGATTTTTAGAAAAAAATATTACTGGCATGATTTCTTTTTAAAATTCTCAGGGCACTTGTGATTTATTAAAGATCGTGCCACATTGGGAGACCACTTTAACGGTCCGTTACAATATATATATCTATAACATTTAAATACATGTACAACATCTATACTTAACTTAATGCATTTAGAAGGGACTTGAACTCAGACCTTTAAGCTTCCTGCAACTATCCACCCCATTTTATACAACCAATACACATGATCACATACATGTAAAAAAGATAAATGATCTCCAATATACATATTTCATGCTGAACCAGCACTTATCAGTTTGTCCAGATCACCATCTCTTACATATAGCAAATCTTCAAACTTTAATGGAAAAGCTTCAATATTCTCTATTCTCCAACTCTTCAGTCATCCATAACATTGAAAATCCAAGGATGGAATGATCAAAGTCTTTGTTGATGCCAATATTATTGTTATTTCCATGTTGACTTTAAGTCATTCTGACCCCTCACATATACGACCTTAATATGTCTATTTAAATATACAGAAGAGAGATTGGCAGATTACACACTGAATATGTAATATTTATTTTCAATGGCATGGATGGCTAAAAAAATGGAGGGTGGAGAAGATTGAAGCATATCTATTAAAGTTTGAAGATTTACTATCTTAATATAAATTAAACACTGATTGTGTATATGTGTCAGAGATAGTGATGCTGGTTCAGCACAAAATATGTATATTGAAGATCATTTATCTTTTTTACATGTATGTGATCATGTGTATTTGTTATATAAGGTGGAGTGGATAGTTATAGGAAACTTGAAAGTCTGAGTTCAAGTTCATTTTAAATATATATATCTATATTTATATAATACCATATGCAAGTATTACATTTATTAGTTATTAAATATTCAATACTAGGTTATTAATTCATAAAAGTTTTTTAAAATTGTTACATTTTTATTTACCATTGTCAAGCTCACTCCACTCACAACTCTGACACCATCCACCTCAGATAAATACAATAAAGATTATTAATAATCATTTTCTAAACTAGAGTTTATCTCTAGCACAGTTAAAGATTAATATATCTGATTTTTTAATTTTAAACATACACACACATGGTGTTATTCACCTTTCTCTTTCCCATATATAATATCTTCAAGTTTTTTTAAATGAGTAGAAATTGACTTGATGTTATGGCTTTAATGATTAGCTATGCTGAAGGAGACTGTGAATACTGCTGGACTTGATTTTGAAATTTGCTCTGAATAGTATTACTTGTTAGGTTTATTGTCTCTATAAGATTTAAGAAAGCAAATATAAAGAGTCATTTCACATTTGCTATGCAATCTGATAAAGATGTTGGTATGTTAATATGTTCATTTGGAAAGCTTGTATTTACACACACAACACACACATTTATATTGTCTTTTTGCACATAATTTTGATCTTATACAAAAAAATCAAAATTACTATTAATTGTTGCAGGTAAGTAGATAACATAAAGCACATAAATCCAAGTACTTTGTTGACAAAAACCTGAAATTGTGTGGAAGGCTGAATAATCACTGTCATGGAAAGAGAGTTTCAATGTTTTTTTGGTTTTTATAAGTGCATCTCTTATCTTAACTCCATCATATTGCAATAATCCCCCAGTGCAACCACAAAATTGTTTCAGTAACAATCCAAATATTAATAAACCATTTAATGTTATATCAATAACATGATTTAACACATATGAGCCACCATACAAAATTTTTCATATAAACACTCTATTGATCAATCACAGTTAAGACAGTCTGCACTCCACAAGCAGAACATTTACTGCTGAACAACTATTTCAAAGCCAAAGACTGATCACTGGTTTTAATATGATAATATAAAAGCAGTATTTCAATCTAAATAACAGGGTTAAAGATATTTAAAAGCCTGACATACAACTTTAGTCATTACACTTTTATCTACAAATAGAATAATTCAATGTTTGAAGATCATCTAAAGAAGTTTTCTAAATTAGTCTATTTCATTTCAATTGTAAAACATATTTGCATCATTTATTTTTGGTCTAACCATTTTTCTGCATGAATGAATCATGACTGCAGATTAATTGAACTTATTGATAAACTAGGGCCATCTGCTGATGCAATGATTTTTTCTATTCTATACTGTTATCTTCCAAAATGATATTGTTTCAATTCAAATATTATTGGGATACATAAAGATAATGTTACATATTTTTACGATTGTCATCACTAGATTTAGATATTATTAACTAATTCTAACATCACATGATCACCATCTCTCAGATCCAAGGCTCCTCACTGATGATGATCACAAGCCAGAAACTAGTCTGGAGATATTGGATGAGTAGGCACTATATAGGGATTTTATGCACAAGCCTTCTTGCATCCATTGATTACTCTGTTTGGCACAGGGTGGCACTACTGTATGGAGAGTTTTGCCTTTGTTTGTAATTAATTCTACATGGTTAAATGTAGTGGTAAAATGCTAGAGCCTGGAGTTCATGGTCCATGGTGTGTGGTTGAAGGTTATCATTTATAATTCTCAAATTTCTTATGAATCTCCGAGCAATAAATCATTTGATTATTATTATTAATAATATTAGGTGTGGACCATTTTTAAGCAAGAAATAAAAGGGCCAATAACCTGCCATAACATCAGCAAATTTGTGGCTTTTCTCCATAATGAAAAGATTAATATTCTTTTAGATGCTGCTCAAATGTAATATAATATTGAAATTTTTGATATGCAATATCTCAAGGAAATGTAATATAATTTTAATGGAGTGGATTAAAAAGAGTTTTTGATGCAAATATTGTCTCTAACAGGGGTTCCCAAGCTCTTAAATCCTCATACACCATTGGCTTTTAATAAATTATCCAGTTACTCTTATTCATTATAATAACAAATAAAGATTTTTCATAAAAGCTTTATTCGGCCATTTTGGTCTCCATACCCCTTTGGCTTTTAGTAAATTATCTAATACCTGCTATTCATTAAAATAAGAAATAAACAATAATTAAGTTTTGTTCAGCAAATAAATCTTAACCACGCATTTTGAGTTATCAGACATTACAATGAGAAAAAAATCTATGGGACCTCACTATGACTATGTTCAAAAAGAGACCTGAAATGTTGCTGGTGTAGCTGACAGACAGTACCAATATGGAACAATCCATATTAATAATATAACCATTTTGGGAATATATTAATAGCACAATGTAGTTATATATCTGCTATTCACTGCATTCTCTGGACAAGTTTCCCGTATTCCCAGGTTGGGAACGCCTACTCTAGACCAAATTAGTTAATATAGGAATTTCAATTATTTAGTTCAAGTCATATGTGTATAAAATATTTTTCTTATCATTAAATATATATTATTTCCAGTAAAATTCAGTCAAATAAATAAAGCAATTGAAATATTTTATAAAACAACAAATATAAAGTCAATTGATTTATTTAAAATAAGATTAGACGAAAAGAAAAATGAAAAATATATTAAATCAATTTAACGCAAAGTTTGTGTTTAAAAACCTTCAGAACTAAATCGCTGTATTGATGTTTTTATTTTCTCGTTTTAAAGCAATGTTTCATTTCTTTTAATAAAACACGTCAGATGGTGTTCACTCGGAATGTTTGTGAAGATTATTTGTTATTCAAAGTGTTCTCTCGGTTCTGAAGACGTAATTATAATATATGTTCAAAATAAACAAACATTGTATTAAAAGATTTTATAACAGAGATTTAAAACATTACGTCAGAGAGAATTAAAAAAACAAATAAAACGAGCACTTCCAGATAATGAAATAAAAAACGTGAAATAAAAGGATTCGAAAGTTGAAATTAAAATATTATCGTTTTAATGTAAATAATAATAAGAAAGGACTAGATAAACTGCTACCGGCCTTTCACTAAACAAAATAATTATTATTATGGTTGCCTTCAAGTCTATGTAACTTCTGAAGATCATTCTGCCTGTTCAACATCATATACAATGTTTTACTAATGAAATTATTTTTACCAAATGTGGCCAATATCTGCCATAATGTGGACCTGGCCAATCAATTTTAGCACTTAAGGCAAGCTTTATAACATTAGCATTTTAAAATTATTCATAAGGCTTATTTACAATGGTATACTGAAACAAATTGCAAAACTAACTATAACCTTTGCAAATCAATAATAAGTAGCCAAAGACGGTGCTTGTTAAAAATTCCCCAGTTGTAAACACAGTCCATGATTCTATGAATTTTATGTATAATACCTTCAACTTCACATCATTTTCATGTGAAGGAAGATTGCACAAATTGGAAGACCTGTTTAATAATAAATAGGACATTAGTGGACATATATTTTACTACAAGATTCAAATATTGAAATCATGAATGGAATGAAATTCATTATAAATAGAAAGTAGAACAACATTGTAGTCTAAGATGGATGATATATCAAATAGAGTGACATGATGATTTTTTTCAATTTAATAGAAAATACAAGTGCTATGGATAAATTTGATTAAGATGATGAAAATGAGAGAACATAGTCTTGTGGATTGACAAACAAAAAAGAGAAACTATATATTATAAATTTTTTCTTTGAGCAAAATAATTAACTGAAATGGATATGAAAACATACGTGTAAAAGTACACCAGAATTGAAATTATAACAAAAATATGTATTTTAAGGTTTTAATGTTTTTAATAGATTCAACACAAAAAATAGTTATTAATTAATGAGAAGTAAGATATGGGTTAATACAAAACAAGTGAATTGAAAATAATAAGGAAAATAGCATTACCAGTTAAAAGTTATCAACCTCAGAACCATTCTGATTAATATAAATTAGAACTTGCTAATTATTTAAAAATACAAATAAACTTTGAAGATCATTCAAACTTGACTAAAATCAATAAAAAAGATAACTGATACTCTATAAATGATTGCAAGCAAGATAATTAGTATGGAAAAACATAATTTTATCAGTAAATTTTCTATTGAAACAAGACAGAAAAGGACTACAAAACTTATTAAAGATGATTTATTAAGAATAGTTAAATATCAAGAGTTTTGTAAAATGATATAACATTTTATAAAAAGCAGTTAATGATATAAGAAAATGTAATTGTAAATTGGCAAGGATATCACATGATCAACATTTGCTATGCTTTCACAAGCTGTTACAACAATAGCAGTTCTCCATACCCTAGTGCCAAAGATTTTATGCTCAAACATTTTGTCCATTGATTACTAAGGCTTGCACTGGATGGCACTACTGTATAGAGTTTCCTATTATTGTAATTAGCAAGAAAAGCCACAGAGAATGTAAAAGTTTCAAAAGTGTAGAATAACATCTTGATATGGGAAGATTAGTTATTTTAGTAATAAGAAAAAAAGATGGCAGTATTTCTAAAAAGAGAGATGACTTTATTAAATGGAGAAAAAATGTTTCATAAGGAACTATATATTGTAATAAAAAACCCAAAGAATCTCCTATAATCAGTTTATTTTGTGAATTGTCAAGCATTTTAAATAAAGAAATGTGATATGCAATTAAATCTGTGAAGAAGGGGAAAGCTCCATGAAGTGATGGAATTATGGTTGATAACGCGATATTGGTGGCATAATTCCATCATTTCATGGAGCTTTTCTCTTTTTCATAAATTTAATTGCATGCGTCCCTTCTTCATTTAAAATGCTTGGGAGTTTAGAAATTTGAGTTAATGTAGCGAATACTTCGTTTTCTTGTTTTGTCAAATGATAAAGATGCATCCCATGTTTAGAAGACTGCAGTAATACTATTTATATTTTTTAAAAAATGATAAAGAAACTATTAGAAATTACACAGACTTATCAGTCTTCTATCAGTTTTATGAATTTGTTATCGAGATAATTATAACTCATTTACAGTAAACTTCGAATTTTAACAATCCAAAAAAAAGGTTGGATTTAAAATTATTTAAATTTTGAATTATCGAGATGTAGACTTGGAATACTCTGAAATGGAAATGCTTAAAGAATCAAATATCTTTACAAAATTTATAAATCCAAAGTATAAGAATAATTTATATTTATTAATATAATTGTAGAGTGAGAATGAAGGGGATGTAATAATATTTACAATAAAAATATTAAACTGGAATATGTGTCAGTATGTAATCTTCTTACACTGAATGTTTTTTGTATAAATAATTAGAGGAAGTTGAATTCAGATTTGTCAGCCTAATCATCCTCCATTCGAACTCAAGCAACTCATACGCATGACCATACACATGCGAAAAAGATACATGATTCCCAATATATGTATTTCATGTAGAACCAGCACTCATCAATTGGAAGAGTAAGAAGATTGAAGCCTGCACATTAAAGTTTTAAGAATTGCTATCTTAATATTAACCAAGCATTGATTGTATATAAGTGTGGGAGATTATGATCTGGCCCAACTGATGAGTATTGGTTCTGCATGAAATACATATATCGGGGATCATGGATCCTTTTCACATATGTGTGGTCATGTGTATTGGTTGCTTGAGATGGAGTGGAGCATGAATAGACTGAAAAACCCTGAGTTCAAATCCATCTAATTACATAAACTGGAATATATATATTTAATGTCCACAAATTTAAGATAATATAACTTTTCTCTCACAAATTAATCATGCTGAAATTAACATTAGCTGAAACAGTTAAAGACCTGCTATAACATTTTAAAATGTTTAATTAAGAAAACTTGCAAAAAAAGAAAAGGCTGTGACATTCACACAAGGTAAACAAATTATTCATAAATATATATTTAAATCCATTGCTTAATAAACCACTTGGATTATTTAAAAATGTGTTGCTTTGAATACTTTATATTTAAAATCCAATTATGCATAGAATATATCTACGTCACATGATCACCAGATCTTATACTAGCACACAATTGTTTATAAACAAGGCAAAACTCTCCATACAGTACTGTCACCCTGTGCCAACCAGAGTAATCAATGGATGCCAGAAGGCTTCTGCATAAAATCCCTATCTAATGCCTATTCATCCAATATGGCACTACTGTATGGAGAGTTTCGCCTTGTTTAGAATACCTCTACTTGGAAAGCCAATATTAGTTTGAATATTTTAATGCAGTAGCAACTCTCTCCAAACAGTAGTGGTCATGAGATGTTTTATAGTGATTTAGTATTTTAATATAAACAAAATGAAATAATTTTAATATAAATTGCTTTGATATTAATTTACTTTTCAAATTTTATAGTAATATAGTACATTAAAGGTAATACAAATATTGCTTCATTCACAAAGAAAATATTAAAAACATTAAACACAACATTTAATCAGCTGTCTAAAACAAATCTTATTTTGTGCATTCTAAAAATTTATAGAAAAATCATTTGCAAATTGTTTTCTTTTAAATGGCCATAACTAAAATGTCTAGCATACATTTAGTTTCAATGGAAGACTGAAATTTACAAGGTCCATCTTAGATACATCAACCAACTTCATATAGGAAACTTCAAAATGTTTTAGGAAAAAAATATCACAAATTACTGTCTCACACTTTACAGTAACTTGATAGATAAAATGACAGATTATTTTCAAAAGCAATCATCAATATTAAATCTCATAAAGACAATTCAAGTAAAGGATTTGCTCTTAACAATTGAAATACATATATCACAGCTCTGTAATAAATAATTAAAGAATACTTTATAACCACAAGGTTATCTGAATTCAAATTTAATTAGACATGGAATCTTTGTAGTAAAATAATTAAAAGACTCGTGAAATTATATTTTAACAAATCATAAAAAAATATTATTGTTTTTGTAATTCATTGAGTGCTTTGTGAGCACTCTTTTTTCTTATCAATTAATTTATTGTAACTTGAGCACTACTACATGAGGAATTAGATGACCTTTTTTTAAAAATAAAGATTTATTACATATATTGTTTTATGTGCCAATAAATATATTAATGGTTTTATTTGTTTTATCTGTTGTCTGGTTTTATTGTTCATTTTAAAAGATGTATTCATAGCAATGGATTCACTTTTCATGTTACACTATTGAAGATATAGGCATGGTCATATTATAACTGTAATTTTCTTTCTTAACACTAGTTAAATTTATTAACTTCTATTTTTAAAAATAAAACATATATGACTAAAATTAAAGTCTATATGTGTATTCTTTTTGATTTAATTATCAGAAATGTAAAATAGTGATATAATTTTTTTAAATAAACAATGGAAAAGCAGAAATGTAATCTTGCACTTACAGGAAATGAAATATCACATGATTACATTGTAAAAGATGTAAAGATATTTTTACATAGGAGTCTGTTGCACTTATAAGGAATGGAATATCACATGATTTCACTATAAAGCAAATAAATACATTTTTACACAGGAGACTTTGCTTATAAGAAATGGAATATCATATGATTCCACTACAAAGGAAATAAAGACATCTTTTCACAGGAGTCTGTTGTGCTTGTAGGAAATAAAATATAGTTTCACTGAAAAGAAAATAAAGACATCTGATATCAAATTTAATTATGAAACTGATGAAAAACTGAATCCAATTTTTATTCTGACATCTAAATACTTAAATAGATATATGGAATAAACTATGATAACTATAAATTCAAATCACATCTTAGCTGATTTAAATTTCATATTAACATTAATTAATGATTTACTTTTTACAAGTCCATTATGTCACTTCATTATTGTAGATAGTGATGATCTCTATTCCTTTCAAAACCAATTATATAAAAGTTGACAAAATTTATATCATTTACTAATGCAAATATACTATTTACATGAGATTAGCACTATTATAGACATAACATTAAAAATTTTATTATGCAATATCTTGAGGAAATGTAATATGGAAAATAACTACATGCAAAAACATATAAGAGACACACTTAAATCTGAATAAAGTTTTCAATTTTTGCCTAGCGCACTTTTGTCTAAGTTATATTAGTCATCATCATATTGTCAGTTGCCATGATTATGACAAATATAACTTAGTTAAAAGTGCACTAGGTAAAAATTGCAAAATTTATTTAGATTTAAGTATATCTTGTATATGTTTTTGCATATACTTATTTTCCATATTACAGGCATAGTAATGTAGCAAAGCTTTCATCTATATAGAAATAATCTGTAAAATATATATATCAAAAATAAGACATATTAGATTAATTATTTCCATTCTATGTCTTTTTATTATTCACTTTTATTTAATTTATTCTTTTTCTTTTTTTTGGCTATCTATCTGATAAAATTTTGTAACTCAATTTGTATCCTCTTCCCCATTTCTGATATAATTAAAATTTTGTATACTTATGCTAGCATATGTTTTTAGAGTTTGTAAACAATTGTAGCAACAAAAAAAAGAAAACATTTAAATGCTTAATTTTATATGGCATTCAGTAGTACTTATGGTGCTGCTATCTTGCAATAGTAAATTGTATCTAATGTTAATTTTTGGAATTATATAAAATTAAAAATTACAAATTTTAAAAATAAGAAAAAATACACCTTTATCCTGCTTAGCACTTGACCTTTATGTGATGATTTACAATAGAAATCATCATTAATTAATATCCACTATTTTGATTTACAACCAATTATTCACTACAATGTTTGTAAAAAAAAAAATTTGGTGGTCATTTTGAACACTGATGACATCATAGAATAATTATTAAATTCATCTCATCCAAAAACAAAATGTTAACTTTTATGCTGAAATTGTATGACACCTATTTTATTCATAATACATAACATGGTAAAACTGACTTTCAGCGCCACAACTATTTCGCCCTCTATTTTTAAAAAATTGAACTATATTTTTTTCGTACTATGTAATTGGAAAGTATATCTAACTATAAATGTATTTTTTACATGAAGGTTAATAAAAAAAAATTTTAAAAACTTACATTTTTTTATGTAGTTTTGAGCTATGCATATAAGGAAATTCCTGAAAATGGTGACATCTTCATGCATACCCCTAAATGCAAATTTCTGCAGGTAGAATGAAAACAAAGCTCTGCTGGTACAAAATTGGTATTTTAGCTTACGTTTTGCTCTCATCCACATATTTTCCACATTATTAGTGAGGATAAGTTTGTTGTCCAGGTCAACAAAGTTGTCTTGGTGAATAATGACAGAGTGAAGGTATATACCATTATATAAACCACTTATATTGCTATATGCACACCAGCTGTCAGTGATTATATGCATATCAGGTAAAATGTGCTGCTGTATGAGCAGTTCCAGAGTGGCGGCTGATTTATCTTCAATTTTTGTTAAAAAATACTTTCTTGACCCTCTATCTATCCCACCAAGCACCCAATGGCCTTCTCTCATTGCCCCTCTATGGTGCTTTTGGTGAAAAAAATATGACTCATCGATTTTCTTTAATTGTGGTTCACCATTGCCATCAAATCCATCAACAATTGCTGGATTTCTGTCAAAATATATAGCACATTCTTCCTGGCAAAAATGACACCAGTCTATGACCACTCATTCATTAAGATCAGTCTTGTGAACAATAAAGTGCATTGGCAAATTATTTTAAGTTTTGTCACATGTGAACATTAATATTTAATAGCTTTTATAACCTAGCTCAAAATTGCACATAAAAATGTAAGTTTTTTTTATTTTATTAACCTTCATGTAAAAAATACATTTATAGTTAGATATACTTTTCAATTAAATAGTACAAATAACATATAGTTCAATTTTTAAAAAGTAAATGCAAATTCCTGCATGTAGGATGAAAATAAAATATAGTTCATTTTTTCAAAATAGAGGGTGAAAAGTCTTGCATTGGTGGTTGAGAGGTCAGCGCGACTGCCTTGCACTTGCAGGCAGTTGCCCGGGTTGCGGGTTCGTGTCCCGGCCAATGCTATGACACTTAAAAAAAAAGTTGTGGCCACTAAGTCAGTTTTACCACATAACACTATAGTGCTGCATTCAATATTTTGATTATAAGCTTAAAATATGATTAATGAATGTACAGTATTTTATTTAATTATCAACCAGTGTTTTTAGAAGACAATTAGTATTTCATTAATAACATATTCAAAATAAAGATTTTCATTGTTAATAACTACAAAAACAAAAAAATAAAAAGCTTCATTCAGTATGCAAATCAACACTGTACTGTAAAAATAACATAAAACAGGGGTCCCCAACCCTATGCCTGCGGGCACCATGGCGCCTGCAGACGATTTTATGTGTGCCCGCCACTATCCGAACATGATAAAAAATTATTTATCTGATATAAATAAATTTAATTTTTAAAATTTCTTATAAATTATTGTATTATATTGTAATCAAATTGTAGGGCATACTATACGTTTACAGCGTCAAAATATAAACGTTAATTATAAGTTAAAATTTTATTTTTGAAATAAATATTTTTTTTATACATTATGTGTATTATTAACAATATCCAACTATAAATTTACATTGAAAAAATAAATGGTGCCCACCACCTGGTTGAAAAAATAAATGGTTCCTGCCATCTGGCCGGTATTATAGAATGTGCTCTTAAGTGCAAAAAGGTTGGGGACCCCTGACATAAAATTAAAAATATACAGTACATGTATTAGTTAAAATATTCAGTCAATTAATTTTGAATTAAAATTTTTCTGTCAAATTGAAAGTGCTACCATCACTAATCTAAAATATTTTCACTAGGGGGGGGGCAAAAAGTAAAACAATTTCAGATTTATACAAGTAATATCAAAAAATACTAAATGTAAATTAAAAATAATTCTTACTCTGCTTCATCAATTTTAAATCATGTCATAATTCTTTTCAGATATCCAAAGCAATGGAGACATTATCGCATGTATATAAAACAGCAGTGCCAAGAAAAAAATATAAATTTCATTCAGCACAAAATTAAAAATAATTTTTGATCATATGTACTGTTAAAATTAAATTTTGAATAGTATAAATATTAGCTAAAATTTCAGACAATCAATTTTGGATTAAAATCTATGCAAATGCTAATTTCAATCAAATTGAAACTGCTATCCATCATATTTGAATTGCATTTTTGGAAAAAAATGTGAAGATGATTTTATGCAATTAATAATAAATTGTGTATGATGGAAATGCAATACAAATAAAGTAAATAACATTAATGCCTTTAATTTTTACTTGAATAGCCAATAACTCTGCCATCAAACATAAACAAAGGCAAAACTCTCCATACAGTATTGCAACCCTGTGCCAAACAGAGTAATCAATGAATGCCAGAAGGCTTGTGCATAAAATCCCTATCTAGTGTCTACTCATCTAATATCCCCAGACTAGTTTCTGGCTTGTGGCCATCATCAGTGAGGAGCCTTGGGTGGTGATTATGTGATGTTTAGTGGTTTTACCATCAAAACATATTGCATTATTTGACAAATTGCTAAATCATTGCAAAGCATGGCTACCACACTCGGTAAAATAATGACATGTCATGCCCAAAATATCTTGCTTGCTATCGTTTTTATTTTATTTAAATCAGCATAGTACACATTGTAATAAAAGCCTTAAATATTGATTACAATATGCAAACTCAGAATGCATTAGATTTTTTTCCCCATTTTTCAATAAGCTGAATTTTTTTTTAAAGTTGACTGCGATTAATTTTTTGTGATGCATCATACGTTTATATAACTCTTGTTACACCAATGATAAATAACAAGTCTTTATGGATAACCAAATGATTTGTATTAAACATTGTTTTTTTTTTTTAATTTTAATAATTTTACATAAGTAATATAGTATAATACTGTAGTACAATTTAAAAAAAATGAAACTTGAGTATGGATATGTAATGAAAACCAGTTGTGCGGAAGAATACAAAAAATTGTTGGATGCTAGTTTAGTTTCATTTTCTCGGTTTATTTTGCCGTACTTTTTGGTTAGTGAAACTACACATTTTTTTTCTTTTTTCTTTTTTTAAAGATTCTGTTTAAAGACGTCTTATCAACTAATATGACCATGAAAAAATCAAGAAAATCTTTGAGCTTGGAAACACAGGAAGTGACAACTTTAAACTGCTTTTTTTCTTTTAACATAGATTTAAGTTGCATTATCATACATACATATTTTAAGTGAATACATGCATAATACACACAACACAGTTTACCCAAGCATATAATGTACATTAAGAGTCTTTAAAATTTTTATATATACTAGATAAATAATACAAAAACTCTGTCAGATAATGAAAATTATTCTTCACATATAAAGTGTGATAAACAGAGTAGCTAAAATTCAAATACATTAATCACAAAAAACTATTTGCCAGTACCAGAATCATGGTGACATATTGAAACTCTGTTTATCACACTTTATACATGAAGAATAATTTTTATATTTACTAGATAATTTATTTTTTTAACCTAATATTCTCAACTTATAGTGTAATTTTTTTTACCTGGAGTAACCAACCAATTTTTTCCCCATAAACAACCATTATAAATGCTTATTCTGCATATGATATTCATGCTTAATGATGAGTTTGGAGAACCAATTGCCTTTGCAGTGGGGTAAAGGTGTACTTTTATTCACATAAACGCAAACATGTGCACCACCCGATTTTTATTTTAATCACATAGTATTAAAAATGCTACTAAAGCTGAACAAATTTATATTTTACTTTTAGTGCATCTATGTAAATAAAAGTATTTTTTTTTTAATTTTTTATTTTTTTTATTAAATTGACGTTTGAACATTTTAAATGGGGTAAGATAAAACCAATAATCGAATGGCTTTGTTGCTTGAAAATTCATAAGAAGTTTATAGCATCAGAACTGGAATCAATCCAAAAAACTTTCGCACCAGAGCCTGATGCTGTATCACCACACTACATCATGCAGGATGTGTGAATAAATAATTAAGAGCTAAACCACATTACACGTGACTTGCATTTTGTTTTCCAAGAATATTAGTAGCTAAAGTAACACGGCTACTATAGAGTTACTGTGATTAATCATATGATGGTAGGTGAGATTTAAGCTAATCGTTAGAATTGTAATAATACAATATCATACCACAAATGCAATACAAACAGTTTAAAAAACAATTTAATAAAGATATTGATTTTCTTAATATAAATTATTTTGTATATTTTCTTTTTTCCTTTTTAAATGAAAATTAAAATAAAAATGGCATTTCCCCCCCACGTTCTACTTGCTTCGTAGATGACTTAAAACATCTCTTTATACTTATTTTAATTTGTTATTTATTAAGATAAGTCAATATTTTCAGTAAGATTGTCAAAGAAGCATATTCAGCATTTCCAGTTGAGGAATTCTGAATTTTACAACACGGTATTGTATACGATTAAAAAAAAAAACTCCGCACTCAATCTGCGATATCATGCAGATTTAGAAAGGATATGATAATTCAGTTTAGAAAATATAAAGTCGGTTGAAGCCGATAACTACAAAATGAATTATAATCTAATGTTTATTTTTAAACCATCCATTTATTTATTGTAATTGAGACAACATTTTAATAATAAAAGAGTTAAATGTTTAAGTGTTTTTTTTCCTACCTTTTTTTTAATGAAATAAAATGCAAGGTTAATCTAAATTAAAAGATATTTCTAAATGACGATTTAAAAAAGTGAATAATATAATGAAAAAAGAGAGAAGAATACAAAATTACCATAAAAAAAAATTAAAAATAGACCATACGCTATGAGATCAGCTATAGCTGATTAGGGTTAACTTAAAATTCAATATTCAAGAATCTAAGGGTCCATGTTCAATTCCCAGGCTAGTACTGTCACTGGTCAGGCTAGCAACACCCGAAGGAGAAAATAAAATAATAACATTTGAAACGTTGTGTAATGTGTGCTATTTCTATGAATACAATTGCTAAATTTAAATGAAGTTTAAACTTTTACCTAAAGACATCCAATATTTAATGTTAGATGATGGAAATAATCCAACATGAGAGTACAATTAAAACGCCACCAACACAAATATTCGGTCAAACATTAAATCATTTCATTTATCAACACAACAGACTCATCTTATAGGGGAGAATATCCAGATACTGATTTAGCAACTTATAGCGTGAAATATTTAGATTGGGTATGAGTCAGTTATCCAAAAAATCCTAATCTTGCATCAGAAGTATTCAATTACCCCAAAGGTATCATGCTCTACTTGTATTTAGATGGCTTAAACCCTATATGAAGAAAGACAAACCTCTCAGATGTTATAAATTTTTAATAAGGTTATCATGTTTCAATGCTGTTGTTTTTTTATCATGAAGGCAGTACTTTTTTTTCATGATTTTTTAAGCTTGATCATATTTTAATCCACAATATCAGATCAAGATTAGAGTAATAATGAATTTGAGGTAGGTACCCATAAAAACATTGGATGTTTGTCAAGTAAAAGATGGTTGGTGGAGACATAAAAAATTATGATATAAATATGCTCTATACTTTACATCAATTCCATTCATTAAGAATGTAATAATGGGCTATAAATGTACTCTTTCCATCTTGTTAACACATCTTTTGTAGAGTTTGTAAAGTACAAGTGTAAGATTAAACTTGTAACATTATTTCTAAACATAAATTTTACTAAGTTTTGTTATTTTGTTGCAGTGGTTGAGGTCAAGGTCTTTGAATCACAGCCCAGTTCTGTCAAACTGCTTATGAGCTCCCAAGCAATAAACTATTTCATTATTTTACTGATATTTAATATAATTAAAGGAGATTTGAACACAGACTTTTAAGCTCCCTTCAACTATCCCTCCATCTTATATAACCGATTCACATGACCACATAAATGTGAATAAGATAAATGATCTTCAATAAACAAGTTTTGAGCTGAACCAGTACTCATCAGTTGGTCTATATACAATCAGTACTCAGCTATGTTAAGATAGCAAATTTTTAATGGAAAGGCTTCAATCCTCTCCACTTCCAACTCTTCAGCCATCCATATTATTGAAAATCTGATAATGGAATGCTCAAAGCCTTTGTTGATGCCAATATTGCTGGAAATTGGAGGGAAAGGGGGCAGAAGCAGGTAATTTTACTTCCAAAAAAAATCGATATTTATATAATATTGACTGTAAATTATATATATTCAGAAGGGAAATGTGCAGTTTAGAATAATAATTTAAAATTTTAAATATTTTCAAAACTTTTTAATTAAAATTCTGTCTTTAATTAGCAGCTACTGTAGAAAACCAAACCAGTAATTATAGGAATAGGATGTATGTATATTGGTCATACTATGATATAGCCATTTCAAAAGTTCCATCGTGAAATTAAAACTAACTTTTATATTTATAAAGTTTTTAAAAGAAAACTATGTTTTGTATCTTTTTATATTTATGTATTAAGAGTACATGCATAGCACACACACTCATTTATAGTTTAAAATTCTATGATTTTACTTTTCAATAGATTTTAGTTTAAAATAATTTTCTTTGGATCTTGTTTTTTTTTTTGTCATTATAGTAATTAAAAGCAAGCAAAGTTTTAAACTATTTGAAAAAGCATTTTAATTTTAAAAAATTTTGATCGCGATCGTGTTTCTTTTTATTTTTGATTGTAATCTATTGTTAAAAAAGAAAGTTGAGTCTAATTTTTGCATTTATTCTTTTTTAATTAATTTTAAATAAGATAAAAAACCTGGTCAGATTGCTTTTTAAAATTAAGATTAGGTGCAAGATAAAGATTTGCCCTGGTCAAAAACTTCTAATTAAAGATGATGCGGGAGATAAAATAGCCCCTGCCTTCAATGTCATGTCTTGAAACCTAGTCCAGGACTGATCCAAAGATTGCCTCCAGACTCCCAAACATATAAATGTAAATCAAAGTCTTTGTAAGGAACTGTATATAAACTGGAACTTTGTGTATTCCACTGGAAGAAATCAGTCTCATTTAATATTACGCCTTGAGATAAAACATTTTTATATTATAATCAGGGCTTAAATCTCATGTTTAAATCTCTGTTAAAGTCTCAGCATAATCTAAAAAGAAACCTGTCTTTATTATAATATCTAAATATTCTCTTAATATTTTTAATTAATTTATGTATTTTTCTTATTATTGTATGTAGTAAGTCTTAGTCTTAAGACTTCATATTTTTAAATTTATTTATCCGAGAGTATATTGCGAGTTTCTATTTTATATTGAAACAGTTAGATCTATCAACCTGCCTATTTCACCTATTATATTCTATAATAGTGTATTTCTGTTTCACTCAGATTGTGTGTATTTCTTTAACTTAAAACTTTGAGTGTGCTGGTAATTTTGCAGAGTATGTATGTGTGCATATAATCCCCTCGTTAACTATAATATGAAGATGCAGTCATAAATAGCATATATGCACATACTATCCTATGTTTGTTAAAACTGAAGTAAACATAGCAGTGTATAGTTAGAATTTATATATATAACAGAATTATAAGTTTACAATTTATGAAATTATTCATTTAAGTTTTAATATTCATTTAAAATAATTTCGAGTTCTATTGTTTGTTTAAAATTACAGTCTGTAAATTGTTTACACGGGTTTTTTTTTACATTTCGTCTAAAAATAATCTTTTAGCTGAAAATTGACCTCATTTAAAATTATAGGTAAAAACAAATTAGAAAATTCAGTCAGGCATAAATTCATGCTAAGTGCAATTGGGAAACACAATGAAATAGAGCTTTTAACTTCAGATTTGGCTGTGGCGAATATTAAAAACAAAGTGAAAATTTAGTTAAAGGCAAAGTTTAAAGTCAGTAAACAAGTGATGTTGCAAAAGTAAAAGGGGGAGGGAAATACTGGCAAAAATATGATATAAAAAAGCCTGTAGTAGCCATTAAAAAAGTATTGAGATGCATTTTTCCAAACCAGTGTTGAAAAATAATTAAAGAGCTGTTCCTGAATTACTTTGACCAAGCTGAATTCTGATCAAGCCATTACCAAAGTTGTTAAAATTAGAACTATCGGCTAGTGGGATGATATGACTGGCCATCTATCTCCCATGGAAAACTGTTCTACAGAATGGAAGAAGACATCAACTTCATCCTGAGCCCAGTGATGGAGAAGCTACACCTGAAGTACTAGAGAATTCTTGACTGAAGAGATGGAGGAAAGCTGCAACCAAAGTAATAGAAAAGACACAACCTGACTTAATAGAGAGAAGACGCACAGTAAAGAATGCCTTGAAAGACTTACCAAGATTATCAGTAAATCATTCTGCAGAATATGCTAATTTCATTAATAAACCAATTCTAAATTAAAAGCTAGCTAACTAATCAAGTCTTGTATTTAATTATATTATTTAAATGTTAAACTAAACTGTTTATGTTAAATTTACTTTAAAGCTTAGAGCACTCTCAAAATTTATGCTTGATCATAAATATTTTAAGTAATCATAAATATTTAGGTTCTATAAAACCATTCAAACAAATTCTTCATTTTCTAAATTCTAACTTTATTGACTGTTTTTGAAATTTGTTCTTATGCCATCTATATTTAGTTTTAATTTCATGTTTGTTAATTTATGCTATGCTAATCAGAACGGAGTTTTGTGGGGTTTAATAATTATCAGAGAGGTGATTAGGCACCTTTCCATTATGTTAAAATATTATAATATAAGGGAATATAGGCAAAACTCCCTTCTGAAATCAAATTATTATTTAGCTAGAGTGAGCCAGTTACTTATAATGCCTAGAATAAGTTATCTGAAAATGAATATTTTGCGTGTTATTTCAAAATCAATACTTTGCTTAAGTTATTTAAAAATCAATATTTGCTTACTATTAGGTGGGAGTAATTCTATAACTGCATATAAGTAATAATTTTAAATCTTAGTAAATCCTTAATTTTGCTGTAACTCTCATTAATTAGAGATTAAGCTATACAGATATCATTAAATCGGATTCTTATTATTACCCTTGCAGTGTAACTAAGTATACTAGGTATGAACTGACCAGTGGTAGTGGGACTGATAGAAGCTAAGATTTGGTGTAATTAATTTAGGAAAATATTAAATTAGCATGGCGTATCTGTTGCTAGTTAGCATAAATATGCATAACTTCTTGCAATATTTATAATGGCCTACATCAGGATCAATTCTACATCAAGTCATGCCTCAAAAGTTTAGGCAACTGAGACCTTTATTTGCATTTGAAGGAACCCAAGCATTCCAAGGGCTCATTAAGCTGCTATTCTGTTCACTTAAATAAAAAGGGCCTCTTTGTATTATAGCAAGTAGCGCAGTCTGAGGAACTGATTACTAGGTAATGAACCTCAATTAAGAACTCATTTGAGATGCACATATTCTGATACTATAATTTGTAATGCCCTAGAATCTGACATTTGACTGCCCAGTATCTGAGTTAATACGATTATCTGTGTAATAATTATATTCAGCATTACTAAAATATTATTATAAGTTATGTTAAACTTAATAATATAATTCCAAGCTGTTACCAATGAAATGATCACTCTAGCTATTACTGATTTTCACAATGTAGATCATAGCAAAGGATGGTATAAGCATGTTGTCAGTTTGGCAAAGCCATAATCTAATTAGACACTTTGCAACCCTAAATTTCACTTACCTGCACATGAGCAAATATAATTGGCTTTGTTTATTATTTATTGATAATTACATTAAACATTGGTAAATCTAAGTATTCACTCAACTGTGTGTGAGCAATATATAATTTGCATTATCATATTATTTGTAAACCTAAGTAGTCACTCACCTGTGTGTGAGCAACATATAATTTGCATTATCATATTCTTTGTAAACCTAAATATTCACTCACCTGTGTGTGAGCAGTATATAATTTGCATTACCATATTCTTTGTAACCTTGAGTATTCACTCACCTGCATGTAAGCAATATTTACATAATTTATTTTACTTTATAACTTATTAAACGTTATATTAAATTTATGAAATATAAATTTCATTACTTTATGAATCACTAGTTAAATTATATAATATCATGTGGAGGATGTCTCATGTTTTACCACTTTGCTACTGCTGGAATGTGAATAGAGAGATATAGAGTGTAGCCTCAGGCATGTCATTCACCATGGGTTGACTTGGAAGCACAGATAAGAGAGTTTAGGTATGATCAGACATAGGATATTAGTATCCCAACTTGGTCAGCTTTTGGATCTCTGGCTCAGACTCTTGGTCTGTTGAGCAAATATACAAACCTGAACGTTACAATATGCTTGGGTTTTCCTCTTTTATATTACTAACCCTTGATAAATGCTTTGGCAGACATTCATAATTTTTTTTGAACTCACCTGTCCTTTTTCATTATAATTAATTTATATAAGCTTGGTTTGCATTTTCTGCAGACTGTAAATCTTTTGGCTAGTGATTTATCAATAGTATTGTTCTGTTTTTCCTAAATCAGAGATTTTGTTTTCTTCTATTTAAGATTACATAAATCGTAATCTTTTCTTGTTCTATTTTTTTTTCTTGTATTGGAATCAACCTTGATGATCTTAATGTGGTCATTCATGAACTGTTCTGCAGACATATGTCATTCTTAGTAATGATGTTTTCTTTCCTGGGCTAAGGAAAGCTCGCCTGCACTGTTTCATTGTATTCCCTACAAGACCACTTTGTTTTGAAATCTCTAAATGTGAAAACTGAAAATAGTTTATATAAATCGTTAGCAGGAGATGAGAAAACAAACTTATCTGCCAGAATGTTTGATGTTTCAATATTCTCATACACTCTCTGATAAATATGCTAGAGAAATGTAGGTCAACTTTTATACTTTTGTTTTAATAAACTACAAAATTATTTAAAATTATTTTGGCTGACATTTGTCTTTGTATTCTTTTCTCAATTGTTTGAAGAATCTTAAAGATCTCTTTTTCTCTCTGAGTCTAGCTGCTTGCATTCATCATCATCAACTCTTGATTACTATAAATTAAATTTTCTAGATAGTAAGTGACCTAGTGGCATCCTCGGTGATCAAAATAAGTGAAGAAGTGACCAGTACAATATATATATGAACAACTTTTAAACAGCTCACTGTAGTACAAAGATCTCTCCGGCTTCCTTTTAATAGAAGAATAAGTCAAGTGCCATTTGGTAAAAGTTATTATAATTATTATTTGCTCTCAAACCAAAACTAACTACATATCCATGCCCATTAAGTAATAGGTCAATGGATGGATCAGATATTAAAATATATATATATATATAAGTTTTATGGAACATAAAGAGCTCTCAAATTGTAATTTTTATCTACATTCAATCTCAGGTTGTGAGCAAATGTATAGGTATGCATTGACCTACTTTGAACTTTAGATAATAATAGCTAATAATGTATTAATATGCTACAATAGTTAGCTCTTAAGGTGGCTATGTGATATTCAAACATTATTTTTTTGACGATATTCAATTTTTTTTAAAAATCTTAGATTAGTGCAGAATGCTACTTAAAAATATTTTTATAAAGAAAAAAATCGAAAATATTTATATAGGTCAGGTATATGTTACTATCTTAAATATTAGTGAAGCTTAGTATTATTAGAAAAGGAATTATCAGGCTTAGTGCTTTCAGGAACTTAGATCTCCATATTCATAGTCTATATTGGGAGTGTCGGCATATATTAAGATTATAGATGAAGCTTGGCAGTAATTTATGCAAAATTTATTCAAAGTTTTGTTTCATATAGACCACTTTCTGGAGGTTGTAAAGCATGATTCTTTTCAGTTTATTGGATAGTTCTCATTTTCAATAAAGCACGCCTCCTTTATTTTTTGTTTTGCATCATTATGCTCAATGCACAGTGCCCTTGCCAGAGTGGGTTTGAACATATGGCCTGTTGTTTTTGGTACTCAAAGAATATGGATCTGTTTTCAGTATTGTTTAGAGCTCTCCTGTAGAAATAGTGATGAGATGTTCTGGTGGTCAGGTTGGCACAGGTCTCTCCATAATGTGCTGCTCTACATCCATTGGTTGGGCATAAAATTTTATAAACTGCCTAGGCTATTTGATCAGAGGATATTTTGTCTTTGGTATTGTAAAATTTATCAGTCTGTTTGTTAAAGGTGGTGTGTGGAATCCTAATTCAAAGGACTCAGCAAATATTCTATAATATTTTTTTAGAAATTGATGGTATGTAAGATAGCAGCATTCTTGGTTTATTGTTTCTAACAATGTCAGTTTGTAGCTTAGTCTGAAATTGCCTAATCTTTTTGTAGATAATGTGTGAAAATCCAACATTTTCCAGTCCTTTAATATAGTTTGCAAGGTTTTTTTTGTGGTCGGCTTCAAATTTACATAATCTATGATTTCTGTGCAGGAATAATGCAAGTCCAGCCAATTTATGTGAGTTGGGTGAATTCAAGTTTGGGTGTATAAATCCTCGAATTTCCATTGGCTTGACTATCATGGCATAGGTAAGTTGGTGAGGCTCTTTATGAACTTGAATATCCAGGTATTCAACATTGTGCTGGAGGTTTTTTGCTATGCAGTTAATTGTTAAGGAGTTTGTGTTTGCAGCTCTTTCTGAATATCTATTATTATTTGTTTTGGTGCTGCTAAGAACACATCATTGACATAGTGAGTATATATTATGTTTGGTTCAATTTCATAATACTTAGTATTTGCTTTTCAAAATAATTGAGGAAAATACTAGCTATGATCCCACTTATGACAAGCTTTACTTAAAATCTTAATGTAAGCTGACACTTCCAATATAGACTATGATACTAAGTTCCCCCAAAATGCTAAGCCTGATAATTCCTTTTCTAATAATACTAAGCTTCACTTGTTTGAAGAAAGCACAATTTAAAATTTACCATTCTAAGGTGAAGTAAAAACAAAGATTTTATCTTAAATATATACAATATTTAAAATTTTTATTTTAAATAACTTTTTAATGCATTTAATAAAATCATTAAAAACTATTCAACTCTTAGACAATCTCAATATCAATAACAATCAACAATCTCAAACTGTTGTCAAGGTAACCTTTTATCAATAAAGGTGGAATCCCATCTTTATTAATGATCTAATATACTTATATAGATACTAAAGATTCCAACTTGACCACAGAGATTAAAATTATTAATAAAATGTTTAATAAATAATCAGATAGTTTATTAACCAGAATTTGATATGAAATTAAATAATGCAGTGACATACATACATCAATATATTGCCAAAAAAATTAAAAGAAAACATTTTTATATCAAACAATTATTGTCAAAATTAAAATAAATCAAACATTGCAAAATTTTAATTTTCATATTATTAAAAAGCCTCTGAAAGTAATATGATTTTATTTTAATGGCTCGGTATTAAATTGAAATATTAGAAGTTTAATATTCTCTCAGATTAATCCTTTACATTTTATTTTGTAATTATAATTTAAATCTTAGTAAGAATTTCTGATCAAATTCCTATAAATAATAAATAGCTTCATACTTAATGATATATTTAATGATGTATTTTATAGACTCAAATCGTATAATATATATACACATTCATATAAATATTAATGTTTTTACAGATTTAAAATGAAGATTTTCTTAAAACTTAAACTGTCATATAAAATTATTTTACATTAACAAATATTATTTTTTAATATTGAAAATTCCTCCTAGAAATTTTTTAGAATTGGTTCTCTTTATTATACTTCAGTGACATCTAGTGAAATTATGAGTAATTAATGGTCAATTTACTATTATATCCACTTCCCCAGAAAAGTTTCTCAATTATAGCCTTCATTAGCAAGGACTATTGATCTAAAATATGTTTTAGATTGAAAATCCTCACTGATGAAGACTATATAATTAGATGTGGATATATCACTACCACCTAATACCCATTAATTACTCAAACATCTAATAGATGGCTCTTGCAGTAGAATGAATACAGTGGCTGGAAGCGCCCCAAAATGGATGGAAGAAAATAATATATTGGGGAGAAATGCAAGGACGTTTTCAATCAGATAGGCATATAAAAGATATTTTATTTGTAGATACACAACTTGTAAATATGAGTAGAAATATAGGTAGACAGTTATATATGTTTTATTTTATAGATATAGAGAAGGCATATGATAGAGTAAATAGAAATAGATTATGGGTAAGTTTACTAAATTTGGGAATGAATGGAACTTTAGGGGATATTATTAAAAAACTCTATGAAAATAATTATTATACATATCAATCAGGAAATATAGAATCAGTTAAAGTTAAAAAGGGGGTGGGGCTAAGGCAAGGATGCCCTATGTCACCTATTTTGCTTTTGTTGTATTTGAGAGAAATAGAGAGCAATAGAAAGATTAGGAAGTGGGATAGAGATACCATTAATAGGTAGCAAGGGAGTATATACATTGTTGGGTCCTTTATTTGCAGATGATGTTTTTTTTTGTGTACAGAAAGAAAAGAAGATATGGAAGTTATGCTAAGGACATGCACAAAGGTGGGTAAAAAGATGGAAATTAAAATTTAGTGAAGAAAAATAAAAAGTAATGATGATTAATACTCAGGAAAGAGAAATCAAGGAATTTCTATTAGGGGATATAAAGTGGTGTGACAAATAGGTATAACTACTTGGGAATCATCATAAGTAATCAGAGAAATTGCTTGGATAATTGGGAGAAAAAATTGATAAATGAAGCAAAGAAAAGAAAGGGGCTAATAAAAAAATTAACAATGTTTTTATATAATAAATATGACATAGCTAGAATTGTATGGAAAAAAATAGCAGGGTTGACATATGGTAATGATGTGTAATGTGCCAGTAAAGGGGTATTAGATTAATTTAAAAAAGAACAAAGAGAAGTAGGATGACATGCATTAGATGCAGATATGTGGGTGAAAAAGAAGGCAATTCAAAGAGAAATAGAATAGTCAAGTTTTTATTTGAGAGATGCAAAAAGCAAAATGAAAGTGTTCAGTAGATTGCACTTTATGGATAATAAAATAGCCAAAATAGTATTTAATTGGGTTATGAGTAAAGGGCAGGCAACAAGATGGGAGAGAAAGGTAATATGGTATGCAGAAGATTTGGATAAAGAATTTATGTCAGTGTACTTATATAAAAGGTGGGATGATTGGGTAAGGAGAATTGTTGAGTGTTATAGTGGTAAGGAATGGGATAGAAGAATAGATGCATTAATAAAGAGGAGGAAATTGGAGACATAGATAACTAGTATGGAGAGTAAAAAGAGTTTAAATATATATAGAAGTAAACAGAGTATTGGGTGTGAGTTAATTTATGATAATAGCAAAATTACTATTTAAGGATCAAACAGGATCTTTAGCAACAAGGGAATATACACATAAATGGAAAAATGTGGATGATTTAGTCTGCAAGTTATATAAGGAAGACATAAAAAAATATTAGGCATCTGTTCATTGAATGTAAATGCCTGAAAGCAGAAAATGTACAAATAATAAAGTTGTGGAAGAATAAATAGAAAGTGGGTTATTGGTTTTTATGCTGCATTTGGGGAAAGATAAGGGGATTTAGATATAAAGGCTATGGAGTTGACAGAAATTATGTTGTGGAAATGGGATAGAGCAGGATAGAGAAGAATATATGAAAAACTTAGAGCAGGGAATAACAAGTGAAGGTAATGTGGCTAACAAATTTCTCTGGGCATAGTGGCTGAGAGATTTCTGACTGCATATAAGCAGAAGTCACAGTACATTACATCACATCACTGCACCCAAAAATACATGTTGAAAGTAAACAAGGAAATAAGTGATATTTTGGTAAATTGAATTATTCTTGTCAATTCTGTAGTTTAAAGTTTATATATTATTGTAAAATCTAGATAATATTAATTGATAATATTTACTGGCATGAAGATTTTTTCAACTTTCACATGCTTTTAGTTTCAAAAATCATGTTATTTTTTAACGGTGTTTAATTCAAACATGAGACTTCAGTGTCAGATATTTTTTCATGACAGAAACACTTCTTATTGCATTTTTACCATTTTGTGATGTTTTATTTTTCCTTTATTATTCTTCCCAAATTCGATGTGCAACATTTTACATAAAATGTTTTCTAAGCATAATGCTAAAAGTTTTACAAAAACATATAAAAAACAAAAAGAGTAATGCCCAGAACATATTTAATTGTGATGAAAATCTGATATTTCACCATTCATTTTTTTAAAAATTAAAATACAATACAGTAAATTCTTTTTCATCATTTATATTTTTTTCAGTGAGTGAATGAACAAACAAACACTGGGTAAAATACACATACATATGTCTCGTCAATTTATTATTAATAATTACATTATTATTTTTTGTTAAAATTTTGTTTATATTATAATTTTAATTTATATATGCATACTATACATATTAAAGCATTCTGTATTATATGTGTGTGCATTAAAATGGATTGTTGAATAGTTGGAAGGTGAGAAGATTGAATCATGTCTATTAATGTTTGAGGAATTGCTATCTTAATATAAACAAAGCACTGATTGTATATATGTGTGGGAGATTATGATCTTGTCCAACTGATGAGTACTGGTTCTGCATGAAATATGTATATTGGGAATCATATATTTTTTGACATTTGTGTGGTACACGTGTATCAGTGAATTGAGATGGAGTGGAAGATGAATAGACTGAAATATCCTGAGTTCAAATCCCTCTAATTAAATACATATTTCAGGTCAACATTTATCAGCAAAATGAGTGATTGTGTGCAATGTGTGATGTACACGGGGAAGATTTGGAACAAAATAGGGGGTTATTATTGCTCCATTGTATGCTGAATTTTGTTGTTTAGTGACATTTGCATAAGAATTTAATTTAAAAAATTGTGATTGCATTTTGAGTTATTGAACTTTATTTATAACTTTTGTTCAATTTTGGGAATTTCACTAGTAAATAATAATTGCATTCCTTTTTGAATGTGTTGTTAATAATATAAATTAACATTATTATTATTTTTATTCATTTTTGCTAATGCAGAAATTATTTATTATTTTATATATAAAAAGTTACAAAAAACAAACAAACAATAAAGCTATCTCATAAACAGTATACTAACCTGTTATTAAATTATTTGAATCCCATCTCTAGCTTATCATCTTATATTATTATGATGAGATGAGATGCACTGTGACTTCTTTTTTTTAGAATCAGGAATCTCTCAACTACAATGCCCAGAGAATTATGCTAGCCACTTTACCTTTTCCTTTCCATCCCTGCCCTAAGTTTTTCCCATATTCTTCTCTATCCTGCTCCATCCCATTTCCACAACATAATCTTTTTCAACTCCATGGCCTTTATATCTAAATATTTCTTAATCTTTATTTAAACCCAGCATAAAATCCAAGAACCCATTTTTTGTATAACCACTTTGCTTATATTTATTCATCCACAACTTCATTATTTCTACCCTTTCTACTTGCAAGCATTTACATTCAATTAACAAATGCCTAATATTTCTATGCCATTTTTACACAACTTGCAGACTAAATCATCTATATTTTTTCATTTATGTATATATTCTTTCATTGCTAAAGATCATGTTCAAGCCTTAAACAGTAAACTATTTTCCTTGCTATTATCATAAATTAACTCACACCCAATATTCTGTTTACTTCTAAATATATTTAAAATCTTTTTACTTTCAATACTAGTTCCCCATATCTCCAAGTCTCTATTCTTTATTAATGCATTTATACTTCTATCCTATTTCTTGCAACTATTATACTCAACAATTCTCCTAACACAATCATCCCACATTTTGTATAAGTATACTGACAAAAATTCTTTATCCAAATCTTCTGCATACCATACTACCTTTCTCACTCATCTTGTTGCCTGCCCTTTACTCATAACCGAATTAAATACTATTTTGGCTATTCTCTTATTATCCATAAACCACAATCTACCGAACATTTTCACTTTGTTTTTTGCATCTCATATAAAAACTTGACCATCCCATTTCTTCTTGAATTGCTTCCTTTGCCATCCACACATCTGCATCTAAGGCATATCTTCCTACTTCACTTTGTACTTTTTCTAAGTATTCTAGCACTCCTTTACTTACACATAACACATTGTTATCATATGTTAACCCTGCTACTGCCACTCCCTTTCATATAATTCTAGCTACACCATATTTATTATATGAAAACACTCTTAATTTTTTTATCACTTCTTTCAAATCCCCCCCCCCTTCCATTCATTCAAGAAATTTCTCTGATAACTTAAAAATGATTTCCAAATAGTTATAATATTCACCACACTTTATATCCCCCAATAAAAAATTGTCTTCTCTTTATTTTTGATTTTTCTTCACTAAATTTAATCCCATCTCTTTACCCATCCATGCACATGTCCTCAGTGATAACTTCCATATCTTCCCTTCTTTCTGTGCACAAGAAGACATCATTTGCAAGTAAAAGACCCAATAATGTATATTCTCCCTCACCACCTATTAATGTTATTTTTACACCTCTCCATTTTTCTCAAATATAACAAAAACAAAATACACAACATAGGCATCCTTACCTTAGTCCCACCCATTTTTGACTTTAACTGATTCTGTACTCCCTAATTAATACGTATAGCAATTATTTTCATACAATCTCTTAATAAGTTCCACTAAGGTTCCATCCATTCCCAAATTTACTAAACTTACCCATAATCTATTTTTATTTACTCTATCATATCCTTTCTCTATATCTATAAAAACTATATATAACTGTCTACTTGTATTTCTACTCATATCTATAAGTTGTGTAACTACAAATAAACTATCTCTGATACATCTATCTGATCGAAAATCTCATTGCATTTCTTCCACTATATTATTTTCTTCCATCCATTTGTGACCCTTCCAGCTACTATATATGCAAAAACTTTATATAACACTGGCATTACTGCTATCAGTCTATAATTACTTAACTTTCTATGATCCTTAGCCTTTCCATTATATAGTCACTTTACTCTTGTATTACTCCAACTATCCGGAAAATCTCTTTCATGTGTATTTTATTAAATCAAATTGATTGAAGTGCCCTCTATCAATTCATTGACAAATTAAATCTTAGATGTTACATATATCAGCCAAATTCTGAAAAAAAAGTTTTAATAATATAAGGTTTACAGGATCAGTTTTTAGGTTTCTTTTATCATAATTTACAATTTAAAATGTATCAATTACAGGTAATATCTCATTGTTCACAATGACTGATAGAGTATGCTTAAATATTCTGATTCCTAATATTATAGCAACCAATTTTTTAATACTTTTATTAATTTTGGAAAATCATTTTGCTAACTTTTGAATTTTTTCAAGTTAGAATGAAATTTTAAAATTGAGATTTAATATTGTTAAATTCAATAGAATTTCTTGAAAATTCAAATATAATTAAGTTATACCACTTTATTCCATTTGAATCATTTGCATTTTTAGTATGACAAATAGTCTGATAGATATGGAACAGAGGGCGGGAAAATATATAAAAATATTTAATAACATCATGTATTGCCATTAACAATTACTCTTACAACTTTTATTTGTTTTTAGATATAATCACAAAGGGGCAATATAATTTTTTTCTTTCAATTTAATAACTTTGTTTTTTAGAAAACTTGCATTATTTAAAATGGTCACAAAATGTTAAAAAAGAAAACTCTTAGCATTTTTTTAAAACAACTGTTTTAAAATAAAAATATAAAACTATAAAACAATATTAAATAGAAAATTTGGTTACTTATTTATTGTACATATAATTATGTATACATACTAAATATATATATATATATTAACTTGCTGTAGAAATATCTAATGATTTATATGCACTATATGTGTGATAATGATATAAAGTAAAATTATATGGATTAAGTGACATTCATTTACAATATGTACACATGTATTTTTATGTACATTTACTAAATATGCTATATACATAAGGTGTATACATTTTAACTTGCAGTAGAAATATTTAATGATATATATAAACTCTAAGTAGTTAATCAATTTAAAGTACAGTATAGTTTTACATTTTCATTTACTATACCAATACTAAAATCTTAAAAATAGTAGAGATAAATTTTTTTTTATATTAAATGCTTTTATTGACTGTGCACTAAAAGAAATAAAATAATTGTTTCTTCAACCACAATTGGAGATTTTAGATTTAACTTGAAATAAAAGTATGGGGGGGAAGGGAGACCAGAAATTAATTAAGTCAATTCTTATTTTTATAATAAAGGATTGACTTAATTAATTTCTGGACCTACCATGCTTTTGATTTAAGTTAAATCTAAAAACTCCAATTGCGGTTGAAGAAATAATTATTTTATTTCTTTTTCGTGCACAATCATAAAAGCATTTCATATAAAAAAATTTTTTACCTCTATTATTAATATAATAAATTACACAATTGATTATTAACATTATATACATTTGTTTATGCAATTGTTTTAAAATAAAGGAAAATATTCCTCTCAGAAAGCTGATCATTATATCTAGCATTTCCTTCTTAGTTCAAATAAAAAGGGATCTAATGTAGGAATAGTAAAAGATTTTATATTTGTAGCATACATATTTCAATTTTGCTTTATCATTCAAAAACAATTTGTCTTTAAATTAACAGATTACTATAAAATAATAGTGAATATCTGTGAAATATATGTATAGTGATGCTAATTAATTATGTTATTGTGAATGCTGATTGACTTAAATCAACCCTTTGAATTTAATTTGTAAGTATAAGTATTAAATATGTATATACATTGTAATGATATTTAATGTGTTCAGATTAATAGTTATAAGCAACCTTCTAAAAAAATTATTGGCTTATCATTATTACAAATATTGTTAAGTATTACTATTATTATTGTTATGATTAAGTATAATGTTACACAAGTGATATTAAATTATTGATAATATCACCTTATAAAGTGAATTATTAAACTTATCCAAGTTGTCAAGTGTTGGTGGCCTAGTGGTTAGCATAGCTGCCTTTTAAGCAGCTGACACGGTTTTGCTTCCCAGTCAAAGCTTTGACATATGAAAAAAAAAGTTGTCTGCCCAGATGTATTTTACAAATACAGCATTCTTGAATACATGTGTCAATATTTTTCATCATAATTCACATTAAGTTATAAAACACTCATGCACATTAAATTAATTTTAAAAGAACTACACAGAAAATGAAAGATATAACACTAATAATAATAAAGATAAATTATTTAGAATAGTATTAATATATTAATAACTTTATTATTGTATGTGCATGTTTTAAAATTTACACCGAATGATATAGTTTTAGCATAATTTATGTGTATGCACACACAAATGCTTGTAATTCTTGAATGCATGATAACTTAAAAAAATAAATAAAATAAAATCATTTATTTTACTATTTATAACATAAATATTTTAAAATGATATGTATTTTAAAATGAAATGTATTTTATTTTATTAATTAAGATATTATAATATGCAAAATATTTTGAATATCTTATTTCACAATATTAAAGTGATTTCATATTACAAATTGGGACTAAAAAATTTTAAAACTTCCAAATAGCATCTGCTGTCTTATCGTTTCCTAGAAACTCTGATAAAACTTTCCTGTAAAAAGTCAAAAGAAAGAATTTTGAATGAAGATGATGACCTCATTGATCATATGATGCAAACCTATAAATAAAACTAAATGTCAATAATTGTTTAGTCTTTCTTATATTAAATTTAAAATTGGCCATATTGGCATCTTGCATTTTAAAACAATCATGGAGTAGAAAAACCTCATAAATATTTCCCTTAATGGCAAGTATTTAAAATACAGGCATTCTTCATATACCTGGAGCTTAATTGTAAATATAAGTGATTGGAATTCAGACTTTCAAGCACCCTTTTACTATCCATACTATCTCATACCACTGATACACATGACCACACACATGTAGAATTGATAAATAATCACCAATAGATATATTTCATGCTGAACCAGCACTCATCAGTTGGTCCAGATTATCATCTCCTACATATATATATATATATATTCTAATATTTTCACGGATAAAAGATGTCATATTATTATTACTATTTGCGGGATATTCTGTGTAGTGAAAAAGCTAAATGCTGATGTTTCAGTACAATATCAAGTACCTTCCTCAGAGCGTCCTCTTTCTCAAATCATAAGAATGCACGTGAGATTTAAAACCATTTTTATCGTTTTCTTTCTCCTCATATTTAAATTCTATTGGTTGAGAAGTTTTAAAATTTATTTTCTCTTCCAATAGCTTCTTCCAAATGTTGTTAATCTTCTTTAATTCACACCTTTCATTTATGCTCTTGGGCCTTTTAAAAATCTCTATAGCTTCTCTTAGCAATCTCTGGTCATATTGTTCAATTTTTGCTAAAATATTTGTTTTTTCAAAATTGATATCATGATTTGTTAATTTTATATAAGAATAAATAGCTGATGAATTGGATTTTTCTCTCACTGCCGGAATGTGTTCTTCCTTTCTAATATTTATTCTACGATTAGTCTGTCCTATATATGTATGTGGACAGACCCTACATGGAATTTCATATACACCATGACACTCCAAAGCAATTTTATCTTTAGGAAGTGGAAATATTTCACTAATTTTTTTATAAGTAGTGTAAATTGTGTGAATATTATTATTTTTTAAAATGTTACCAATTCTATCAGTTACTCCTTTTATATATGGCAAAATTGTCTTAATTTTTGATGTATCAAAATCTTTTTTCTTTTGATATGTATAAGCCCTATTAATAATGTTGTAATTAAAACCGTTATGAAGAAGCATTTATCAACGATGTCATCATATGTTAAAGATGCTAATCATTTTCTTGAGTTTATCCGGGATATTAAATTGACTAAGAATGATATTTTGGTAAGTTTTGACATTGTTTCACTTTTTACTAGTGTACCTATAAATGAAGCGATTCAAGTTTTAAAAAATATTCAGTTGCCTAATTTTGCTGTGGTTTTGATTGAACACTGCTTATCAAATACATTTTTTTTTGTTTTTGATGGGAAGATGTATAAACAAATATCAGGCCTAGCTATGGGTTCACAAATTTCTCCAGCATTAGCTTCTATTTTTATGGAGGATTTGAAAAATAAAATTTTGACTTTAGCAGTTAAAAAACCATCTATATGGCTGAGGTATGTTGATGATACCTTTGTTATTTGGCCTCATGGCAAGCATGCTCTTGATGACTTTTTTAATTTTTTAAACTCTTTTCACAACAATATTAAATTTACCATGGAAATAGAAAATAATAATCAATTATCTTTTTTAGATGTTTTGATTGAAAGAAGGGAAGATGGTTCTTTATCCCATGGTATATATAAAAAACCAACACACACTGGGAGATATCTGCATTTTTCCTCTCATCATCATCCTGCACAACCATTTTCAGTAGCAAAGACATTATTGGATAGAACAAAGAGACTTTCTGATGATAGCCATTTTCACCGGGACCTTTTTGACACTACTTATAAAAAAATTAGTGAAATATTTCCACTTCCTAAAGATAAAATTGCTTTGGAGTGTCATGGTGTATATAAAATTCCATGTAGGGTCTGTCCACATACATATATAGGACAGACTAATCGTAGAATAAATATTAGAAAGGAAGAACACATTCTGGCAGTGAGAAAAAAATCCAATTCATCAGCTATTTATTCTCATATAAAATTAACAAATCATAATATAAATTTTGAAAAAACAAACATTTTAGCAAAAATTGAACAATATGACCAGAGATTGCTAAGAAAAGCTATAGAGTTTTTTAAAAGGCCCAAGAGCATAAATGAAAGGTGTGAATTAAAGAAGATTAACAACATTTGGAAGAAGCTATTGGAAGAGAAAATAAATTTTAAAACTTCTCAACCAATAGAATTTAAATATGAGGAGAAAGAAAATGATAAAAACGGTTTTAAATCTCACATGCATTCTTATGATTTGAGAAAGAGGATGCTCTGAGGAAGGTACTTGATATTGTACTGAAACGTCAGCATTTAGCTTTTTCACTACACAGAATATCCCGCAAATAGTAATAATATGACATATATATATATATATATACAGGGTGGCCCAAAAGTAGGTTTACAGTTATCACGTAGACTATAAATAAAAAAATATCATCAAGTAAAAAGTTAGCATTACATAATAAAATAAATTACAATCAGCAAGAAAAAAGCTGTTTATGTAAGTTAGATTTATACTCTGAGGAATGTTTTATATTGGTATTACTAAGCAAGTAACTTCAACCATATAAAAGGTAGTTTAATAAATGTAAACCTACTTTTGGGCCACCCTGTATATATATAATCAGTGGTCAGTTTCTTCATATTTCAATAGACAGGCTTCAATCTACTCCAACTCTTCAGCCACCCATACCATTGAAAATCTGATAATAAAAAGCCCACATCCCATGCTAATGCCAATATTACTGCCATATCCTGTTGACCAGAAGTCACTCTGACCCCTCATGTATAGGACCCCATCCATTTATAGGACCCCATCCATTTATATATATATGGGAGATATATATATATATATATATATATATATATATATATATATGGGAGATAATAATTTGGACCAACTGATGAGTGCTGGTTCAGCATGAAATACATTTATAGATGATTATTTATCTTTTCTATATGTGTATGGTTATGTGTATCAGTGGTATGAGATAGTATGGATAGTTGAAGATTGTTTGAAAGTCTGAATTCAAATCCCCTATATTCTTAATGACAAATATTTCTTGAAACTGACATGAATGGAGAACTAAAGATCTAACTAGACTGATCATCTTATAATGCATTTTAAAAAGGAATGAAACTAGAAAACTTGCATTGAAATCAGAAAATTTAAATTTATATGGAAATCCTACTGTTATTCAAATGTCTCATCTTCAAAAAGGTTGTTTGATAAAATTTACTTAATGAACACTAGTGTGTTGAAAAATTATTTGTTAAATATGAATTTTAACTACTGAATTTTATCTTTGCATGGATAAATAGGATTATTGTTATTATTAAAATTGAAATTTTAACCTATGGATTGTGTCTTCATAAATCTTTTAAATAAAACTATAATTTATGAATGCCATCCTTCAGAGACTTATTGTGACTTTGGAATAATTTAAATTTACCTGTATGGGATATTAATTAAAAGATTCAATCTTCATTATCAATTACTCATTATATAGATTAAATTGTATCTCTCTCCTGTCTATTAAAATGTTGCTATCCCAAAATGACAAAAGATTTAATCACTTTCAAATATTTTGAAAGAATGTGCCATAATAAATCTTCTAAATATTTTAAAAAATTTTGAATTAAATTTAAATCATGAGAAATATGTTTTATTTCCCAATTATGTTTAAGTGTTATATTTAATACAAACAGTGTACCAATAGTGCAAACAGGCTCTTAATTTGATAAGTGAGGTAAGAGAAAATATTTCCAATTTTTATCCGAAATACTCTTATCCCCAGACCAATTGGTTTTGAGCTTATGGCTCACCTCAGTAAGGAGCTAGAATATTCAGACGCAAGATCTAAAATATCAACTCAAAACCCAGCACTTATTTTATATATCATATTTAAGTCAAAACACTGAAGTTTTCGGACATGAAAATGTCTTTTACTCCAGTTATCTAACTTAAATAGTTATATGGGACTTAGGTGAGCCATAAGCTCAAAACCAATTGGTCTGGGAATAAGAATATTTTGGATAGAGATTTTTAATATTTTCTCTTACCGCACTTATCAATTAAGAATTTGTTTGAGCTAATGGTACACTCTCTGTATTACATTTTTGTAAATACAAGCTTATAAAAGCAATGTCACATTATATATGACTTGCTTTATTGATAATTATAATTTTACCTTTATGGCTTTGGCTATGCTGAGGCTATTAATATATGGTAGATCTGAATTTGGTTCAGTCCCACATAACTATTTAAGTTAGATAGCTGGAGCAAAAGATATTTTCATGTTTGAAAACTTCAGAGTTTTGACTTCAATATTATGTATAAAATAAGTGCTGGGTTTTGAGTTCAAATATTAGATCTACTGTCTGAATATTCTAGTGAGGTGAGCCATAAGCTTGAAACCAATTGGTCTGGGGATGAGAATATTTCAGATAGAGATTTTAAATATTTTCTCTTACTGCACTTATCAATTAAGAGCTTGTTTGAGCTATTGGTACATTCTCTGTATTACATTTTTGTAAATACAAGCCTATAAAAGCAATGTCACATTCTATATGACTTGCTTTATTGATAATTAAGTGTTATATTTATCTTGGCAAATGAAAGTTCTCACAAGAAGAAAATTATAATAAAAGAAATATGGATTGTATGTTTATGATTACCATTTGGTATAATGCATACTATGATTCTTTGTACTTTGGAGATCAGTTGCAATGCTTAAAGACAATTAATAGCCATTTATGGTTAACCCATAATACTTGACATTTTATGTTTTATTTGTCTATTAATTCAAACTTATGTCTATTTAATTAAAGGTATTTAAACATATAGTTGAGATATTTTGTAGATATTACTCTCCTTATTTACCCACATAGGTACTGTCAAGAATTTATAAAGATTCTATTGTATATTTAATTATACTTGTGGCACTGACATTAATACAAGTATTATTGTTTAGTTGAGTGAAGCTGCTGATAAATTTATATTCTTCATAAGGAGACCTTGATAAGCTTCTTATGGAATGCCACCAATACCTCTTGGGGTCAGGTTAATTGAAACCATACTTTAAAAATAATATTATATGTTGGGTGAATATTTTGCTTGTTATGAAGTAGCTAAGTTTGTAAGTCAGATGCCTAGAGGAAACAGATCTTATTATTTAATTAAAGATATAATAAAGCATTTTTTATCTTATTGATTGGTTATAATTAAGTCTTTTAAATAATGTTTAAACACCTTTCACCAACAAAGTGTTTTCTTTTATATCATTTCAAGATATACCACACTTTTAGTCAGAAATAAATCATTTCTTTAATAAAAACATCATATGAATATTGGTGATGATTGCAGATTGTTATTGCATTCATTTAATTTTTTTAAGTTATTTTTATTGCTGAAATATTAATTATATTTTCTAATTATTTGATCTTTGTTGATAATTATTTAATCTCATCTACTAATGTTATAAATGAATATGGTCACAAGTTTTTATTATTATTATCATTATTTAAAACACATTGCTTCATAAGAGAAGTTGCTCATAATTTTATACATTTACATCATTCTTACCTTAATATTTACTTTTAATAATATTTATTTATTTATAATGAAAACTTTTACATATAATCAATCATTAAACAAGGTCTACCGACTCTTGTTCTATTGAGAATTGTAATTATGAATAGGACAATCAACGAAGGCCAGAGTATATTAGTCCAAGAGTGCAGTGTGCAAGTATGACATGTGTCTTCGATCATTGAATAGTCTTCATCCCTTTTCTTGATTTTCTCCAAGCTGTTACAAAACAATTGAACTACTTCTGATTCTGATTTTCTGATAACTAACTTACATCTGGTTTTCCATAATGAGAATACGGTGAAGATTGCAATTCTGATCAATCCAAAAATTTTGTAATTTATAGTCTCGTATTGAGGTGATGCAATTTACTCACATTTGGGAGCGGTCATGGATGAATTTCCTGGCTTTGTCAAATCGCGTACATGCTCCAATTAGGTGCTCAATTGTTTCATTTTCTTGCCCACGCAATTGGCATATAGAGTCAAGTTTTTGGAAAACCCTTTTATATACAAGAAATCAATTGGTGGACAAAGCATCATGAAAATTAAATCATGATACTTTGCCCACCAATTGGTTTCTTGTATATAAAAGGGATTCAAAAAACTTGACTCTATATGTCAGTTGTGTGGGTGAGAACAGGAAACAATTGAATATCTAATTGAAGCATGTACATGATTCGACAGTCAGGAAATTTATTCATGATTGCTCCCATATGGGAGTACATTGTATCATCCCAATATGAGACTGTATATATTACACATTTTTTGAACTGATCAGAATTGCCGTCTTCACCGTATTCCCATTATGGAAAACAAGATGTAAGATAGTTATTGGAAAATCAGAATCAGAAGTAGTTAAATTGTTTTCTAACAGCTTGGAAAAAATAAAAAAAAAAGAGACAAAGGCTATTCATCAAAAAAAAATGATCAAAGACACGTAGTCATACTTGAACACTGCACTCTTGGACTAATGTATTCTGGCCTTCATTGATTGTCCTATTCATAATTACAACTCTCAATAGAACAAGAGTTGCTAGACTTTGTTTAATGATTGATTATTTTTTTAGTTTGCAAGATATGAATTAAATACAACAAAGTGCCCATATGCTAATTAATCATATCAATAATAAAAATTTATAATGTTAAAGGTTAAAATTATAGGAATAGTGTTTATTGTAATGAGCCTGCTTGTAGAGCAATCTATTATGGAGAATTGTACATCAACAGCACTACCAGACTAGTGCAATATAAGAACATTTACAACAGTACAAAGAGAGATCCTAATATGAAGTCTATTTGTGGAACATGAAATGGAATCTGGCCCTAACTTTGATCTACATAGTATTGAAGTATTGTGTGCAGAATTTAATAATCAGAAAATAAAATTTAAATTAAAAGGCATTTGTTGATTGCTAACAACACATATTCAATAAACAAAAAAATATGTATTGCTTTAGTGGATATAGTAAATCAAAAAATGTACATATTAACTACCAGTTATCAAATTTTGTGCTTTTCTTTTAATTAACCTCTACTGACAAGTTTGGGCACTATGAATATGATTTTCTCGGTTGAAAACATTTCTCAGCTAGTTATTGTCCAACTGAAAGAAATCTAATATTTTCTTTAGAAGCCAATAAATGCTATTAATAGAATTGAAGTTATGTGATACTATAGTTTAGAACAAACTTGCTAGCCAAATATATTAATGTTATAAGAATTGTTTATTCTTTTAACTTTACAGTTATATTTTAAGACATAATAGAACAATGAGATATTCGTTTTCTTAAAGATAAATATACATTTGTTAGATTGTTTTCTTTAAATAATCATTTAATTATTATAGAATCTTGTAAAGTAATGATCAGAGTGCTTTTTTAAAAGATTAAGCATGCAAAACTGTACTTGATTGATGATTGGTTGGGACAGGGAATCTCCAATCATTCTCACTAATTATTCATTCATTCCTTTTATTACACTACAATATATAAGCCAAAACAGAGTTTAAATATATTGAATGAATTTACCTAAACCAAGTATACTTTCAATGTGTGTGCATTGTAATCATGTTTATTATGATGCACATGCATTGAAAATATACTCGTTTTAATTAAGCTTATTCAATGTATTTAAACTTGGTTTTGATATTTTATATCATCATTAGTAATGACAGAGTATCTAATATTTATAAATACATACATATTTTTTAATAATTTAATATGATGTAATAAAATGCTTAATAAGATATTGCTAATCCAAATATTTTGTTGTTTTTGATAAAATATGAACAGAAATGGATAATGGTTTGTATAATTTGGTAGTCATTTAATAATTTTTTTCCTCATATATTTTTTTAGCTTTAATAGCCGATACAAGTTAAAATTTTATCTTACATTCCTGATTGCAAGAGTTCCATTTTAATAAGATGTATCCTTAATAACAATAGATTTTTGTTAAATTTTATATAAGTATAGTTTTGTATTTGGGTGATAAAACAACAATAAAAAGTATAGTGAAACACTTATTAATGTAGCGTTTTCCTGAAGGTTTGTGATGATGGTGTTTTACTTGTAATTTTTTACTGGACTATTTCCATCATCTAATATGAGTATTGAATGTCTTTAGAAAAATTTAACTTTATTTAAATATTCCAAATACATTCAACTCTTAGTAATAACACATCAAACAGGTTAGTATATGCACAATGTTTCAAGAGGTATTATTTTTTTCTCTTCTTCAGGCATTGCTGGCCTTACCAGTGACAGTACTAGCATGGGATTCGAACTTGGACTCTTAGATTTTTAAGTATTGAATTTTAAGGTAACGCTCTAACCAACTGGGTCACAGTATTGAAATTTACAGTTGGTTAAAGCATTACCTTAAAATTCAGCGCTTAAGAATCTAAGAGTTCAGGTTCAAATCCCATGCTAGTACTGTCACTGGTTAGGTCAGCAAATGTTGCGCATATACTAACCTGTTTGACATGCTATTACTAACAGTTGAATGTATTTGGAATATTTAAATAAAGTTAAATTTTTCTATAAGACATTCGATACTCATATTAGATGATGAAAATAGTCCAATATAAAAATACTTATTAATATAATCAACATTAAACAAGTTATCTTAGCCAGAGAGATAAATGACAGCCATTGATATTACATGTGGCCGAAAAAATAATCCTAAAGGCATAAAAGCAACTACGAAATGAAGAAAGAAGAACAACTTACTGACATCTTCCATCACCATCACATGAGGAACTTGTTTAAAGTTCATCTGCACAGAAAAAATCTTATATGAGAATAACTTAAGAATAAATGAAAGATTAAGAATATAAGAACTCCACTTACCAGAGATGGTTATTCTCTGCTGATATCCAAAAAGTAAGCTAGTGAAAGATGATAGAAAAGAGGATCAAGATAATCGAGACAATCAGCAATGCTACACAAAGCAACAAAAGCTACACTCATTTACTAATCGCTACACATAGCTTATAAGCCCTTTAAACGCAACTAGCGATAACATATATTAACATGATATGTCACATACACTAATATTAATTAGAAAAATTCAAGCATAAAAATAAGATGATTAGTCGAATGTATATTCAAATCAAGGTTTATTCAAATTTTTATTTTATTTTATAAAAATTATTTTACAGTTTTGATTAAAATTAAATCCTTGACTTAACTACTGTGAATCCAAGGAGATTCTGTTCTTGAAACTATTTTTAACATACTTTAAAAATATAAAACAATTATCAAAAAGATTTCTTTAATAATCTTATTGTTATTATATATATATAAACAGGTTTGGCTACTTTTAAAAATGGAGAATATATACACTTCCTAATATTTACAAACTTATTATTAATAATGCTATATAAATGTTTTTTGTGTGTTACAATGTATTTCATCAGTTTACTTTTTCTTTTTCTTTTTTATAGTTAAGTTGTTTGCATGTGAAACTTATCTTAATATTTATGTAATTTATTGACAGCTATTTCTCTATTGCAGAAGTGATTTTACAAATCCTAATTCATTTTTACTTTAAAATTTAATGCTTATTTCTTTTTAAATCATGAAAGGAATTCTAAAGAAGACTGTTAGACAATCGAAACTATCAACCATTTTTGGAAGTATTGAATAATAAAATATTGTATTTGCATGTATAAAGTGTATAAAAAAGGCCGTTATTAGTGCTTAAAAGGTTCACTTATAATTTTGATCGCCAAGTCTCAGATATAGACTTACGGTTCGTTTTGAAAAAAGTTAGCAAAATACTTATATAATAATGTCTTCTACCATATAAAAAAAAATTTCTTTCACTTTTTTTAATGAGAGATTTCTACTTATTTGAAATTAAATAGTATTATCTTCATATTCACTTCACTAAACAATGTCACGATTACTTTTTAGCAAGATAAGCCCTTTTTTATTAATTGACCTTCTGTTCATCACACCACTCATTACCTTTCTTTTAAAGAGTATACTATGCTAAATGTTTTAAAGTGTTAACTGAAATGTTATAAACCTAAACAAACCATATAAAACGAATTACTGAAGACTTTTCAAATATATCAATTTACATCATTACATCTCATTTTTTGGTACTTTTAAAAATGGATCTTATTTCATCTTTTTATGCCTTGACAAACATTCAAACTTGTACTTATATGTTGAACTATTTTTATCCTCTGATATTAAAATACTGAATTTCTTTAGAAAAATATTTAAACTTTATTTAAATTTTCTAATTTCATTTAGCTGTTAGTAATATCACACAGGTTAGTATCTACCCAATGTTTCAAGTGATATTATTTCTATTTTCTTTAGGTGTTGCTGGCCTGACCAGTAATAGTATTGGTATGGGAATTGAACATGGGTCTTTAAATTCTGGAATATTGAATTTTAAGGTAATGTTCTAACTAAACTTGCTCAAGTTTCAAAAATCTAAAGTTTCAGATTCAATTCCCATGCTAGTGCTCTCACTGGTCAGGCCAATAACAACTGAAGAAGAGAGGAAAATAATATCACTCTAAGCATTCTGTATGTACTAACCTGTGTGCTATTACTAACAGTTGAATGTAATTGAAAAACTGAAATAAAGTTCAAAAAGTATTCTTAAGACATTTAATATATAAGTTAGATGATGGAAATAGTCCAACATATAAATACAACTAAATGGCATCTTCACAAGCTTGCAGGCAAACTTCCAGACTGTTTGACTTATGTTTGATATAATATCATTTACAACAACCATGTATGATCTGATGCAGTTGAAAGAGCACCCATCTTGGAATCAGAAAATCCCAGAATCAATTTAGGTGCTCTCAGGACTGGCATTTGAACTTCTTATGAACTATTGAGCAATATAGTCATGTCTTTTTTACCCTGCACAGCTTGGCATATTTGGTAGACTGTCCAGTTTGGATCAGAAGGTCCCAGTGATTGATTTTGGCACGCACAATTCTGGTGCTCAAACTTTTTATGAACTCCTGAGCAATAAAGCCATTATCATTTTTTTTTTAATTTCCAAAAACAAACTTTTTGCCTTATAATTTCATTATTACCATAGCTGGCACTTAGTTCAATATATATAATGTAACCAAGCGATAACCAGTTCAAATTGATATTCCAAATTGAATCATGTCATATAGCAATTAATGACTAGATTAAGTATTCAGATTGTATTATCAATTTTAATTGCCAATTGCCTAGTTACATTATAGCTGAAGATTTATTTTAGCTAACATATGAGAAGTTATCATTATAATTTCAATATTTACTTTTTAATAATGTTAAAAAATGTAATTTAACAAACATATAAAGTTTACAAACAACAAGCATTGCCAATTGCTCAACAAGCTTTGTGATAAATGCTTAGCCAGAGAAAGCACTTAAAATATCTCTGTCAGGAACCCCCCTCCCCCAAACCTCTGACCATGATTTTGTGTTTTGGCACTCCTCAGAGAGGCTTAAGAGAATTGAGTCATGTGATCTATGACTCTTATTTTGACTATATAAAGTATACATTTGATAATTGTATTTGTTGTATTTTTATATTGGACTATTTCCATAATCTAATAAGAGTATTGAATGTCTCTAGAAAAATTTACCACTATTTAAATATTTCAAATACATTCATCTGTTAGTAATAGCACACCAAACAGGTTAGTATATGGACAACATTTCAAGAGATATTATTATTCCCACTTCATCAGTTGTTGCTGGCCTGACCTGTGAAAGTACTAGCATGGGAATCAAACCTGGACCCTTAGATTCTTGAGTATTGAATTTAAAGGTAATGCTTCAACTATCTGAGGCATCCTGCCAAAAGTAATAGTTAGTAGAAATGCCATGTACTTATCTATGAGATTCCCCCTGAATTTCCTTTTTTTTTCTTAAGAGCAAAGTTGAATAGTGATTTCATACATTATGTATAGTCACCCTAGGTTGATTTATGGGATTTTTGCCAACTCTTGAAACATTGTGCATATACTAACCTGTTGTGCTGTACTATTACTAACACTTGAATGTATTTGGAATATTTAAATAAGGTTAAATTTTTCTAAAGACATTTAATACTCATATTAGATGATGGAATTCTAAGCAACAAATACAACTAAAACACTATCATCACAAATCTTCAGAAAAATACTTTTGATAATAACTTTAAATAATCTGGCCAATAAATCTTACAGTTAAGTAAATTTTTAAAATTATTCTTTAACCAAAAAATTCAGTCATTGAAAGTTTGAATTAGCAGGAAAATCAACTGGCTGAATTGCTTTGAGTAGTAATTTATATTTTTTTTAAATTTCGGTTTAGTGATATATATATATATATATATATATATATATATATGGGCTGCAGAAAGGAGTTTTGCTATTAACTGAAAGGAGACCCTTTGATTCCTCTTGGAGGCCTTAAAGGAACCGAGCAGGGCAAATTCCTAATGTCCACTCCATACGTTCTTGTCGTTGCAGCTGTTATTACTATGTGATTATTCATATAGTATATGAACATGGATGGGCTGCTCACCAACACGCATTAGCCAGCATGGTGAGTTTATTGGCTTTTTACCTCTGAGTTTAAGATCAAGAAACACCATGGTCTTTCTTCTCAGTGCCTGATAAGGCAGAATGAATGTTTGTGTAAATGATAAATATTTTCCCAATACATATATACAATTATGACAGACAAAAATAAAGCATGGCCCTTATTCCCAGGAGGCTGTAAAGTCACCAACCAAGGCAGCGGTTGGTGGCCGAAGGCGGAGGGTGCTAAGAATCCCCTGATTGCGGACCCAGGCTGCCATTTGATGACGACTTTTTATTTAGGTACTTACAACTGCAGATCACTTTCAAGTGAAGGAAGATTGCAAGAATTAGAAGAAGAACTCTCTTATATTAAATGGGACATTATTGGACTTTGTGAAGTTAGAAGAAAAGGTGAAGAGACAATTGATTTAAAAAGTGGACATATACTCTATTATAAAGGCACAAATATTGGAAATACAAGTGGAGTAGGATTCATTATAAATAAAAAGTGGAAGAACAATATTGTGGAGATTGATGGTGTATCGGACAGAGTGGCAAGATTAGTTATACAACTTAATAGCAGATACCAAATGCAGATAATTCAGGTTTATGCCCCAACAAGTTCTCATAGTGATGAAGTAGTAGAAGATTTTTATATGGATGTACAAAAGGCTTTTGATCAGAGTAAACACCATTTTAAAATTGTTATGGGAGACTTTAATGCTAGAATTGGTAAAAAAATGAAAGATGAAAGTGCTGTGGGTAATTTTGGTTATGGTAATAGAAATGAGAGAGGACATAGACTTGTGGAGTTTGCAGAAAAAGAAAAACTTTATATTATGAATTCTTTTTTTGAGAAAAATGTTAAAAGGAAATGGACATGGAAGCATCCAAATGAAGGTACAGCAGAATTGGATTATATTTTGACTAACAGGAAATACATATTTCAAGATTGTAATGTTCTTAATAAATTTAACACAGGAAGTGATCATCGATTAGTAAGGTGTAAGATACGTGTTAATGTAAAACTAGAGAGACAAAAATTATTAAGAAAAACAATATTTACAGTTGATATTCCTAATCTTCAGAAACATTCTAATGAATTTAAATTAGAACTTACAAATCGGTTTCAAGTATTAGTAGATTTTGAACATGATTCAGATTTGAATGAAATTAATATGAAAATAACTGATACACTTTTGAAAACTGAAACAAAGATAGCTGGTAGAAAGAAACAGCAATTGACCAATAAAATTTCTACTGAGACTAGAGAATTTATGAAGAAAAGAAGGAATATGAAGATATACAAAAATGATGCATTAAAAAGAATTGAATATCTCGAATTTTGTAAAATGGTGCGGAAAAGAGTTGAAAATGATATAAGAAAGTATAACTGTGAACTAGCAAGGAAAGCTGTAGAAGAAAATAAAAGTCTTAAGAATGTAAAACAACATTTTGGTATTGGTAGGAAATTTATATCTGCAATAAGAAAAAAAGATGGAATTATTACTAAAAGGAGAGATGACATCATGAAATTGGTAGAAGATTTTTATCAAGAATTATATAGTAATAAAGAACAAGTACCTCCTATATCTATTACATCTTCCAAATTGCCCAGAATTTTAAATGAAGAAGTGAGACATGCAATTAAATGTATGAAGAAAGGAAAGGCTCCAGGTAATGATGGAATTATAATTGATATATTAAAAGAAGCAGGTGAAGAAATAGAAAAAATTTTAGCAAAGTTATATACCAAATGTCTAAATGATAAAGATGTACCGGATGATTGGAAGAATGCAGTAATAATATTAATATTTAAAAAAGGTGATAAAGAAGATATTAGAAATTACAGACCTATCAGCCTTTTATCAGTTTTATATAAAATTTTTACCAAGATAATTACTACTCGTCTACAGAGAACATTGGATTTCCACCAACCAAGAGAACAAGCTGGATTTAAAAGTGGTTTTAGTACAGTAGATCATATCCAGGTATTGAGAGAAGTTATAGAAAGGACAAATGAATATGAGTTGCCATTATGCTTAGGATTTGTAGATTATGAAAAGGCATTTGATTCTATAAACATTTCTTCAGTGATTAAAGCATTAGATCATCAAGGTATAGATCCAGGATATTGTCATATTTTAAAGAATATTTATAAAAATGCAACAGCAACAATTAGATTACATAATGACACTGGGAAAGTCAACATTGAGAAAGGTGTAAGACAAGGTGACTCCATATCTCCAAAACTTTTTACAGCAGTGCTGCATGAAGTATTTTGTGGATTAAAATGGGAAACTAAAGGAGTGAAAGTAAATGGTGATTATTTAAGTCATTTAGATTTCGCAGATGATGTAGTTGTTTTTGCAAATAATGCTTCAGATCTGCAGGAAATGTTGCAGGAATTATCAGGTGAAAGTAGGAAAGTAGGACTAAAGATAAATGTTAAAAAGACTAAAGTAATGTTTAATCGATTTGCTCAAAATATGAAAATAAAGATTGATTATGATGAATTAGAAGAAGTTAACAGTTACAAATACCTTGGTCAGATTATTAATACAGATGGAAACATAATGGAGGAAATTAATCATAGAATTAAACTTGGTTGGAGTGCTTTTGGTAGAAATAACTTGATACTAAAAGGAAATATGCCTATGTGTTTGAAAAGGAAGGTTTTTAACAAATGTGTTTTACCAGTTCTTACTTATGGATCTGAGACTTGGACACTTAATAGAAGAGCAATTCAGAGACTTCAGACCACTCAAAGAAGTATGGAGAGATGTATGTTGGGAGTAACAAGAAGAGATCGTAAATGCAATGTATGGGTAAGAGAACAAACAGGTGTTACTGACCTCATTGAAAAAATTAAAAGATTGAAGTGGAGTTGGGCTGGTCATATTGTTAGAAGAGATGATAATAGATGGACAATTGAAATTTTAAACTGGATTCCAAGAGATTGTAAAAGACCCAGAAAGAGACCACATGTGAGATGGATGGATGAAATAAGAAAGTGTGCAGGGGTGATGTGGAGAAGAGAAGCTAAAGATTGGAGAAGATGGATTAAACTTGGAGAGACCTTCATCCTGCAGTGGATTGATAATGGTTGATAATGATGATGATGATGATGATATATATATATATAGTTTATATATCATGAGTCTGGTACACAATATCAAAAATGCACTCGACTATTAATAATTAGTACAGGATTATTTTCCTCTGTTTAACACACTTACACACACATATATAATTTAAATTTGTATGTTATCTATACTAAACCTAATGTAATTATAGGGACTTGAACTCAGACTTTCAAACTCTTCTCAACTATTCAATCAATCTTATATAACAGTCAAAAACGCACCCACCACCTAAACGCAAGTCGGATCCAAACTCAGCTGAACCAAACTGAATTCAAACCCAACAAACCAGCTCAGATTAGTAGAAATCGATGGCACAGTGCTATGCACCAAGAAACTAGCTCAACGGTTGGTGAGGATTAGAGACCCCTGAACTGACACTAATATCGGATAATAAATTCTAAAGATAATTTTAAATCGAATCATATGTATATGTTCAGGTTGCCAACACAGACAGCGAGCCTTAACATTAAAATAATTATTGAATAAGATAATTAAGAAACCAAGTGTGTTTAGAAAATATTTAATAATAATAGTTTGTTTTGTTTGAATTTTAAATAATGATTATATTAATTAATTCTAGTCCTTAAACAAAGTTTATAATTATAATAAAAGTGGCGGTCCTTATTATATGCCAATGAGTATTACGCAATATTTTGGAATGCTACGTCTATGTCCCCAACAAGAAAATAAAGGCAGATAAAGGTATTCATTTGTAAAGGACATTATTACTCTAATTTTATATGAAAAAATGTGAGATTTATTTTCACATTTGCAAATCCATTCATGAAGAGCAAGATACGTATTTAGGGCATAACTTTAATCTTTATTGGAAAACTTATTTACTTTGAGATAACTGAGAATTTGTTTGACTTTAATTGAAATCACTTCATCATGAATTACGAGCATCAGAGCGGGCTTCATTGGAACAGAAAGGCAATGGTGCTGACAAATTATGAGCTATAAAATGAAATTGAAAGACAATAGCTGGTCGATGATCTATGTCCTATGGCGGCTTGCATTTCACAAGTCTTATTACCCTTTAGGTAGACATGGGACATGAAAAAGCCAGGCCGAGTCATAACTATGAGCCTTTGGTGTTCCAAATATAACATGAACAGGAGAGGAAGTGCTTTCTTCATCGATAATTTAAAACATCAGAAATATCATCACCGACAAGCCTGCGAAATGAACGATAGCCCTACGCCAGCAACGTTGAAGGTGATGACTTGATAGTCACCATTTAAAAAATAAAACCCAATTATAGAATGCTCTACATGATGAATTAATCAAATTAATTAAAGTCAAATGAGCTTTTAACTAAAACTATTTTAACGCATTATAAAATTATATTAATCATGCCCCAAATATCGTGCCCTTCCTGAATCTAAATAGCAAGTAATTGAAATTTGAATTAGAATATATTTGATTCCTTTATCGGCCCTTTTGCAAAAATATTTTAACATTATATATATGAATAAATACATATTGGTAAACACGAGAAAATAACTGGGGCATAGATTAGAAATGGAGCTAATAATTTATTATTAGCCAATTATAAAAATAACAAACATTTAATAATTTCTTTTGACTCGATGATTGATAGAACTGTATAAATCTAGTTCTAATGGGCGAGAATTATTATCAGATTTAATATTATATTATTTGCATGAGGCAAATAGAACAAATGAGTTCATTGAGTCGAAGGATTATTGGCATATAATTAAAAATAAACAACATTAGTAAATCACACAAATATATATATAATATAATAAATGAACTGCCATCGTAAGAAAGGAAAATTAAAGACTAGAGATTGAGAGAATTTATGTAATTTAAAATAGCATAAATAAAAGGTTTTACACAGAATATTACATTTATAAATGAGAAGAGCTCTTAAAGGGAGTGTAAAGTAAAGTTCGGAAACTGGCCAGATAGTTTAAGGTTCATTATGGAAATATATTACCCATTTCTTCCGGGCTGGTTCCCTTAGTTTACACGTCCGGGTTGGTAAAACATAGACATGCATTTGATCGATTACTTGAACAGCATTTTATTGATTTTTCATGATTTTAGCAGCATGATTGGTCCAGAAAGAATTTAGCAGCTTCATTGAAGATTTTCATGGGACTTCAGTAACCGCAGCCAGATTCCTGACGTTTTACCCCTCACCATGATCGAAACACTATTTAATTTCATAATTTAAAAATGGACAGAGTTGACTGGCACTTCTCTACAACAAAGATGGCTTCTCTCCCAACTTTTCAGAGCTATATATACTGTATTTGATGCCTTCGGGCTAGCGCTTCTTTCATTATCAATGTTACAAAATTTACTAGTTGTTTTTAGATACATTCCTTCGATAAGACTTTCAAACTCATTAACTTGAATTCATTTTCTAATTAGAAAATGAATTCTTAAAATCAGAAAAATGATTTTAATTAGGAAATCCTTACATTTTAAATACTTATCTTTTTTTCTAATTAATAAAACTTTACCTATTGTTTTTGAAAAGGGAAAATCTGAAAGCTTAACAAAAGAATGTAGCTTTTAATCACTAAAAATTTTAACAAATTATTTAAAAATAAAATCAAACATTCCCTACGCAATGAAACTTTCGAACAATTATATATATTTGAATATTTACAAATATATAAGCACAATCCACACAGTTATAATATATATAAATTCATGAATAATTTTATCATCAATTTATTAATAGAATTGATCAATTTAAACCTGAAACGAATTAATTTTAACACACATTTATGTAATAGTTTTTCTTTATGGAAATTAGTGTGGATTGAGCGTATAAAGCCCCATTGCATCAGAAATTTAAGGTTAGTACTAGGGTTTGAAGTGGGCTTATGGCTAGATGTCATGAAGCTAGGATCGAACTCAGATCTGACTGCTTAATTTCTTTTCACTTCAAAAAAAAACAATGAAAAAAAATCTCTTTACTTATATATGATACAGTCGCATAAGTGTACTCGACTAGTTGGTAGACCTGGGAGAACAGCATGAGCGTGAATAATATCATCTGTACAAACTACAAAATTACACATGTCTCATTGCGATCATTTTTTTAATGTTATCTAGCTTATAAATAGGTCTGATGATCAAGTTTCATTTTCTCTATGGCCGTGTCAGTTGTATATATATATCTGTCTCTTCATTTAATGGTTGTACTATTGTTTTCCTGAATCAGGTGGCATATATGGTTTTAACTTTTGATAATGGTCGTAGTCTTGGTCTTTTCTGGTTGGTGTCAAGTTCCCATAGTCTATTGCAGTCAAAAAGTCTATGGTCTTTTCTAGTGACATAGGGCACATCCCAAGCATGATTCTTTGGATCCATAAATGTAAATGATGTCTGATCATCTGGATAATGTGTTGGTCCTCATATTTGAAGGCTGTGAGGGACATGAATGTGGTCATTTGCTGGATGAAGTAGGCTGCATATCCCTGTCTGCCATCTTTTTGATACTTCTGAGTGTTCAGTCTATGCATAATGCCCTCCTGCCTTTCTTCACTCCAATATTTTTTTAAATGGTGTTTTCATACCCTTGGATTGTGGTAGGTGGGTTTTTTAGTAGCTTCCACCATGCCTTGGCAGCTTTTCTTAAGTAATGGCTAGCTAGGATAATCTTTTCTTTCTCTGCTACAGCATGCAGACAAAAAAATTCTTTAATGCTGTCTAGATGATCTATGGGTTTTTCACCTGGGTTTCCCCTAAAAATTTGAATTTCTACACAAGATATAAGGGATGGTCTCTGCAAATTCCTTAGACTCATTTCGGGGTTTATCGTCCATTCCATTTCTACTTTTGGTTTTTTTTTACTAGTGGTCTGAACATCTTTTTTCCCTTTCTGTATTTATATCAGCTTCTTCGACCATTTCTTGATTTGACTCATCTTCTCCACTGTCATCCTCTTTGCTGTCCACAACTTCTTTTGGTGTGGTCTGATCATCTTCATCATCTATTTTTAGGGCTTTATAAGGATTTATTTCTTGCTGATGCTTTACATTCTCTGGCTTTGAGTTGGTTTGGATGCCTCATTTTTCCTCAAGCCTTAAAATCCTTTCCATCATCATCAGCATCAACTTCCTGTCTTCTCTCATTTCTCTGAGGATCATATGCAAAGTCTCTCTTTCCATTTTTGAAAATAAGTAAATAATATAAATAAACAATGTGAATCACAAACTTATGGCACTCTTTCTCTGAATACTTAAATAATAATTTTTTTTCTTTAGTACATTTAATTAGGTCTCTGACTACTGTTCCCATTGTCCCTATCTTCGTTGGCTGCTGCATATTATTTCCTCAATCTATGTAATCTGCCTTGTTTAGTTTAGTTTTAGTTTGCCTACGTTTTCTTGGTTAGCTCTTTCTATTAATTCTTTGAATGAGACATGTATTTTATTTAAAAAACTATTAAAGATAAGAAACAAATATAAACTTCTTCTTCTTCTTTTTCTATCTTTTCAAATGTATTATCAAATTAATAAAGTCAAAAAACTTCACATAAATATATCGGAGAGACTTTCTTTTCAAAAAATTTATTGATATACATTATACAAACTACATAAATAAAATATAAATATCCAACGTTTCGTCCATTTTTCAATAATAATATGGACTTTATCAAAGTTCTATAAAACAGAGAAAAAACAACATTAAAGATAAAATAAAAAATAAAATAATAAAATAAAATACCTAAAATGTATAACATAACATCTCCTTACAAAGTGAGAAAAATTTTTAAACACCAAAAAGAAAAAATATTCACATAAAAACAGTCAATTCCCTTGTACAAATATATAAACTACTTTAACATTTTATTTAAACTAGGATTTAAATGTTCTATATAAATACTCTCTTTGTTAAATCTTTCAAAATAATTACCAATACATTCCAAAGGTCGAATTTCATAGTCTTTATGTCCTGTTTCCAACTTATGACAAAAGATAGCAGATTTCTTATCAATCATATGCTGATATAGTCTGGTCTTTAATTTATTCTTGCTTGTTCCAATATTAATGCATTATAAAATTATATTAATCATGCCCCAAATATCGTGCCCTTCCTGAATCTAAATAGCAAGTAATTGAAATTTGAATTAGAATATATTTGATTACTTTATCGGCCCTTTTGCAAAAATATTTTAACATTATATATATGAATAAATACATATTGGTAAACACGAGAAAATAACTGGGGCATAGATTAGAAACGGAGCTAATAATTTATTATTAGCCAATTATAAAAATAACAAACATTTAATAATTTTTTTCGACTCGATGATTGATAGAACTGTATAAATCTAGTTCTAATGGGCAAAAATTATTATCAGATTTAAAATTATATTATTTGATGAGCAAATAGAACAAAGGAGTTCATCGAGTCGAAGGATTATTGGCATATAATTAAAAATAAACGACATTAGTAAATCACACACATATATATATATAATATAATAAATGAACCGTCATCGTAAGAAAGGAAAGTTAAAGACTAGAGATTGAGAGAATTTATGTAATTTAAAATAGCATAAATAAAAGGTTTTACACAGAGTATTACATTTATAAATGAGAAGAGCTCTTAAAGGGAGTATAAAGTAAAGTTCGGAAACTGGCCAGATAGTTTAAGGTTCATTATGGAAATATATTACCCATTTCTTCCGGGACTGGTTCCCTTAGTTTACATGTCCGGGTTGGTAAAATGTAGGCATGCATTTGATCGATTACTTGAACAGAATTTTATTGATTTTTTATGATTTTAGCAGCATGATTGGTCCAGAAAGGATTTAGCAGCTTCATTAAAGATTTTTATGGGACTTCAGGAACTGCAGCCAGATTCCTGATGTTTTAGCCCTTCACCATGATCGAAACACTATTTAATTATTTAATTTTATAATTTAAAAACACACAGAGTTGACTGGCACTTCTCTACAACAAAGATGGCTTCTCTCCCAACTTTTCAGAGCTACATATACTGTATTTGATGCCTTCAGGCTAGCACTTTTTTCATTATCAATGTTACAAAATTTACTGGGTTTTGTTAGATACATTCCTTCGATAAGGCTTTCAAACTCATTAACTTGAATTCATTTTCTAATTAGAAAATGAATTCTTAAATCTAAAAACGATTTTAATTAGGGAATCCTTACATTTTAAATACTTATCTTTTTTTTTTTAATTAATAAAACTTAACCCATTGTTTTGGAAAGGGAAAATCTAAAAGCTTATCGAAAGAATGTAGCTTTTAATCACTAAAAATTTTAACAAATTATTTAAAGTAAAAAAAAACATTCCTGACACAATGAAACTTTCAAACAATTATATATATTTGAATATTTACAAATATATACACACAATCCACGCAGTTATAATATATATAAATTCATGAATAATTTTATCATGAATTTATTAATAGAATTGATCAATTTAAACCTGAAACGAATTAATTTTAACACACATTTATGTAATAGTTTTTCTTTATGGAAATTAGCGTGGATTGAGCATATAAAGCCCCATTGCATCAGAAATTTAAGGTTAGTACTAGGGTTTGAAGTGGGCTTATGGCTAGATGTCATGAAGCTAGGATCGAACTCAGATCTGACTGCTTCAACATTTATTTGATTTTATATATTCACACACTTTTTTCAATAAATAAATTGTTGAATTGCAATAATTCTTTCAAAATTCCAACAAAGTTGAGCAGTAAACCATTATTTAAAAGTTTTTTTTTTAAATAAGTGAACCAAAGATTAAGCTCACAGATACTAATTTTAATAAGTTGGCAAACTTCATTAACACTCCTTTAACACTTTAACTTATATCTAAGGTAATCAAAATGCACACATACTACAACTTGAAGATTTTGATACATAAATTAACTTGATTCAAAAGCCATAGGTGTTGGAGATTTTAGATTATCAGCTTGGATATTATAAAAACTATAATCGTACTGATGAACAAATACAAAAACACATCCTGCTATGAAGAAGCTAGTTACCCCAAAATAATCACAAGACTGAATTTATTCCTCCTCCATTATTGAGTGACTTAATCAATATTTACAAAATTAGCCATAGAGAAGAATAAAGATGCCATTTATTTGAATAATAAATAATCATGATGCATAGTTTTGAGTATCACTCATCTGATTTCCATTAGAAAAAATGCTATTAAACTAAACACTTCTCTTTCATCATTCTGATCAGGTTTAAGCACATAATATGTTCAAATAATGAAGTTCTATTTACATTTAAAAACAGTTAATGTTTGAGTAGACTATATTAAAAGAGTGCTGAATTAGTTTGTGCTCATGGCCATTTCAAAATCTAAAGACCAGCCAAAACCACCATTGATACATCCACTTTTAGATCACATAAAATTAATAATATTCAAGTTTTAATATCACTGAATGTACTCTCAGCTTTAGATTATAAAGAAGAAAGAAGCCATTTTATTGCACAGATGAACAAACTTATGCAAATTTGTATATATATACATACATTTATATAAATACATAAAAGTAATCAACACTTAAACACTATCAATATATATATATGAAACACAAAAAAGAAGTTAAAAACTTGCTAACGCTTGTATTTATGTCAACAGATGGCGTTCTACCAAAAACACCATCAAATGTATGTTTACATAAACATCAGAGGATGCATTCACTATCTCTAACTTTAATTCCACTTTCAGATCATGATTTCAAGCTATTTGCTATCATCAGTGAAAGACAGGAATTTTAGAAACTAGATCTAAACACAAACTCTGAGCGAATCTTTTAGATACATAATGTCTTCAAACTCAGCATAGCAAACCAGATAGCTACATGGGTCTGATCTCAGTTCAGCATCACCACATAGAAGCCTCTGCAATATATATCATTGCTAGAAAGACCTCAAAGGTACATTTATGAAAAACAAAAAACAAGGTAAAAACTTGCTAACCCTTGTATTTATGTCAACAGATGGCGTTCTACCAAAAACACCATCAAGCGTATGTTTACATAAACGTCAGAGCATGCATTCACTATCTCTAACTTTAATTCCACTTTCAGATCATGATTTCAAGCTATTTGCTATCATCAGTGAAAGACAGGAATTTTAGAAACTAGATCTAAACACAAACTCTGAGCGTTTATGAAACAGTTTCTATTCAGCTTGCAAGCGTGAATCTTTTAGACACGTAATGTCTTCAAACTCAGCATAGCAAGCCAGATAGCTACATGGGTCTGATCTCAGTTCAGCATCACCACATAGTAGAAGCCTCTGCAATATATATCATTGTTAGAAAGACCTCAAAGGTACATTTATGCAAGCTGAATAGAAACTGTTTCATAAACGCTCAGACTTTGTGTTTAGTTTCTAAAATTCCTGTCTTTCACTGATGATAGCAAATAGCTTGAAATCATGATCTGAAAGTGGAATTAAAGTTAGAGGTAGTGAATGCATGCTCTGCCATTTTTGTAAATATACGCTTGATGGTGTTTTTGGAAGAACGCCATCTGTTGACATATATATATATAATTTAAATTAAACATAGCTCAAAGTATATGTAAACAAAGGGAGTAAATCACCCTCCCCTTAGACTATGACTTGAAAACACTCTAAATGTTGAATTAAAGGATCAAAAATAGAATGAATCCACCTATTTTTGAGAGCATGCTTTTGTCAACATTATCAGTAATTCAGAATGAAATTAATTTTATCATCCAGATAGAATATGGCACTTAAGAAATAATAAACTTATAATCAATTATACAAGGCTGGAGATAGTATTTCTTTTTTAACACCTTGATTGTAATAATTAAATAAGATTTAATATATAAACTTTAAATTAAACATAGACCTTAAGTGCTTTTAATTCAATCTGGGGGGAGGTGGTTTACTACCTTTATTTACATATACATTGAACTATGTTTAATTTAAAGTTTACATTTTAAATTTTATTAATTATTACAATCAAGATGTTAAATGAAAGATGCTGTTTTAACCTTGTATAATTGATTAGGAGTTTCACAAACCTTAACTGCCATATTCCATCTGGCTGATAAATTAATTTTACTCTGAATTACTAACAATGTTGACACAGATATACTTATAAAAATAGGAGCTCCCAAGAATTGGTGAATTGATTCTATTCTTGACTCTTTATTCAACATTTAGAGTACTTTTAATTAATAGCCTGGAGGTGGTTTTATCCCTTTATTCATATATATATATATATATATATATATATATATATATATATATATATATATATATATATATATATATATATATATATATATTCTTATTCAATGCCTGTATTTCTTCATAGTAATATATGTAATCTTGTAATTGAATATTAATAAATACACTAACCTTATTAGAAAAGATTTGAACTGACTTTCAATCTCCCTACAACTATCCATTCCATCTTATACAACTAATTTACATGATCACATAATATAAAGAAGAAATGATTTCCAATATATGTATTTTGTGTGAAACTAGCACTCATCAGTTAGTCCAGATCATCATCTCTCACATCTATATATAATCAGTGCTTAGTTTATATTAGGATAGCAAATCTTTATACTTTAATGGGATTTTCTATCTTAATATAAACTAAACACTGATTATAGGTATGTGTGGGGGATGATGATCTGAACTACTAATGTCCATTAAAGTATGAAGATTTGTCATCTTGATATAAATTGAGCACTAATCATTATATATATATTGTGATGATCACACATACTGCGACCACACATATATACATTTAACATTTGAATAATATTAAATATTGTGTTTTGGAATACTAGCAAAAAAATTTAAAACTTATGAAGAAAGAAATGTTTTAATTAATGAAAGAGAGGGAAATAAAATCGAAAAGATTCTTATCTTTTACCCTCCAAAATCAAGATTTTGAGAAATGAAAAATAGTTAAAGTTAGAAATATTGAAATTGTATATTAGTAAAATTAATAGTGATAAAGAAATATAAATGAAATACAAACTAAAATATGATTTATAAGAAAGGGTAAAGTTTGAAGGATTAAATCAGAGTAAAATAGAAATTTAAAACATGACCAAAAGATAAGGATCTGGGTCATAAAAGTACGCATTTGACGATACAACGAAATGCGTGTATGGAATATGTATGAAGTATGATCAAGACAGCAATAATTAATGCTTATCAAAATAAAAAACATTTTATTAAAAATCTGTTTAATTAAAATAAAAAGAAAATAAATAAAAAATAAATGTACATAGTGCTATGAGATTGTGTAAAAGTAAATCTATATAAATGGCCGAAGGCATATTAAGATAAAGAAAGGTGTGAATAAAAATTAAAAACAAAGGATCAAAAGAACAAAGGAATGTAGAACTTTTTAATTAAAAAAAAGTTATTAGAGTTCAAGACTTCTTGTGGAGACTTTGGTGGAAGCACTGCTCTGATAATAAGCAGATATAATCGAAGAACACAAACCTAAGAATCTTTTAAAGTTTAAGAAAAAAACAAACGAGAGAAAAACAGAAATGTTGTGGAAGGACTCCAATGTAAAAACAAATAATTAAAAGAACAAGATATGATTTCTAACATCGGTGACACATCAAGAACGAGTGGCTAAGGGCCATCGCAATTGCTGGCCAATTCAGACTCACCATGCTCGAACGGTTTCCGTCTACATGTAACAACTGCCGACGTAGCACCTGCCAGAGGGTTCGTTTTGCCATGTCCTTGATGTCCTAATACGGAGGAGTTCCCACAAACCAAATCCAACCTAAGAGTGACCTTTTTTTATATACATGGAATGACAACTATAAATGTACAATCATTTATAGGATCTCTTTTTATATTTTGCTCGTAGCATTATAGCAGATAATTTGTTTTATTGTGTGTAAATGATTTAAAGTCATTTTTTTTATTGTTTAATTTATTGTACTAAATATTTCTTATTGATTTAAATCTGTTTTGTCTCGTTCTTTGCCACTCCTGACAGTAATATATTCGTAGGGTTGGGGGGATAATTATTACTCATTTTGAGTACTGAAATAACACATGAGGCTGGTGGTGCAGTATTTTGATCTCATTAAAATTTATAAACATCCAAGCACTGTAACTCTCTAAATCTTAGAGCAGTTGAGAGACAGTTGACTAGGAAAGATAACCTGGGGTTATACCCATATAGTTGCAGGTTCGATCAAGTACGGATATAGACTTGTTTATGTCCGTATGTTCTCTCTTCTTGCGGTAGCGGAAGGTGGATGATTTTGAACTTTAAGAATTCTGTATTATACATAAATAAAAGGGAAGTTTTGCTTTCGATCGTTGTGCTTGCCCATTACAATATGTATATATGGGAGATGATCTGGACCAACTGATGAGCCTGGTTTAGCACAAAATACATATATTGGAGATTATTAATCCTTTTCACATGTATGTGGCTGCATGTATCAATTGTATAAGATGGAGTGGGTGGTTAGAGGGAGTTTGAAGGTCTGAGTACAAATCCCTTCTTAATTTCATTAAGTTAAGAGTAGAAAATTTTACTTGTATTTAAAATAAATAGAAGGCAAAACAGCATAAAATAAATAGCCAACTGTAGACCTATCTTTTTTCAAAATTCTTGTAAATAGTAATGTTGAAAGAAAAGACATTGTCCATCAAACTTTCAACTATTATTTGGTGATTGTTTTAGTTCTGAACTTGGATTCTGGACATAGGCTTCAGACTACAGATTGAGTTTAAGATATGAGAGTTAACTGTAAATAACTAAAAAGGCATTGCCTGACCAAGAGCATCTTGTACTGCATTGTAATATAGGTTTAAGAATATATACTGTTTTCAAAACTAATTTTTTTTCCGATTTTTCTCTTTCTATTAACCTTGCTTTCTTTAGCCATTTTTGTCAACACAGTGCCCACATATGTGTTAGTGTAATCACATTTCTATCCTTTAATTACATGCATGCCAATTATTTCTTGTTTTACCCTCAGGTTGAAAATATCTGGGTATCCAAATGGACAGCTATCTTGTTTGGTCATGAGCTGGCTACTTTAATTGGTTCAATAATCTTCAATGGTCTTAAAAAATAAACTTAAATTCCAATTGGATTTAAACAATAGATTGTAAGAACATAGAAAACAAATGTAAAAGCCATTGTAATTTTAAAGTTTTTTAGTATATACATTTATTAAAATATCCACATTGCTACCTGATACCTGTTATAGCCTCTTTATCAAACTAAAAATACCTAAAAATAACTATATATACTAACTCAAGATTTTATGAAAAGTTAGATCAATGGCAAGATTCAAACTTTTCAATTCTATAAGATCAGGAGTTAATACACATAAATGATCATTTCACATCTACTATTAGTTTGGAAAAGAGGCTGCACTTTATGATTGGCAGTGAGTGGGGATTTGATCATTCAATATTTATATTCAATTTGCAATGCTGTATTAACTAATATACATACATATATCTTTATGAAGAAGAAAAAAGACACATGACCCCAATATGGAATTTCAGAGGATCCTAGCCATACAAATTCATAGTGTTTACACTATAGTCTTGCTATTATCACATGAGAAATCATTTTTACATAAATCAATTAATAATAATGTTAGTTTACAAGTCTATTAGAGCAAATACTTCTCTAGTTTTGGAGATCCTAAATCAGAACTTACTCTTATGAATTTAAACAGTAAAATATCATGTCTCTATCACATGATTCTAACTTACATATTGCTATTTTAACAATGTACATTTTTCTTTCACCAACTCTATGCCATACAGTAAGCTTTAGTATAGAAGAGACTATAGTTGTTAAAAAACTAAGGACACCATAATATATAAAAACTGCTTTCAGATCTATATGACTATACATGCATGTTAACTAAGGTTGAAACATGTATACACTTTCAGTTTGTGTAGTAAGCTTGATACTATAACATAGAAGTAAATAATGGCTGCCAGGTGAGAAGTTCATTAGATCCTAAAGGTTCAAATGCACTGTTCTAAGATTCAAAGTTCCTCACTGATGAAGGTCATAAGTTTGTATCTAGTGTAAAGATATTGGGTAAGATAGCACTGGATAAGGATTTATTAAGCACTATTATCCCACATCTATTAGTTGCTAAAGTGAGTGCCATAGAGATGATGAAAAAAAATGATTTTGTTATTTCAGAAGTTTTGTTTTAACTTTGAGATCTAACAAATATGAATTGACTTTTTTTCCTTATTGTTTGTATTTGTAATTTTATTTAGCAGAACATTTGTAACTTCTGTGACTGAACAGGTTTTTATTATTTTCCTCTTTTGAAATAATTACTTCTTCTTAAATACAGCTGAGTGAACTTCTGATATCAAAATCTATAGGACAGCACATCTTGTCAATCATAGAGAGTTATGCTTCTGGTGGACTACAATGAAAGAACACTCAGTTGTATCCAAGAAGTAACTCCTTCAATAAAAGGAAAGTAACAAAAACGTTTTTGGTTGTGGACTTTAAATCATTTCACTAAATAAATTACAAATATTAATTGAAACTTTGACACAACTCTTTATCCTTCAACTAACAGTCTACAACTTCTACAATACATACAATTACTAGAAAAGTAGTGCTACAAAACTACAAATATATTTCAAGCTACACTACATATATTTTGTGAAACAAATGTGGACACAGAAAACTTAACAATAGATATGATAAATTCTTCAGATACAAAGTTTTTTGATAATGAATACTGAATATGCTAAATTCATGATTATATTAATTTCAAATTTATATTAGATTTAAAACAATTTAGATAAAAACTACCGCGAACATTTTAGCCAGCAGTTGAGTCAAGAGCTAAATATATGTGGTGGATTTCTAGCTGATGAAAGAAGAAACAAAACACACACTTTGATCAATTTAATGGATTGTACTCAATTTTCCACATCAGTGCTCAATATTACACAATCTCTTATATAACTAAACATGCAATTCAACATTATAAACAAAAATAGATACATAATAATAATTGACTTAAAGTCCTGCTTCATAATCCACAAATGTTTATAAAACAATAATTGACACTACAGGTTTATTTAAAAATAAATATAGCTTGTGGAAAATTGCATTGGATTAATAATGATAGAATAATTCTGATAAAAAATATAAATGAGTTAGTAGAATCAATTAATCAATAGAAGAATCTTAATGTCTGCAACTTTTTCTCCTCTTGGAATTATATGTTATACTATATCTATCATCTAGAATTAATTGTTACATGTCTTAGTAGCACACAGGCTAGAGTATAACACAATGTTTGAAGTGGTATTATTTTATTCTTTTTCAAGTATTGCTGGGCTGACTAATAACAATATTAGCATGAAAATCAATCCTAGAATCTTTAGATTCATGAATAGTGAATTTAAAATTGTGTTCTAACCAACTAAACTACTTTGTCAAAGGGCTTTTTGGTTAGGATAACACCTTAAATTCAGTGTTCACCAACCTGAAGGCCCAGATTTGACTCCTATGCAAGAATTGTTTCAAGTCAGGTCAGCAATATCTAAAAAAGAGAAAAAAATACAACTTGTGATATTGTGTTATATACACCAATCTGTGTACCATTATTAATATTAGAATGTATGCAAAAAGTTTAACAAAATTTGAATGCTTCTAAAGATGTTTCACATTTAATTCTAGGTGATGGAAATAGTTCAACATGCAATTACAAGTCAAATGTCATTATTTCATTCTTATTTGCTTTGCTTCCATTAAATCTTTACAAAAAACAACAACACATTTTTCACAATATATTTTTCATAGTAGTTTATTTGATCTATGGCAGTTTCAACAGACTAGCAGATCTTCAGATCTAAAAAAACAATTATATTACTAGTATCTATTACATCACATTACTGCATTCTTTGTGAAATATATAATTATAATACAATTGTACTTAGATCTGAAAAAGACTGCTAGTCAGTTGAAAATATCATAAATTAAATAAAGCAGCTTTAGGGGGGAAGGTAAAGTTGTTATTGAAAATATTTTTTCAAATTTGCACTTTTGGCGTTGTAAAAGCACATTTTTTACAATCTTATTGCCCGACTCAATTGCTTTTTTAAATGAAACTGCATTGTGCTCTTTCTGATCCAAAAACCTTTAAGTCTATGATGGCAAAAATTAAGATCAAGTTATTTTTAAAATAAATTTGATGTTTATTCTTTTGATTTACACATATTTATTTAATATTGTGGAGGAAACTACTGTTCACATAAGCGTTAAAGAATTGACATGCATTCTCATGACAATAAATCTTTTAAAAGCATAGGTGATTCTTAGATCTTATTCTTTAAATAAACAAACTTTATTGACTATGCAATAAAGATTGGTTTATTTAAAGAATAATTTCTAAACATAAGTGGAACACTTATGCTTTTTAAACAATTATGACAGGAGGGTGTGTCCATTCTATAGCACATGTGCGAAGAGTGTTATATTATTAATCATTACATATATATGTGCTTATATTTATAATTATATTATTATTTTCTAAATAAAGTAGAGGATCAATATTAATTTAAAATTATTTAAAAAAATTTAAAGTGCAATTTTTAATTTTTTAACAAAATGCAAACATTTTAAAAGCTAGATTATACAATGGTAGAAATGAGTTTTATATTACCTTTTTTAATATATTTTACATTAATTGTTTGATTTATATTTTGTTAGTGCTTCCTGAGTAAATGTGATAATGAGTAAATAGTGTTTATAAAATGCTTTTTAAATTTTACAAAATTCTTATTTGTTTTGAAGTTGCATTGCAACTTTGCATCATGAGATCAGTGGTAGAGGGCAAATTCTGGTGTTCAAGGTTCTTGTATTATGCTCAGATTATTTTAGCACTCAAACTTTTTACAGACTTCTAAACAATAAAGGCATTTATTTTTTTAATTATTGTGACTTCCATTTTCCAAGAGATTGTAAAAGACATAGAAAAAGACCACATGTGAGATGGATGAAAGAAATAAGAAAGTGTGCAGGGGTGATGTGGAGAAGAGAATCTAAAGATCAGAGAAGATGGATTGAACTTGGAAAGACCTTTATCCTGCAGTAGATTAATAATGTTTGATGATGATAATGATGAATTATATAGTCTTAAAACTGAATTCTTATTAGTTATGTTATAAATTTGATATTGATTGATTTGCTTAATACTTGACTAATTTTTTATATATTGTAATGGGATTTCTGTTCTTTATGATTTATTATATGGCTATTTACTTATTATTTAATGTCATTAGCTCATATTAATCTTTAATACTTTATTTTTAGGTCTTGTTATTCAAGCAGACAAGTAAATATGATCAATACTTACATATTAACCCTACCCCTAGTTAGACCAAAATTTAATAAAAATATACAAACTGTTGTCATCTTTCCGGATCGAGGCATCACCTCCATGATTGCAAAATGCATCTCACATCTTATGGGGATATTTATAATGGGTTTTAACTCTACACTGGACTCCATGAGATGACATTAACACATCTCAAATGCTTGACCCAATGGCTAGCTATTAGAACATGAGATTCGCATAACACAGAATATATAGATAAGATTATCCATTTACTGATAGGTAAAGTGAGAGTGAGAGACAAACTTAAACCACACCAATAGTTTACAATATATTTATTAAATAATAATAAAAAAATATAAGGAATATTTAAAATATGAACACTTATTCAAATTACAATAATTTTGAACAATCATGTGCTTATTTACATATAGTTAAAAGTTAACTGTTATAAATGACATTTAAATTTTTATATAGAAATAAAATTTAAAAGTTCTATTAATGACATCTAGACATATTTACCTAGGTTTTAATACAATATTTGGGTGATGACCCTGTTTTCTGATCCTGTCAGATTTTGAGCTATTGTTGGTAGTAGCTGGATGCTTTTTCCAGGCTCAGTGTACTACTGTGAGGTATGCCTCCATGTATTTGGTATGGCAGATAAAAAACATTGGCAAAGGCTAGTCAGAGATATATATTACTGCATCTGGTTATTGGTGTTCAGGAGACTGGTGGTGGAAAATGATTGAATACTCAGCTATGGTCTGTAATGCATTTTTTATTATCAAAACGACTATATAAAGATTGTTTCATCTTGATGAACTCAGTCATTTTTAGCTGCTTGTAAACTCTTCAGTGGTCTATCATTGGTCAACTCTCTGGTCACTTACTTCAATGGATTCTCTGTGGAGTCTATGGTCAACTATTGTTATAAAACTCTCACTAGCTTCTCTTTCCTTTTTTCTTCTGATCTTGCTTTTTGCTTCTTTACTTCTGCTGTTCTTCTTTTGGACAATAGGTGATTGCAGCATTTATACTCTCTGACTCCACCCACTGCTCAAATTCCTACCTATGATATCAATTCATTTGATCTTTAGTTTTTTAATTAGTTACATTTTTTTAATCTTTTATCATATATTTTTGATTACACAGAAATTAGTTAACTACTGTTAATTAATCAGTCTGAAATTTATGTCCAGAAACTGATTATATCTTGTACAAACTTGTTTTCAATTATATGTTAAATTTTAATACATAAAAGAAAAGAAAGATAAATTATAATTAGTATTTTAACTTAATCCTGAAGATTTTTATTTTTTTACTTTTCTATTTTAACTTTTTTTTAACAATAAAATGTTGAAATAATTTTCTTAAAATATCATGTAACTCTAAATATACACATATTTATCTCTCTATACCCATTGTTACAATATACATATATAAATCTATAATAATAATATTTTTTTAGATAGCAGCATGAAAACAATCTAATTAGCCATCCAATTACAAGTTGGCAAATAGATATCTTCTTTAAGAGAAAAGCCAATGAAAATAAACCATAAATACTATTACCAACAACAATGGACTAGTTACTTTTGTGGAGAGAACTTTGACTTGTAGTAAACTACTTAATGCTACTTTATTTTTAACCTATAGTATTTACAACTTCTGATTTAAATAAATGGTTATACTTTGAAAAAATGGTATTTGTTAAATTAAAACTTGTTCTAGTTCTTCTGTGTTCATTTTATTTTCAGTAATTCAATTTTTAATAATTTCTCTATTAAGAATCATATGAAAATTTAATAATGTAACAACTACCATGTTTACTTAAAAATAAGATCTAGCATGATTTTTCATGACGCTCATAATACAAGCCCTATCCCAAATATAAACCTAATTTAAGACTGCTAGCCCAACAGATGGATATTATTCATCCATCGAAACACACAAACATATGGAATTATATGAGGGATGACCCAAAAATAATTAGAATAAAAAATTATATATTTACTTTTGACTGTTGCAAATTGAATTTCTTTCAAAGTATTGTCTATTTAATGCAATGCACCAGTCTAAACGTGTTTTTCACTTTTCAAAATAACCCCAGAAATACTTGAAAAGTGATGTCATTAATGCCTCTATAATTTTATTTTTTTCATTACTCAAGTCCACAAAAAAAAGAGAGAGATTTTTTTTATTCAAGAGATTAAAAAGAAGTCACATGAAGTGAGATCAAGTGAATGTGGTGGATGAATATTCTGGGACTTACTGAATTTAATTTAAAATTATTTCACATTCAATGCACTGTCGTGATAAAACATGCACTCCTCACTATATCACAAAGCAGGATGTTTACATTGCTTGTTCCTATTATTAAAAGGCTTATTTGAGTAGCTCTACTGCTCAGGAACTCATAAGAAGTTTAGTGATGAAATTTCCAGAAATGGAATTAATTTGAGGATCTAATTCTAGAGACTGTACACATATGAAAAAAATAAAAACATAGAAAGAAGTATTAAAAAAGATGAATATGTATGCAGTATTATTTATTAACTATTATCAATCCACTGCAGAATGATGATCTTTCCAAGTTTAATCCAGTGTTCTTAATCTCTTTTCTAAACTTACTTATTTCATTCATCTATCTCACATTCACTTCTTGTCTATTACCAGATCCCAAAAGAAATGTAAAAGATACAAAAAAAAGAGTCCAAGTGAAATGTATGAAGTAAGGAAATTAGTTGGTATGATGTACAGAAAAGAAGCAGTACATCAAAGAAACTGAATTAAATGTAAAGAGATCTTCATTATGTAAGGAATCAATATTTGAAAATGATGATGACGATTATATAGCAAATTGAGTAACATTCATTTTCTTTAGCTGACATTTGTCTGTATTATAAATTGAAACAAAACTGTCCATACAGTAAAGAATGGTGATCATGTGGTGTTTAGTGGTATTATAAAATGGGGACATCTGATTTACTTTAATGAAACAAGTTTCAATAATCGGTCTCTGGTTGTTTTTCTTCATAAAACAGTAACCTTGCTTGTGCCGAATAACAATAACTTTTTTTGTTACGAAAATCAATGTCATAAATGCTGAGAGTCAAAAAAAATTGTCATTTTGATCTATTTAAAAAATGAGTCAATTAATTTTGAAATCTCTTAATAGTTACCACATCTTTAGGATGCTTTTATTTTCTTTAAAAAAGACATTCTCCTATTTATTCTTAGTAATACTCCGTTATTGTATTTTTAAAAAAATAAAAGAATTTTTCATTAAAGATAAAATCCAATGTATCCATTCTCACTAAAGCCAAACCAGCAGTGAATACTCACATTATCAGATAGTCACGAAAATCAGTCTTTTTCTCTTTTGCTTTTGATTCTGTCCTTATAATTAAACTCCCAGAACTATTTCAAGATCATAATTCCTCTCAACTTCTACTTATGTATTAGCTATCTTACTTCTTATATTGTTAGTGATTAATCATCATAATTTAATTCATTAAGGACTCCTCTTGACATTTTTTTATTACTTACATTAACTCACTGCTTAAAGAAATAAAATGTAAACTGTCCAGTATATAAATTCCCTCTTTGAAATTAATATATGATTTTTTTTAAAAAAAATATTTTGCTGAACTTGATATAGTGTTTAATAGTTATACAAAATAGTACTCATTTTTCACTAAAATAAGTTATCGATGTAAAGTATTTTAGCAGGTAATAGTTTCCTATTTTTATTGACTACTCTTCTACAAAACATTTCTGTGTTCTAAACTACCCATGAACAGAGCTAAGATTTTATGATTTTAAGCCAATAAACATCACATGATCACTATTTCTTATGCTTGCTCTTAACTGTTATTAAAACAATCAAAAACTCTCTATACATATTGCCACTCAGTGCAAGCCAGAGTAATCAATGGATGCCAGAAGGCTTGTGCATAAAATTCCCATCTAGTGCCTACTCATCCAATATGACCAGACTAGTTTTTGGTTTGTGGCCTTTATCAGTGAGAAGCCTTGGATCTGAGAACACTGCACCTCCAGTAGTCACCTTTTATCTCTATATAACTACAAAACTATGAGACTTAAATTGAAAACACTATAATATTTTTAATCCAAGCTCATCAGCTTATATAGTCATATAGATCTGAATTCAGTTTAGTACCTATACATTTTGGTGTCTTTGGTTCTTTAATAACCATAGCCACCACTATCCTATTAGGCAGGATTAAAAATATTATAGTGTTTTCAATTTAAGTGTCATAGTTTTGTAGTTAAGTAGAGATAAAAGGTAGCTGCTGGAGGGTTGCATTAGATCCTAAGACCTAGGTGCAGTGCTATTAGATCCAAGGCTCCTCACTGATGAAGGCCACAAGCCAGAAACTAGTCTGGGGATATTGAATGAGTAGGCACTAGATTGGGGATGTTATACAGAAGCCTTCTGGCATCCATTGATTATTCTGGCTTGCACTGAGTGGCAATATGTATAGAGAGTTTTGCCTGTTTTAATGTTTATGATTTAGAATTGTCTTTTAATCTCTACTGAATTTATAAATTTTCTATCAAGGTGATCTTTTTATTCACTGGGAAATCTTTTTTATAAACATGTTAATTTTTCCCTGATTATCATATTATCTCCCCACCACCAATTTTACCATATCAGCCAATAAAAAAGAGAAATTTTTTAAATCACTAATTTATTCTGGGCAAGAGATAAGTGGCATACAACATTGAAAACATGCAAAAGTACACAAACCATAAATCTTTTATAACATGGCACGTCTTTACCTCCAGAGAACAATGAAAAAAATAAAGATTATTTATCTTAAATATACAAAATCATAATCATTCCTGATATGCTACAAACACATCATCAAACATTCATAACATTCAACAGCATCTCCAGTTCATATTTTTTCTAAAATTAATCTAAATACCATGAGGTGTATTAGCTGTCAAGCAAAGCTGAGTTAATGATTATCTCTCAATACATATATTAATAAGAAATTCAACTACTTTAACATGGATTCTAATTCCTGAATTTCCTCATGAGCTTCTTTTATAACAAAATGATCCTTTCTAATTTTATGCTTTTTGCACTTTAGATCATAAATAAAAGGAAAGTATGGTGTGGATTTTCATACAAAGTTAGCAAGCTTCAATCCATCACTCATTCACAAGTATCTTCATTCCCAAATCTCATTAATTAATAAAATATGTAAAGACCTATTTCCCAATGCCAGAATAACTACTTTCATTCTTTTAACACTGTAGTATTTACATGAGAATATAAATTTGTGATTTAACTGACATCATGAAAGCTATAATCATCTCTTCTGAACAATCTAGCAAAGATCAAAACCAAGCACCAAGTGTTTGAACTGATCAGAACTGACCTGAAAAAAGCACAACCTGGATTATGCTGAAGGGGGGGGGGCATTCTCTTAAATATGATAAAAATACTTATATATATATATATAATATCTTATTTGCATATATAAATATATTGCTGTACAAATAGTATGAATCAATTCAAAAACAATTCTCTTCATTAGAAAATGTATTTATTTTGAATGAGAATTTGCTAAAAACAACAACAAAAAAAAAATATTCAAAAAAATAAAATATAATTTTTTTGTATATGTATTTTCTTTTGTTATGCAAATATTGATTTAATAAAGTTGCAGAATATGGTATTTATAATGTATAAATAATTACTTATTTATTATAAAATAAAATATGACCTTATGCAAATTTGTTGAATCAATTTTTGAGAAAACAAAATAACACATATAATGCAAAAAGATATATATATATATTATTACTCTGAATGTTTTATTGTGAATCCATTAAAGAGAATCATTCTTCATTTATGCTGATGACACATTAATATGATCAGAACATTGTGAAATATTTATAAACACATGGTTATACACAACTGAAAAATTACAGCACTGCACAAACAGTGCTTTTACAATTGTATTACCTCACACAAGATATTCATTTCTTGGTCATCAAATTACAGATTTTTGGTAAAAGAAAAGTTACAATTTTGATTTTTGTAGTAAACTGATCATTCAGGCATGAGTCTTCATAAGCATGGGGCCTTTGATCACACCATTATCACTATCCTTGGGCTAGCTCTGGAGCTGACATATATATTTGCACTTACTTGAATATTAACTTCATTTCAAACACTATTGTAATTACTAGTTTATCTCATAATGATACACATTGAAACATATATGATTGTCATTTTTGTATTACCAATAAGAAGAATCAAATGCAAACAATGTAAAGATTAATTATATAATTTTAAAAAAATATGCTAATATCTTTTTACTCATAAGTTTATAAGAAGTTTGGGTGCCAAAACTGTGAATGCCAGAATAGATGGTGGAACCCCCTGATCCCAAATTGGAAGCTGAACCATCTGCACCAAACTTCATAAGGTATGATAATTTTTCTGATATAAACAGTATCCAATTTAATTATTTTTTTTTTATTTAGATGCTGTAAAATTGGTATTAATAACCACATATACCATCATGTCAATAAAGTAGATAAATGGATTATTGTCTGGAAATTTATAACAAATATGAAAAAATGACAAAACAGGGGCACAGATCTTAAGCTCCAGAACCTGTTACTTCACTATTCTATCAAAGTATATGCAAAGGGGGTCAATACACTTTACTTTAAAAATAGCTTTAAAAATATAGGACAATTAACAAACAGATTATATGCCATTTTTATACTATCATACTATTATCAGAAATCTTGGATTCAGCATCTTTCTTTGATGCTTATTAGTTTATTTTCTCCAGTTTTGTCTAGCCTTTGCCAGAGAGGGCAAATTATCTTCTCTTTTATAGATACCTTATAGAATAATAAAATATATAGATACCTTATAGAATAATAAAATATAAGGCTTTCGCTTAGGCTTTCAATATTCACCTTAGAAGAAGAATACTACAAGAGGATACTTCGACTAACCACAATATACACACTTTATAAAATGTATAATTCATAAACTTTTTAATTAAAAATGTAAATATCCGTCAAATGATACTATCTCCGATGCGATGCAATGTAAACAAATTGTTAGTTATGATTTAAACTTTGTTTTATAGTTTTTTATGTCTATTTAGGTAATTATACATAATGTCAGTCTTCTTAAATTTGGAATAGATTGTTAAACTTTAATTAGGTTACTAAAAAAATAATTTCCGATTTTGGAATTACTTCTTTATAATTGTAAGTCGGTTATAATTCACTTTTAATATTAATATTTAATGTAATAAAGGACCCGTTTAGAATTTTGACCTTTAGGTTTTAAAGTTATGCCATGAAAAAAGCTTTTAAAATGTGGTGACGAGAGTCTCGTCTTACCACCATCTAATGTTCATCTATTTCCTCAATTCTTTTAGTGGAATCGACATTCTCTCTTTCTCCCTCTCTCTCTCTTTCCAATCCAAAACTTAAAAAAAAAAAAAGACTGAATTTAATTCAAATTATGCAAATCAAAAATAAAACTTTCTGATTATATAAAAAATTTCTAATAGAACTTCTAAAAATAAAAATGTCATTTTTTAAAAAAAAATAAAGATTTTTTTTTATTGGTCAGAAAATAAAATAAATCAATTTCCAAAAATCCATTATTTTTATTTTATAAAGTAAAAATGTTTTACAGACTAATTTTTTAAAATTTACTTTGAAGTTTTATTAATAATTACTTTAATGTGCTCTCCAGTCGTTTGTCTTGTTTTATAGTCCCTTTATGCATATTGACACTTGATTAGTGTGTTCTTTACTCTTATTTTTTGTTTTTGCGTTAATGGCATTGAGTATTGACCACTCATTGTAGTTTTCTGTAATCAATAAAACTTCCCCACTGACTAATAACATAATAAAGTTTTAGTTCACCATGGGGAAATTAAGATAGAAGATAACACAGAATGTCTTTAGAATATAAATTGGCCAAATAGAATTAAGATTTAAAACAAAGACAGAAGAAATTAGTTCTTGTGATGAATAATATGATTTCTAATTTCTTTATCATTTGCTTTATACGGATCTACGGTACATGGCCGGCAATATCAACTTTTACGGAAACCTAAATCAGATTTATTTTTGTAATTTAATATTTTATTATTTGCCAGCTTCAAAAAAAGGAACGAAGAGCATAAAAATTACATTATTATTTCTGATTTCGAAATTAACAAATTTGATAATGAATACTATATCTGTGATTGGGAAAACGTAGGTTGTGGAAGAATAGGTAAATATATAATTTTTTTTTTAATTATACATACGTATGTATGTTAATTTTTCTGCCAAAGAAAATGTAAAATATATAAAGAGCAGGATTTTATGACCACGTGGTAACTATTGATCATCATCAGTTAGTGAAATAATTAAATGATTCATTTTGGAGTTTATAACATATTTGCCATTGGAAAAGACAGATTCAGCCATGAACCACAGGCTTGAGCTTCAAACTCTGCTATACTAGCAGTTATACTTAACCATATAAGGGAAACAATAATCATAATCAAATGTCTATTACCTGGGAGTCCACAAGAATTTGAGCACTGAAAATGGCAGCTGAGCTGCAGTCTATGGACCTTGAGTTTCAGGGTTGATCACTCTGCAATTGCACTAAAATACACAGGACATCATCAGTACTAAAATTTTGCCATTACTATTTTTTGTCTTAACATAATCTGTAGTATAATCTTAATACCTATGGCTATATTAGAAACTCTAATGAATTCTATACATCATTAAGATGTAATAAAAAAATGTTTAATTGTTCTAAAAGTCAGATGATATTTGAACTCTGTAAATGACAAGTTGAATTTTAATTCAGGTATCATTACTTTCAAAATCATTGTTTCATCACTGTACAGATTCATCAAAATTATATATAATAATAATAATTTTTTAAGTGGATAATCTCTAGTTTAACGACTGACTAATAAAAATTATTAATATATTTCAATTAAGTAGTTTGTATTAAACTTGTGAGGGCAGTAAATTTGACACTTAACAATTAAATTTTAGTAATTGGCTACATATATATATATATATATATATATACTGAACTATGATAAAAATATGTGTAAGAAATTATAATCTGGGCTGGCTGCTGAGTGCTGGTTTAGCATACATTTTTTCACAAGTCTTTAACCATATGTTTATAAACTCACCCCTCCACAAGATATTAAAAATAGATAGAAACCAATCCCTATCTTGCTTGAAAATAGTGTGGTGAAAATTACATTATGGAATATTATTTATATTTAAATGATTATTAAGTAGTTTTAACAAATTAATTAGATAAACAAATACTGTAAAATAATTGAGTATGTTCTGACAACAATGCCTTATTTTATGCACTTTAATATATACTATCACACATCTTTACCCACCACTACAATTCTTCTACTTATATTTACAACGATCTCTTTACCTTCTTTCAACCTTATTAATAATTTCAAGTGTAATGATAAAGACACACACACATCTACTCTACAATGTTTAATATAATTTTTTTTTCTAAAAAAAATTTTATCAATAAATTTATAGTTTAAAATATGCATTTTTAAAGATAGTTTAATTAAATAAGTAGATTTTATTTTAATTAATATTTTGCAATTTTTAACCATTTTAAAATAAATTAAAACCATTCTTCTGCTTATTGAATTTATTTTTTTTAATAGATAAATGTCCTGCTTAAACATACAGAAAACGTAAAGATCTCTTTAGTATCTTTATAATCTGAATGTGTCACTAACCATATATCAATACTTTTGATGAACCATCTATGTAAACATATCAATAAATAGCAAATAGTAATTACATACAGGTCAATAGATTTAATAAATAATAAAGAGAATGTGATCTGGGCCAACTGATGAGTGCTGGTTCAGCATGAAATGTGCATCTTGGGTATCTTTTTTTCCCTCATGACTTTGGACATATATATATGATCACAGCTCTCCACAAAGTGTTAAATGCAGATAGAAAATACTTTTACTTCACGTGAGAGTGATTTAGTGAAAATAATATTACAAAAATATAATTCATTAAATGGATAATATTTAGTCTAGTAAATGATTAATACAAATTAATAATATATTTCATCAAGTGATTTGTGTCAAAATTGGGATGGCAGTACATTTGACACATCAATTAATACCAATCCTGCCTAATAGGATAGCGGTAGCTATGGTTATTAAGGAACTAAAGACACCAAAATGTATGGGTACTGAACTGAGTTCAGACCTATATGACTATATAAACTATGAGCTTGGATTGAAAGTATTATGTTTTCAATTTTAGACTCACAGTTTTGTAGTTAAGTAGAGATAAAAGGTGACTACTGGAGAGTTGCATTAGATTGATCTAGGTGCAGTGCTCTCAGATCCAATGCTCTTCACTGATGAAAGCCACAAGCTAGAAACTAGTCTGGAGATATTGGATAAGTAGGAACTACATAGGAATTCTATGCACAAACCTTCTTGCATCCATTAATTACTCTGGCTTGCACTAAATGTCACTACTGTATAGAGAGTTTTGCCTGTTTTAACAGCTTAAGAAATGGTGATCATGTGATGTTTAATTATTTAATACCAATACTGCCTAATAGATAGTGGTGGCTATGGTTATTAAAGAACCAAAGACACCAAAATGTATTGGTCCTAAACTGAGTTCAGATCTATATGACTATACAAGCTAATGAGCTTGGATTGAAAATATTGTTTTCAATTTTAGACTTATAGTTTTGTAGTTAAATAGAGATAAAAGATGATTGTTGGAGGGTTGCATAAGATCCTAAATCTAGGTACAGTGCTCTCAGATCCAAGGTTCCTCCCTGATGAAAGCCACAAACTAGAAACTAGTCTGGGGATATTGGATGAGTAGGCACTCGATAGGGATTTTATGCACAAACCTTTTTGCATGCATTGATTACTCTGGCTTGCACTGAATGGCACTGCAGTATGGAGAGTTTTGTCTGTTTAATTAAATTAAACTAAATGAGTTTGAAGTGTTTCCTAGCAAATTGTAATTTGAAATTAAAAAGTTAAACATTTAGAAGAATGTTACTATATCTGCTGAAGATAAAAATGTGAAAAAATTTTGTCCACATTTGTGTGTGAGAATTAATAAATTGGTAAGATTCTGCAAATATATGTATGTAATCCATGGTTAGCAGAGAGTTACAAAGATAGATTCAAGAGTTTACAGTTTTGAATTCAAACTCACCTATCATTTTTCCACTGGAATGGCATATTATTTCCTGAACAACAAATATGTATATATATTTAACATATATGAGTTTGTATATAGGATAGTATTCAAGTATAATTTAGTGTGAATTTATTTAAAGAATAAAAATGATGGGAGGGAAGGGAAGATGTATATACAATATAATTTTTTTTTGGAGGGGAGAAAAAATATATACTTTTTTAATGTAGTCATCCAAATAAGTTAGCATGATTCTTATTAATTTTATTTCTTTCATCATCTAAGAGCAGTTAATAATTGGATTTATAAACATTATTATTAGTTTCTCTGGAGGTCGTGTGATGGTTGAGCAAAAAGTGAAAAGTTGAATGCATTCAATTAATTGACCAAATTGGGTCTTTATATATATTTTATTCAGTTGCGAATTGATTCAGAAAATTTTAATTCTCAATCTGCTATTAAAACCAATCACCCGATTTTATAAAAGTTTAAAAGTGAGATGAGTTGTAATTTATGGATGTTAGATAAAAGAAATAATTGAATGGCTTTATTGCTTGGAAGTTTGTAAGAAATTCAAATACCAGAAGTGCCACTACTGGAACTGGTCCAAGGACATTATACCCCATAGTCTTCCACCCTATCACTGCTCTAGATTTATTAAGGGCATCCATGGACCTTGAGCTCTAGAGTTTACCTCTGTATCAAACTACAAAGGACAGAATCAACACTCTACCAATATAATAAGTTGCACAGTGAATTAGCATTGAAAGATAATAAATTCAGAAGTTATTAAAAGATACATTTTGAATATGATCTCACTAGTGATGATAAGAAATGACTACTTTTTAAATTTTATGACATTTTATTTCAATGCTAGCTATAAACTTTATGCAATTTAATGTGGTGGTAGATTAGATTAAAGATCAACCTGCCACCTATGATACTCCAATGTCACATAATGTACCAAGAAATTAACAATTCAATTATTTTTTTAAATGGAATTTATGTTCTTAGCTCTTTCTTTTTGGTGTTTAAACATGCTACCCCCTCCTCCAAAGAGATCATATTACTACTTTTTTAAATAATGTATAAGTTTTTTAGATGAAAAAAATATGAGAGAGACATTTAAAAATTCAAATCCATTTTGTTTACATATTTTTTTGAAAACCCTTAGAGTGTATGGTTGTATGTGAATTATATCTTCTTATATTTTTCTTAAACCAATATTATTTATTAACAGTTCTATGCAGTTTGCAAAATATGTCCCAGGATTGATCTACTGTTTGCAGGTCTGGCACTCAAATTAAGAATTCTTGATTATTATTATTTTAATTATTATTAACAAAGACATTTGTGTATAAATATAAAAAGATACACATTAAATAAATTCAAAACTTATAAAAATTAAAATTTATTGTGTTTCTTAGTAGTATAATAAAAAAACCTTCATTGTTTCAGTGATCAGTTTTGAAAGGAAAGAATCATTACTTAAAATAATGATAGTTCTTTAATTTTTATTGATATTAGATGATAGTAGTGAAAAAAATGCAATTTAAATGCTCAAAAATCATTTAAAGTCATGCTTTTAAATGATTATCTGTTTCTGTGCAATTTAATGCAATTGTAAAGTTGTAAAAAATGAAATTAGTACATGGAACTATTTTCTCATTTGAATGCTCGAATGCCACATGATCCCCAGAGCAACTAAGCATATGAATATTATAATTAATGGCAATCAGTTGTTTATGTTAATAAAAAAAATACCAATCCAGAAAATTAATTTGTCTTTTAATGTAGATTTCAGCTTTAGAAGAGCTTAAATGATATTGATTGCTATATGAAATAAAATAAAAGTATCTTTTATATTACTTAAATGTTTAAGTTATAATCTAATTTCACCATCAAATTGTTTTTTTAATAAACTATTTTTTTTATATATTAGATGCTAAATTTTCAATCAGTTTAATAAACTTGTGAAAAACAACAACTATTAAATATGTAATACTGAGGATATTTCTTTTTATGAAGAAGCTAGCCCCGGTACATTTTCTGTAATAATAATTCATAAGAGATATGCAGAGAATTACTTTAACAAATACGTAAATAACAAGTTTATTAAAGTAACTTTTCAAATTTTGATTACTATTTTATTTTCAGTCATATATGAAGATACTTAGCAGTCGAAAACTCTCCAGACAGTAGTGCCATCCAGTGCAAGCCTTAGTAATAACAGCTTGCATAAGCAAAGGAAATAGTGATCATGTGATAAAGATACTTTAATAATTGTATTATCATAAGCTGTGTGTGTGTCTTGAAAGAATATTCAATCTCTGCAAATTTCATAACAATGACAAATCATCAAACACTTAGATTAAACAATATGGTAATATGCACTGCAAAAGCACTATGACTTCTCTTTTCTTGGAGTCAGGAATCTCTCAGCCACTATGCCCAGAGAAACATGTTAACTACCTTATTTTCTCATTTCATTCGGGACCCTATGTTTTTCCTATAGTCTTTTTTATCCTCTCTATCCCATTTCCATAACATTATCTTTGTGCAGTGGCTTTTATAGCTAAATCACCTTATCTTTTTCTAAACCTAGTATAAAAACCAAGAATCCACTTCTGTATAATTACTCTGTTTATATTTATTTTTCCACAACTTCAATATTTTCACTCTATCTACTTGTAAGTATTTTCATTCAATTAAGAGATGGCTAATATTTTCTATGCCTTTCTTACATAACTTGCAAACTAAATCATCCATGTTTATCCATTTATGTGTATAATCCTCTGTTGCTAAAGATCCTGTTCGAGCCTTAAACAGTAAACTATTTTCCTTGCTATTATCATAAATTAACTTGCACCCAACATTTTGTTCATTTCTATATTTATTAAAACTCTTCAAGAAGTATAATAACTATTTTTTCTTATTGCATTGCCAATTGTATATAATATAATATTAAACCGTCTATTTATTGTAGAAAGAGAAGAGAATAATTTACTGACATATTTAGATATAAAATTGATGAAGTCATATGAAAAAAGAAAACGTAGGATTGAAACATCAATTTATAGAAAAGTAATAGAGATAATAATATAACTAACTGGCATTCAAATATAAATATAATGTATAAAGTAAATACAATACATTGTAGAATTCATAGAGCAGTAAATTATTGTTCAAGTAAAGAAGATTATGTTAAACAACTAGATTTAATTAAAGAAAAATTTATAAATAATGATTATCCAAATAAATTTATAAATGATAATATTAGATTAATAGAAAATAAGATAGAATATATAAATAATAAAGATGAAAGAAATAGTAATAAAGTTAATTATATAGATATAAAGACAGGAAATAATTATGCAATTAAAAATTTAAATAAAGTTATAGATAAAATTAATAAAAACTTTGGTGATGTATTAAATGTTAAACTAGTTAATAGAAAGAGAAAAAATATGATTAGTATTTTAGAAAATAAGTATATTAGGATTTGTGATAAAAATTCAGATAATGAAATAAATGAAATATATGAGATTAATTGTAAAAATGTCAAATTAATAATCTAAAAGTAAATTATGCAGGAGAAACAAAAAATTAAATATATAGAAGACTATTACAACATAAGTATGATAAAAATTTACCGATATATTTACTTAAATTAGAAACAGGGCATAAATTTGAAAATGATTGTATAAGGCTGATACAATTTACAGATAATAAAAGAGATAGGAAGATAAAAGAGGCAATTATCCTGTTTTAAATAGAGATTTAGGCCAAAATAATTTTTGATATAAAATAAAAAATTGAAAGATTTAGTTATATAAAGAATAGGAAGAAGGAACTGCTAATAATATAAATGTAAAATTTAAAGAGGGAGTTACTAAACATGTAAGTGTAATTTTTAAAATATGAATTTAAAAGTTGAGTTTTGAAGGTATAAAAAAGTATAGGTAAAAATATGTTTAAGATAATAATATTATAAATTAAAGTACACCTGGGTCTCGTTTTATGCAGTAGAGAGGTTCCCCAGAAAACCTGCATTAAAAAAAAATCACACAAAAATAGACTTAATTTACCTTGAAAAATGGGGGATAGGTGCTGTAATTTTCAGAATTCGCATAAAAGCAAAGCAACAAGAAAAAATTACTTTAAAATTCACATTAAAAAAATAAGCAAATAAAGTATGACTAATAAAAAATTTCAAATATTTGAAAAAAAATTAATACAAGACAAACTTTTTTTACTTTTTTTATTACTACAGTATTTAATTTTACATTTTTCATACATATTTTAATCATTACCACTAGCATTCGTTTGTAAACTGGTAAGAAATCAGATTCGATATGATGTGATGTATTGTGGCTTCTCCTTAAACGAAGTCAAGAATCTCTCAGCAATTATGCCCAGAGAAACCTGTTAGCCACTTTATTTTTATTCATGATGTGATGTACAACTAGCGCCATTTTCAGTCTTGTGCTGTGTTAATGATTATCTGTTTCTATATTAAAAAAATGAGACTGCAATCAAAACAAAAAGATTATACATTATCATTAGAAAGATTATTTTCAATTTATAAAATCTTCATTTTTTTATTTTAAAAATCTAAAAGATTATTTATTTCTGTTATATATAACAAAATATGTTTTAAAAGTTTAAATTTTTTGAATATTTATTGTGATATTTTTATATGTAAGTATAAATCTATTATTATTATTTACTCATTAGTATAAATAGGTTATTTACATAGAAGCTAAGTTCTAAATACAGCTTCAGGCCATATTCACATTAGCTGCTAATATAACATTATATTTTTGAAAAAAAAAGTATTTCAAGTCAAAATAAGTTATTAATAATTTAAATTTCTTGATATCTAATAAATATAGTGAAATATGAAAGATATTAAGAAGAAACATGAATCGCATAACTTCAAAATCGCATTAAAATAATCCGCATAAAAGGAGACCCAGGTGTACATTATAAATAATTGAATGAATAAATTATAAATATTGATTATTAATAAAATGAATAATAATAATAATGTAAAGTATAAAAAATATTAAATTCGAGTTAAATAATTAAAAGTGTAATAAGAGTAAAATAAAAAATAAAAATAGAATATATATGATTATAAGAGGTTTTAAATAATAAATATAAAATGTAAAAAGGGTAAAATATATAATATATAATAATATTTAAAAGGTAATAAATAAATGATGATTATAAGATGTATATATAGAATGTATATAAGTTGTATACATATAATTATATATGTAATAATATTATGATTCAATGTCTGTATTTTTAAAGCAATATACATAATTATATAACTGAATATTTGTAAATACAGTAACTAAATAATTAAAAAAATTTTATCCACTTAGGAGCACTTTCGATTATCCCAGTAATCTGTGTCAACTAAAGCTTTGAAATGCTAACTTTCCCACAATTCCATGATCTTAACATTTGCTGCTTGCCTGTTAATTAAGTCATGTTTATATTTGTATATTAGCATAGCTTCCTTTATTTTTCTTTTATTGTTATTTTTTTCAATTTGCAATATTTTTACACTGTTAAAATTGAAGTCAAAACCATAAATACATGATTTATTATGGTCGTAAAAAACAGATGCTGAAATATTATTATCTACTATGCAATTTTGTTTTGATTTCTGAACATGTTTTAATAATAGCAAGTGTTCTTTAGTTCTTTTTTCCAATGTACATCTAGATTCACCTATATATCCACTGCCACACCTACATATCCATTTATAAATGACACAATTTTTATTTATAAATGAGGTTTTATCTTTGGAGTTATTTATTAATTTGTTTAATGTAGGAGGTGTGTAAAATGCAATATCACATATATCTTTATAAATTTTCCTTATAAACTTTACTTGATAATTTGAAATATATGGGATTGATATCCATATTTTTTTATTAGCAGGAGAATCAATATTATTATTAAAATTTTTATTTTTATATTTTGTATTAAAATCTCTAATAACATTATATATGTGATTATAACTGTAGCCAACATTTAACAATTCATTCGAATATATTTCAATATTTTTGCCTTTATCTGATGAATATTTGCAAAGACTATTATTTCTAAATAAGAAGGACTTCAAACCTGCCATTTTGTGTGACATTGGCACTTTTGATTTATATGGAATATAACCTCTTTTTACTATTGGTTTAATGGTCATACAGTAATCCAGCATGCATTGATTTCTAGTTATTTTAAAATCAAGAAACTGTTCACACATTAAATCTTCATCTGTTTTTATCCATCTTAGGCCTTTCAAACCATTTAATTCCTTAAACAACTCATTAATTGTATTTAGTTTACCACATCCAAAAACATCATCAACATATTGATAATATGCAGTAATATTTTTTTGATAATATTCCTTATTCAAAATATTTTCTTCATATGTAGAAATTATAAAATTACATATTTGAGCAACAGTAGGTAAACCCATGGGCCATCCATTACACATTTTATAAAAATCCTTATTAAAAACTGCATAAATATTTTTATCAATAAAATTTAATGTTTCAATTATAAATTTTATTATTTTCACATTAACATTTTTTAAACTTAATGCGTTGGAAATAATTTTGATAGATGCCAATTGATCAATTGATCCATACATTTCACTAACATCTAGAGTACATATAACATCATTAACATTGATCTTAATGTTATGGATTTTATTAACAAAATCAAATGAAGAACATATTGTATATTTACCAAAACCAAGAATTTCTTGTAGCATTTTCTCAATTAAACAACAAGTTTCATAATAAAACACCCCTCCAAAATCAATCATTAAACAAATGCAATGGTTCATTTTCTTTATGCAGTTTTATATTTGAAAAAAATATTAGGACATATTGCAGCAGAAGGATAAATTTTATAATAAGTACTATTATCAATCGCTTTATTTTTGGCTTTTTTAAAAATGTTATTAATAAATTGAATACGTAAATTTTCTATATTTACTTTATCAACTTTCATAAAGTTAAGATTCTTCATTTGAGTAATTACTTTGTCTTCATAATCAGATTTTAATAACAAACACATTCTAAGGCCCTTGTCCTCTTTTATACAAATTAAATTATTCACAGATGTAAATTTTTTAAATTTAGATATTTGTACGTTCCAATCATAAACCGTTTTATAATTAAACTTTTTTCTTTTACTTTTTTTACTAAATCATTACAAACTTTTAAATCAGATTTAATTCTGCTTAAGGAATTTTCAACTGAAGATTTCAATTCTAGATCACTGTCTTCCCACTGACTGCCAACATATTTTGCACCAAGATTTAATATATGTTAAAAATAATTTTTTTTTAATTATTTAGTTACTGTATTTACAAATATTCAGTTATATAATTACATATAATTATATATTGTACCAATCGGAATGAAAGTGAAGATCGAATCTAACCGCAAAAACAATATCTTCACTACAAGGGCGCCATCTAGGCATTTGAGCCTAGAAAAATTTATAAAGTAGGCAGATATGTGCTGTTAAGATTCCACTTTCTTTAAATATTCCGACCGTTAGCCCAAGTCACTAGCTCAGCGGAGACGCAGAGATAAAAATCTATAAATTTTATATCTTAAATATAAAAGAATAAAAGCCACTGCCAGAAATTAACACATAAAAATATTTATTTACGCACATATAAAATAATATTTAAATTTTGAGGAATAAATTTAACGTTTATAATTTTATATTGATCTTTAATTCTAAATTTAAGTAGATTGCAAATAATGAGTTTACTATTTATTTAGAGGGTCGAGTATGAATGGACTACATAGGTCTGCATTTGAAAGGAAAATATTCTTCCCTGATTTAACCTTAGGCAACAAATTTCGCAATCAACTGGCGCCAATCCATCTGATACATTCATGTATTCAATGTAGCATGATACGACAACACAAAATACTATATTGTCAGGAATGTACATCTGAACAATAAGTAGAAATAGAGAAGACATTGACTCTCCACCAACAGGAATGTGACATCTGTTGGCAAGTAGATCAATAAACAAAAAACTCCATAGGAATGGACTGCGGTCTTCTGCCGACTTACAAACCCATCCATAGGCAAACAGAGGGTGTGTGGCGTATATCTATAATCCTGCCCGTAGCGGACCTCATACTACATCTACTAATTACACAAATATATCCAATCCATTGAACCAATTCAACTACGAAATGAATAACCTAAGATTACCCTCCCTTAATACAACTTTACAAAACTATATAGCCATTCACGCCCGACTTAATTTTAACATTTAAATACGTTCGCACAGATTTGTTTAAAAATGTTGGGTATAGATCGATTACATAGATTCCACGGTCAAAAACATTTCACAATAAACATAAACGATCAAAATACAAAATTATTGATACCGACAATCGCAGAGGGAAACTTATAAGTAACCCAATAGTATTCACCATAAGATACTTGCGTTGTCACCAATAACTTAAAAGACATCCGAATAAATACATTTTAGATACTCACCGTAAGGTATCATTATTTATCGAATGTCTATATATTTTGATCAAATATGAAAACCAAAATATAATTAACCGCAAACGAATCCATGCAAGCGTCTATAAACAACTTAAATTTCATACATTTAAATAATCTTTACAATAAGAAAAAAAATGGAAATGATGTTTATCAATCGGGAAACATATAAAATTAAACATTATTAATTTGATTTAAAAACTTAAAAGTCAGATAGAAGTTCATAAGCTTGAATGAAAGTTCTTAGTTATTTTTTTAAATTTAGAGTTCATGTCAATATAGCTTACAGTATAAGAGTCCAGGTTCCTGTTGGCAATTCCCACGGCGTCTCCATTGGAAGAAAATGTTCTGGAGGTAGCATTAGCTGGTTCCATTCTGGTATCACAGTCTTTTCATTTTTTTTTTTTTTTTTAAACAAACAAAAAAATGAGAGAGAACGGCAAGTGCGTCTTACCGTTGTCATCAAATCAAGTTGGAAAATACTGACTGGAACTCAATATTTTTTTCTTTTTATAGTCCTCCTATGGATTCCATGAACAAAAACGTCACTGTTCTGTTTTTTCGTTATGGTCCGGGCCTTTATTTGCTTCCATTGGTCAAGCTAAAATCTCTTTCTTCTCTTATCTAACTTTTCATCTGACTTTTTAATTAAACAGCTTTTAGATAATTAATAAACAATCATTTCCATTTATAGATTACAGGAATTAATTAATACCTGTTTTTATTTTAACTTACGTTATTTTTTTTATTAAAATATTTTTATATTTCAATCTTGTATTTTTTTATCAAAAAAAATACGTTCAAATACTTTTTTATTTTTTTATTTATGAAAACAATATTTTTAAAGATTAGCATCTGTGCGAATATATATATATGTTTAACAAACATTTTAATTTTAGCGTTTAGTTTTTTCCTTTTATTTGCGAACTTTTAAGTTTTTATTTTAAATAAATGTAACGACATATTTATATATCGTTACAATATGTATGTAATTATATATGTATATAATTATATGCATATGTATATAAATTATATACATATAATGTATATAGATTATATGTTCATGTATATTTATATTCATATATTTGTATTATATTGTAATTCTGAAGAAGATTGCTGGACAATCGAAACTGCAAAAGAGGATGGTAATTAAAGCATTGTAAAACAGTGATAAAGTGTATAGATGATTTAATATTATATTTAAACTCTTTTTACTCTCCATACTAGTTCTCCATCTCTCCAATTCCTTATTTTTTATTAATTCATCTATTCTTCTATTCCATTCCTTGCCACTATAACACTCAACAAGTCTCCTAACACAATTATCCCACCATTTGTATAAATATACTGACATATTTAAAGTCTTTATCCAAATCTTTGCATACCATACTACCTTTCTCACTCATCTTGTTGCCTGTCCTTCATTCACAACCCAATTAATTACTATTTTGGCTAATCTCTAATTATCTATAAATTGCAATCTACCGAACATTTCATTTTTCTTTTTGCATTTCTAATATAAAAACTTGACCATCCCATTTCTCCTTGAATTGCCTCCTTTACAGACCACACATCTGCATCTAATGCATGTCTTTCTACTACTCTTTGTATTTTTTCTAAGTAATCTAACAGCCCTTTGCTAACACATAACACATTGTTACCATAAGTTAATCTTGCTACTACCAATATGTGATATGATGAACTGTGTCTTCTTCTTATACAGAGTCAGGAATCTCTCAGCAACTTTGCCCAGAGAAACCTGTTAGCCACTTTCCTTTCCTTTTCCATTCCCCACCCTAAGTTTTCCCATATCCTGCTTCATCCCATTTGTACAATAAAATCTTTGACAACTTCATGGCCTTCATATCTAAATCCCTCTTATCTTTTCCCAAACACAGCACAAAAAACAATAACCCACTTTCTGTATAATCACTTTGTTCATATTTATTCTTCCATAACTTCATTAATTGTACCCTTTCTGCTTTCAAGCATTTACATTCAATTAACAGATGCCTAATATTTTCTATGCCTTCCTTACACAATTTTCAGACTAACTCAGCAATATTTTTCCATTTATGTGTATATTCCCTTGTTGCTAAAGATCCTGTTCAAGCCCTAAACAGTAAACTACTTTCCTTGCTGTTATCCTAAATTAACTTGCACCCAATATTCCATTTACATCTCTAGATATTTAAGCTCTTTTTACTCTCCATACTAGTTCTCCATCTCTCCAATTCCCTATTCTTTATTAGTGCATCTATTCTTCTATCCCACTCTTTACCACTATAACACTCAACAATCCACCTAACATAATCACCCCATCTTTTATATAAGTATACTGACAAATTCTTTATCCAAATCTTCTGCATACCGCATTAACTTTCTCACCTATCTTGTTGCCTGCCCTTTACTCATAACCCAATTAAATACTACTTTGGCTATTCTTTTATTATCCATAAACTGCAAACTACCAAACATTTTCATTTTGCTTTTTGCATCTCCTATATACAAATTTGACCATCCCATTTCTTCTTGAATTGCCTCTTTTGCTGTCCACACATCTGCATGTTATGCATGTCTACCTACTTCCCTTTGTAGTTTTTCTAAGTAATCTAATACCCCTTTACTAACACATAGTGCATCATTACCACATGTTAACCCTGTTACTACCACTCCCTTCCATACAATTCTAGCTACATTATATTTATTATATGAGAACACTGTTAATTTCTTTATCAATCCCTTTCTTTCTTTGCTTTATTTATCATTTTTTTCTCTCATTCATCCTGGCAATTTTTCTGATTACTTAAGATGATTCCCAAATAATTATATCTATTCACCACCCTTAACTTTATATCCCACAGTAAAAAATTTTTGTCTTCTTTTCCTCCAGTATTAACTATCCTTACTTTTGATTTTTCTTCACTAAATTTAATCCCCATCTCTTTACCCACCCTTGTGCATGTCCTCAGCATAACTTTCATATCTTCTCTTCCTTTTGCACACAAAAAGACATCATCTGCAAATAAAAGACTCGACAAAGTATATACTCCCTTGCCACCTATTAATGGTGTCTCTATCCCTCCTCCTAGTCTTTCTATTGCTCTCTCTCCATTTCACTCAAATACAACAAAAACAAAATACATCACATAGGGCATTTTTGCCTTAGTCCCACCCCATTTTTAACTTTAACTGATTCTATATCCCCTAATTGATATGTATAGTACTTATTTTCATATAATTTAATAATATCCACTAAAGCTTCATCCATTACCAAATTTGTTAAACTTACCCATAATCTATTTCTATTTACTCTGTCATGTCTTCTCTATATCTATAAAACTCATATACAACTGTCTACCTGCATTCCTACTCATCCATAAGTTGTGTAACTACAATTAAATCATCTCCTATATGCCTATCCAATCGAAAACCTCCTTGCATTTCCCCCACTATAGAATTTTCTTCCATCCATCTTGGGAATGAAAGTATTCATTTATTATTAACACTTGTAAAAAGCGCATGCACAATAAATTGAGAAGGCTGATGTTTAATGCATTCCATCCATTTTGTAACTCTTCCAGCCACCATATATGAGAAAACTTTATATAAAACTGATGTTACCACTATTGGTCTATAATTGTTTAACTTTCTATGATCCTTGTTCTTTCTTTTAAATAGTGGTCTTACTTTTGTATTACTCCAACTATCCAGAAAAACTCTCTTCTGTGCCATCTTATTAAAACATGATAATAGTTTTACTTTTGCCCTATACCCTAAATTCATTACCATCTCTGCTGCCCATCCATCTAAATCTCTTGCCTTTCCATTTTTCAATTTCTTCCCTGCCTTATTCAGTTCATTTTCTGTGAACCTAATAAGAGCAGATGTTTATTTAAGTGCCCTCTAGTATAAACGTGAGTAACCAATTTATGTATGTATACAAAAAGATATTACACATCGGAGAAAAAGAGCTGAAATTCCTTATATTTATGTTTAGTTAAAATCAAATATATTAATCTTTAAATAGCTTAAAAATTTAAATTTGAACTAAAGTAATAATAATCTTTATAATAAATGATTAATATTACCAATACTAATTACTGTATTTATATAAAGTGGATGATATTAATGTCATAAATAAATCAAGTTTTGATATTTGTAAATTAGTAAAGATATATGTAAATTTAAATTTTTATTAATTAATATTTTATATAAATGCAATTTGTCCATCTTATTTTGAACACTTTAGTAAAAAAAAAATCATTGTATATATATATACACACAATCATATATTTCAACTGTCCTGCAGTCTTCCTCAGAGCCATTTTTATTTTAAGAAAAGTGGCTCTGGGGAAGACTGCAGGACAGTCAAAGTGAAAGGTTGGGTGTACATATATACAATAAAAAATCTTTTTGTTAATGTAATGTGGGAAAATTGCATTTATATATAATATTACAGCAAAATTAAAAAAAGTGCTGGATTTACTAACATTTAAATTAATATTTACAAATATGCATGAAAATTTACTTGAAATATTTCAAAACTATATATATGAAGGAAAAATTGCTGGACCATGGAATTATCAACTCAATCGTAAAAAACTATACATTATGAGAATTCTAAAAAAAAAATCCTTACCACAGTTGTATCAAAGTTGTTTTAGATATGTAAAAATGTTTATTTAATAATTACAAGTTATAACTTCATCATATTAATCAATTAAAATATTAAGGTAACTATAAACAAATAATCAATTGCCATATGTAGTTTAGTTTTATGGTGAAGTAGCAGAATCAGCAACTAAAAGTTCCCAGATCAACTTCAGTACTGGAATTCCTGGCACTCAAAACTTCTTATGAACTCTTTAATAATAAAGCCATTCAATGAACATCAATTATCCTTCATAGAAATATGTTAATGGAATATTAAATTAGAATACATGGATAAAAGAGAGAATTAAATAAACGATTAATTAAATGCTATGTATCGTTGTGAAATGTGGACACTAAATAATAAAATTAGAAACAGATTGAATGCCTTTAAGATGTGGATATGTGGACAAAATCAATTGGATGAATAAAGTAACAAATGAAAGTTTTGAAATGAGTAAATAAAAAAAAGAAGATGGATTGAGGAAATTAGAAATAGAAAGAGAAACTGGATTAGTCATATATTAAAAAGAAAATATAGTTTAATCAAAGATGTTTTGGAAGGAATGATGAGTGAAAACAAGAGAAAAAAGTGGAAAAGATTGGCATTGCTGGATGTTATATAAAACATGGAAAGCATTTTATGGAATTAAAAATCTGGGCATTGAAGAGAATGGAGTGGAGAAATAGATGAATTGGTAATGTGACTGCTCTCTGAATCTGTCCATGTAACAGAATACTATTGATTGATTGGTTGACATGGATAAAGAATAAAAAGGGGGAGAAATGGAAACCATTTTTTATATAAATAATAAAGTCTATAAAACAATATCACCAACTGTTTTTATACTTAAACATACTAATTAGTATATTACAAAATTTAAAAAAAGTAAAACTCTCTATATGTATTGCCACTCAGTGCAAGCCAGAGTAATCAATGGATGCCGGAAGGCTTGTGCATAAAATCCCTATCTATTGCCTACTCATCCAACATTCCCAGACTAGTTTCAGGCTTGTGGTCTTCGTCAGTGAGGAGCCTTGGATCTGAGAGCACTGCAGGATCTAATGCAACCAGATAATAAATCACTAATAGAAAACATATCAATAAAAACAATAAATACAATACTATTTAGAATATGATTGTGCTAACACACATATAAGTAAATCTATATAAATGATAATTAACAAATTAAAAAGGCTTAGCGCTTTCGAAAAAGTATATTTCTCATTTTAATTTGTTAATCATCATTTATATAGCTTTACGTTATATGTGTGTTAGCACAATCATATTACTGTATTATAATTTTGGCAAGCGTAAAGTATAAATCTATGATTTATTATTTAATATTATATATATAATTAGAGGGGATATGATATATAATATATTAAAGTTTTTAAGATAAAAACACTTAATTACTTGAAACTCTGTATAAAATAATTAACTTTTTTCTATCGTAAAATATACTAATACGAGGCTATGGAAATACGACAGATTACACAAAGAAAGTACTGTTATAGAAAATTATAAGACTATGATGACGTGGATTGAAAATAATTAAAAAAAGACAAATTAAAAGGATGTATTAATACATCTCAACTGTTTCAATATGCTCAAATTATAGAAAGTTGGAGAAAACTAATCTAGATTAAAAATTTTAATTGCTAAATAGTTGGTAAATGTTAGGAAAAATAATAACACATTAAGATAACGTTAGTTTAATATTCATTTATATAAGGTATATTTCAGATTTACTACATTATATATAAACCAATGCAAATAGAAATAATTACAGGATTTAAATGTTGAACAGATGTGTACATTTGCGACGTATTTATGATCAAATTTTAAATTTAAAATAGAATTTTTTAAAAATAATTTGCTAATTTACCTTTTTATGCTCTAAAGAACTCCAGATAATTCTTAAGAGTCAAATTAAATTAAATGCTGAATTAATTTTTTTTAATCATTAATTTTTGAATTTTATGAAAAATTATGAAAAATTTTAATTTTAAAATATATAGTACACACACTAGTATATATGTGCGCAAAAAAGTTTATATAGAAATAAAAAGTATAAAAATATAATTATTTACAAAAAAGAATATATAAATGTTATTCTATGTATTAATTTTATTTCTATGAGGTAAAAACATTTTTAATATGCATATATATATGTTGCAAAAATAGAATCCTATATAAACCCGATATCCATTGACTATTGTTAATAAATAGTTCTCTTTGGCAATTGAATCATTTAGACAAAAAAGAAAAAGCCAAAAATGAATTTTGCGTTGTCTATATATGAATTACAAATAGCAACTTAGTCTGTTCATTTGACATCTTGTCATGCTGTTTTGTAATCTTTTCTATAGACAATTGTCTTCAGCACTTTACTTAACCACAGTTCTCTATTGCACTCCATTCCTAGCTAGATTTGTCTAATGAAAGCTATCAGTATTGCATTTCTTTAGGGCGTCTTCATGATAAATTTTGTAAAGTGAATGCCTTCTTTACCTTCTACCAAAAACTGTATTTAAGTTTATCAGAATATCTATTTTACTATCTAAAACTAGTGAATATGTACCGTGATAGTTGGAGATTGACAAACTGGGTCATAGTAATTGGTTTTATTAATTTTAAAGAATTAAAGCATATCATTATTTAAATTTTCGAAATGCTTACTTTGATGTCATAACCATTTCTGTCTCAATTCCATAAAATAAAGTTGGGAAACATTTGTTGAATGAGTTACATCTTCATATGAAATTCCTATTTAACTCTTTGAATCCATGTTACATCCCAATATATAAACATGCTCTTCTATCAAAAAAGTTTCCAATATATTTAAATTGACTTACATTTCTTAAACTCATAAATGCTCAATTAAAGATTTGACAAGGAACTGCCCCTCCCCCCATCATTTGGTAATATAATACTTGAGTTGTTTTGACTCCAAATTTTTTTTAAAAAATCTGTAAATCATCCACGAATTGTCAAGAATAATACAATCATCAGCATATTGAAAATCTGATATTATCACATTCTTCTCCACTATTTTTATGTCATTTAATCAATACATACCACAAATAGGATAGCACTAAATAAGGATTTATTAAGCAGTGCCATCTGGCATCTATTAATTATTAAGCTTCCACTAGATGGCGTAAAAGTAGTAGAGAGGACCGAAGAATCTGTTAATGAATTAGCAGTGTGCAAGCTAAGATCATGTAATAATGATGTTGGTCATGGGAAATCTAGGATGTAAGAAATTGATATCCTTAATTCTGCCTTTTTTAAATTGGTTTAAATTAAAAAGCCTATCAACAATTTTAAAATGCTATCTTAAAAATAGGATAAATAAATTAAGAGTTTTACATGTATGCTTGATATTAGTTTTGATCTTAAATATTTTACTTTTCTAAGAACAGTTACTATGTTTCCTCTTGCACTAATTATATTACAATAACATAGTTATTGTTTTTATTGAAACCAGTTTTAGTGTTTAACAGATCCAGTAGTTTAGCATGAGTAAAAGTTTCAACGAATGAGCATCCCTCTACTTCTTATACAATGCATATTTTTTTAAGGCAATCACTATTGTAAACTTTGGATATATTAATCTATATGTAGTGCATGCCAGGAAAATTATTAAACTATTGATACTGGCATAATAAAAAAGTAATGTTAAATCACTAAATATCACATGATCACCATTGTTTATGCTTACACAAGCTGTTTATGCAGAGGCAAAACTCTCAAATCCAACACTCTTCACTGATGAAAGCCACAAGCTAGAAATTAATCTGAGGATATTAAATGAGTAGAAACTAGATAGGGATTTTATGTGCAAACTCTTGCATCCATTGATTACACTGGTCTGCACTGAGTAGTGCTACTGTATGGAGAGTTTTTCCTCTGTGTAATAATAAATATTCCCTACATACATACATATCCAAGTGTTTGATGCTCTAGCTCATGAAGCAAATGAAAGTTGTGTACAAATGTATGCACAGTGAGAGGTAGAGATTTGATTCTCTGCCCTAATAGATGTTTGTAATACTGGTGTAATTAAGATCAGGTGTACACTGATAACAATTTTGAACAATTAAAATAATCATAATCTCTTTAATGATCAATGCATACAAGTGTTTCTGTAATGCTAGCTTTATTTTTATTCTGATTTTGAACTTAGCATAATCTCTAAGATATCTTTGCTATTGAATATGAAGACATATACATTTTTTTATAATTCTGTTTAAACAAATAGAAGTATGTTCTTAATGTGGATTTTTAAAAAGGGGAATATAAAACAGTCCTTATTAGCTAAGAAGTTGTCAGTGTTTAAAATTGGTATAGCTTCTCTTAATGAAACTTATTTTTCAAACAGAGCACATTTAATGGAACAAATTTTTGGAAAGCTGTTGGATTCATTGTGAAGTGTAATTTAGAATACTTAATTCATGGAATTCTTAGATGTATCAATAAAAAACTAATGCACAAAAATTCAAAGTCAATAATTATCTGAGTTCACAAAGTCAATGCTGATATTTTTATCAACAATGAATAATAATTTATGGACTTTCATGGGTTATTCATGCAATAATTCTATCCATAAAAATGTCCTTTCTTCACTGTTTTGAATTTAATATTGGCACATGAGTAGTAACAAAACCAGTACAGATTTCACAGGACAAACCAATTTTTGCTACTATTAGACTTGTACTAATGAATCTAAGAATTCAAATGACCAACAAGACCACATGATCTTAGCTTTATGGTGCTAATTAAATAGCATATCCTTTGATTTTCTCAACTAGTTTTATGCTGCTGTTTAGTGTATTCTATTTTCTCCACTCCCTTTATGCTCTCTAGAGTAAAACTTCACTAATGAATAATACACATTGCAGTGCTTAAATCCCTATTTGGTTTTGTCATATCCAAATATTCTTGGATTAGTTTCTAGCTTGTGGCTTTCATCAGTGAGAAACTTTTTGGATTGATTTAGCAGTGCCTTAGTAATTTGAATAGTATTAAACCACTAAACATCAGATGATCACCATTTCTTATGCTTGCACTGAGTGGCACTACTGTATGGAGAGTTTTGCCTGTTTTAATTTGAATAGTATAACAAAAGGTAAAAAATGGCTGCTAGAGGAAATCCCCAAAATTTTTTTTACTGATAAAAGTGCCATGAGCTAAGAATTAGTCTGGGGATATTTGAATAGGAGAATACTGGATGAGGATTTATTAAGCATTACTCTGTGGCATCAATTGATTACTAAAGCTTACCCTAGAGTCATAAAAATAAAAAAGAGACTTCTGCTAATAAATCTAAGAATTCCAAAAATTGCAGGTACTAATGGTGAATACATTACCAGACAGTAATATTCTTTCAATCAATAAACTACTGATTAATCTATTGGATAAAAAGATTTCAGAGCATCAATTGAACATTAAATCTATGCATTACACAGATGTATGGTATTTATACTTTTATGCACAACCTGATTTTCACTGATTGTCAATCTTACTTACAACTGGGAAGAACTCAATTTTCTCCTGCACCAATTACTTTTTCTCAACAGTGGTCACAAAGGAAAAAAGCCCCAAGATAAATTTTAAAACCTTACAGGTGCCTATTTGTTTGATTGAACTTTTTTAATGTGAAAAATGAGCTACACTAATCTTAAATCTTGTAAACTTCTTAGCTACAAATAATTTTTTATATTTAGCTAATAAAAAAATCATCATTAAGTAAAAGTCACATATTCCATAATTTTTATATTTAGAAAAATGGGAATATCTCTGATACCACCACTTTCTATTACATTTCCACTATTACTATTACTAATATAATAATTATTTTTACTGTTTAAATGAAAAATTTTCCAGGCACAACAGCCTAACCAAATATTGCAAGATTGTATCAGTTTTTGTATCCTTAAACCATGAAAAAAAAACATATTCTCTTAATGCATATTCCACAATGCTTAATTTAGTTTGTGACATTTTTGACTGATCAGAAATCTTCTTCATATATTCAGAAATCTTTTTCACCAATCAGAAATTTGAGAGGAGATTGGTAAAATATATTTCAGAATATCTGAAGAAGGCTGCCAAACAGTTGAAACTGTCATAAATTATGTACAGAATTTTAAAAAATGCATTATGAGGGATGCAATTTTTTTAATAATTTGATAGAAGCAGTACAAAAAGAGAGAAGTTTGACACCTTTCAACATCTGTGGATAATAGAGAGTTTCAAAAAAAAAAAACTGCAGAAACAAATATTGTTGAATAAAATTTCTGAAAGAAATCCATTTCTAATTCACTCATTGTTAGTTATTAAGGCAAACTGACAATATTGACTTTATGATGCTTTTTTTCAACTCTAAGTACTTTGCATATTTTATATACATAGTTGCATATAATGAAGACATTGGAGTTCAGAACTTCTGTGCATTCATTATACACTTGGACATTTACACAGATAACAGCACTGAAGGTATTACTTAGATTAGTGACTGAAGATATTATTATTATAAAATAAGAAGATCACAAAGACAAGAATTAAAGATTGCTTGCATAGAAGCAGTACAAAAAGAGTGAAAGAAATTTGGACATCTTTCAACATTTGTGGATGATAGAGTCAAAAATAAAGTAGCAGAAATAAAAGCATGGTTGGGTGAAATTTTTGCAACAAATTCATTTTCAATGTACACATTATTAGTCATTGAAATAAAGTTCCAATACTTACTACCCAGTATTGTTTTTCAATTCAAAGAATTTCCATATTTTACATACATATTGTATTATGTAACAAAAAACACTTATTTATAATTGTTTAATATAGAAGAAGATATAAATTAATATAAAAGTTTATCGGCTTAACGTTTTTGAGGATCTGTGCCTCATATTCATAGCGTTCATTGAGAAGTGAAACTATACACATTGTATATAAATGAAGACATTGGAGTTAGAACTTCTGTGAATGTATTATGCCCATGAACATTTACACAAATAATTTCACCAATGATATAAAAAGCTCATAGTTTAAGGATTTTTTAAATCAAAATTAGTGACTGATGACCATAACGATGAGAATTAATGATTGCTTGCATTGAAAACAGTATCTAGCCTTTGAAAAGTCAACATTGTATTAGGTTAAAGGTTGGATATCATCTTAGTTAGATAATGCTTGACACTTTCTTATCAATCAAAACATTTACATATCCATGAATAAATAGATATTATTATTGTTTTAGTTTACTACCCTTTCATGAAAGGCACTCCATTACCTACTAATCCCACTGCAGTTTTAGTTTGACATCTAATACAGTGTATATGTATATATATATATATATATATATATATATATATATATATATATATATATATATATATATATATATATATATATATATATATATATATATATATATATAATATACAATATTAGTTTTCATAAGAGCATTCATAATATTTAAAAAAAGGATTTACATATTGAATTCTCTGATTAAGGTAGATTAAAAAACTATAATCCAATAATAAAACATTATTAAGGGCAATAGTTCTTCCACCTTTTTAACACAATTTAGATGAGCATACCATCTATCAATTTAACAAATCCACTTACACCTGTCCAAAAAATCTTCACTATACTCTAAAGCTATCTATAGTAAGCATGAGTAATCAAAGAAAAACCAGATAGTATAAAGTTACAACAATCTTCACTTTAAATTGACTGATTTCTGCCTTTTGACTTGATCAGATGAAACTAGGATTGATGAAGAAGTGGATAAAATAGTGGGGAAATGCACTGTTGAAAAAAATTAAATGAACAAGAACAAACATGCTAGGTTAAAGTGGCTGAGGAATGGACTCACCAATCATAGATATATCTGGAACTAATGCATTTGTGTACCAGATGATTACTTTGTTTCTTTATACTATTCAAACTAACAATCTGATATTTTAAAAAAATCCTGTTTCAAATCCAGGATAACTCACATATGCAGCTATATCAATATGATACCATGTTAGTTTTATTATTTTAGAGACCTCAGTTCCATAACAACTATAAAATTCTTACTCAAGTTTCCAGTAGAGAGCTTTAGAGTATGGCAAAGATATCTGCTTTAGGAAGCATATGAGAGATCGTTAGTAAAAAATTAACTATTTTTCTGTCTATATAATCTTGAAAAGAGAAATATAACTTAAAAAAATAGTGCAGTAGTTTTAAAACACTCTTTGATTTCTTATTACTCTTGATCTAAACAATCACATGATACTTCAATTTTTGAATAGCTAAATTAAGACGGACTTCTGGTTAATATGTAGGTTCAATAATTCTGTATAATCACCTAATTTAAACATATTCTAGTTTACTTTTATAAAAATGTAGCAGGATTTCACTAATATCAATGTTATTTTTGCCATTACCTTACATCAAATGTAATAATTTTATGTTTACATTACTCTTTTATTTATAGCAATGCAAAAAGCATATAATAAACATGGTTTAACTTGTAAATAAATGTCCTAAAAGGAAAAAAAACACTTTTAAGTAGTTGAAAATAATTTATACAAAATACTGCACTTTCTATTTTGATACATTATTTTGTTAAAAATAAAAAAATTATAAATTGAAGAAATATGGGTTAAAATCAGCTTTTTTTCAACATTGACTAGGTCCCTCTAGCGTTAAAAATATATTCAGAGTGCAGTGTCAAAGATTAAAACCTTTAAGTATTTACTTTAATGTTTATAGAATGTAGACAATATGAATATAAAAAACTGACACGTTAAAAATATCACTTGGTGGATAATATAAATATTCCCCCAATGGCATATCTGCTTTATTTCTGGTGATCTTTAATTGTATACTTATTATTAATCTATTTATTTCATTTCCATCCCTTTTTTTAAAATGGTTTTAGAACTTTATAATATGTCCAAAATAAAATAATTCCAACCAAAGTTCTATGCTCCTGAGATCTTTGAGTACCTAATTGTTATCTATAGTATTCTCAAAAGTTCTCATCAGAGACAGTAAAAAAATCAATGTTTTTACTCTTTCCTTTACCCAGTATTAATCTTTCACATTCATAAAATCACAGAAAGTTCAATAGTTTGATCAGTTAAAATTTTTGTTTCTAAAGATATTTATTTACTTCTAAAAATATTTTTCTGACTTTTCATTACAATTCTTCTCCCAGGTGCCTCTTGACTAGTAAGTTTTTTGTTTGGCTGCTTGTGAATGATCCATGATGGCATTAACAATCAAAAAATTTCTATGACTTCATTGGAAATTTTGAAGTTAGCTACTAAATTTGGTTCACCATCTTTATTTTCTTTATATTCAACTGCAGTGTCTGTCTTAGCAGTATTAGTAACTGTCTTCATGTTACCATATATAAGTTTTTTGATGGTTTTCTATAAATTTTGAGTGTATATATACATATTTAATCTTTAGTATATTTACACTTTAAAAACTACTAATAGATATTAATATTCCTTTTCTAGGTTAAATTATATCAATTTCAATTAATTTTGTTTCTAAAAGGAAGATAACATTGGTATATTTGGAGAATTGAACCTTATCAAATTATTGTAGAATTTTGCAGCTACATAAAATATTTCTGGTTTACTTCTGAATTTGATTCCAGATCATTTGAGCCTTAAACTACTTTCGTGGCTATTATCATAAATTAACTCACACCAAATATTTTGTTTACTTCTATATATATTTAAATTCTTTTTACTCTCCATATTAGTTCTCTATCTTTCTAACTCCTTATTCTTTATTAATGCATCTATTCTTCTATCCCAATCCTTACCACAATAACACTCAACAATTCTTCTAACACAATCCCTTTTGTACAAGTATAATGACATAAATTATTTATCCAAATCATCTGCATACCACATTACCTTTCTCACCCAGTTAAATACTATTTTGGCTATTCTTTTATTATCCATAAACTATAATCTACCAAACATTTCATTTTGCTGTTTGCATCTCTCATATAAAAAACTTAACAATCCCATTTCTCCTTGAATTGCCTCCTTTGCTGTCCACACATCTGCATATAATGCATGTCTTCTTATTTCTCTTTGTACTTTTTCTAAGTAATCTAATAACGCTTTACTAACACATAACGTATCGTTACCATATGTTAACCCTACTACTGTCACTCCCTTCTATACAATTCTAATTACATCATATTTATTATATGAAAACACTCTTGATTTCTTTATCAATCCCCCTTTTTTTTTTGCTTCATTTATCAATTTTTTCCCCCATTCATCCAAGCAATTTCTCTAATTACATAAGACGATTTACAAATTGTTATATCTATTCACCATCCATAAAAATTCTTTGTCTTCTGTTTCCCCAGTAGTAACCATCATTACTTTTGAAAGTGCAGTTAAAGTATTGTGAACGCCACCTCTTATTAACTACAGCAATTATTTTAAAAGCATAATATATTAATTATTAATACCAAAAAACGAAATATAACAACATAAAATAAACAAAACACTAAATTTATCTTGAATGAAATTTTAAGCATTTGCGTTAATATACAGTATACATATAAAACTATATTACAAACAATTTAAATTAAAGAGCATTTATTTTATTAAACCGGATAATTCAAGGCAGTTGTAACGAAAGTGTTTATAAACGGAAAAAAGACGAAGTGAAAATTTCACTATTTCAATTTTGCTTTTAATTTCAAGGCTTAATTTCCAGAGAGCAACTTTATTATGACTTCGATGCTCAGTTCTGCTAAGAATATTTTATTTGAGCAATTTATACATTTTTAAAGTAATTTTAAGTATTAATGGGCTAAATAATTATTTTGTTAACGTGAATAGCATCATCTTGTAGTTCGTGATAACTTTATGCTGAAATGTTGATCGCTAGTGGTTTCAAACCCAAATGCCACCGCATGGTTAACACGTATTCGAATAAAACCAAAGATGTGGGATTTTACTAGACACAAGAGAATTTCTCAATTCTACTATTTCGAGTTTCAAAAGTTGTTGAGTGTCCAAAAAAGTAATTCTAGTAGGCAATTATTTTTATTCTTTTTGAAAAATATCAGAAAGTGATTTTTTTCTCTCTTATAATAAAAGTAGCGGCGCAATTTTTCATTTTGGCAAATATATTTCATACATTTTAAAAATCTTTATTTATTATTAAAATAATTTTAACCCTAAATACTCACAGATACGGTATTCATAATACTAGACGAATAATAATAAAAAAAGAAAATAATACGATTCACCACCTTAGTGCTTTTAAATGTTTAAATATTTGATAATAGACAAATTCAGATAAGCTTCGAGTACGTGACTGTTATATGCTACATATAACCTAAACCCGCACAATACGGTTAAATATTTTATTAAGCACTTATATACAATATTTATATACACTTCTAATATATATCTTCCCTGATACCATTGACTAGGTATAACGTTTAGTTGCTGTAGAACTATTAAAGCAAGTGACTCTAGGTGCATATCTAGGAGTGCGTGACACTTCCAGCTACACCGTGGAAGCTCGCCTCGTGTCAGATTTAGTATCTAGTAATTTCTGGTTCAAACATAAACATGCTTTACTGCTTTTGCAATCAAATGTGGGACAACAAACGTTGGTGGATGAGTGGTAAGCATAGCTGCCTTACAAGCAGTTGTCCCCGGTTTGCTTCCCAGCCGATGCTTTGACACATGAAAAAAAAAACTAGTGTAATATTCTTATTGCCTGATTTATTTCCAAATGGATTTCCAATTTATAGTCAGATTCTCTTTCTTAATGGGAGCAATTGAATTCAATGATCACCTGTTTCTAACATTGGTTATACTTTTCTATACATATATTCATTGGTCTATAGGGTTGAATGCTGAATCTGATCAAGATAAAATTATAACCTGGACAAATCCATTACTTGAAGGTAAATTGAGAGATAATACTGTTAAATAAAGTCATTTGACAGTGATGGCATTGCTTCAAAAAGTTTGCAAGAAAATTGAAGTATTGACCAAATTATGCCAGTTGATAAAGATCACTATTCAATACTATATAGTGAAAAAAAAATCCATCTTCAGTTTTATAACTAAAGAGAGAAGTCTTGTCAGAAGAAGCAAACTATCATTCTGTACATATCTTCTGCACATGTGCAAAAGATGTTTTTCTGAAAGTCAAGCAGTATAGATTATAGCCTTAAATTGAAAAAGAACTCTCAGAAATGTAAGCTGGTTTCATAGAGAGGTTAAGAAATTTCAGTCATTATTACTAATACAGTGATTAATTTGTCTTCAGTTTTTATTGCTTTATGGATATAACCCATATAAGAATTTGGTTTTTAAGTAAAAGAGTCTTTTTTACTTCAACAAAAACTCCATCAAAAGAGCTACTATAGGTAAATGAGAAAATTGTTTTAGCTTCAGGGATTGTCAATTAGTAATAATTGATCATTGCTTTTCAGCATCAAAGGTTAAAGTTTATCTGTGTTTACATGGATATTATTTCACTTTATTATAATAACAATCCATGGAAATATTTAATACTATTTATACTTTCTTTTGCAATCCAATCAAATTTATTATTTAATTTTTAGAGTTAAAGAGAGCTCTGATGAAAACTTCTGGATAGTCAAAATTTTAAGAAGATATCAAGAAATAAATTTTACTTGATTGCGCTGTAAATAGAGAGTGAAGAATATGCATAAATGATATTATATTGTTGTAGTAAATAAATGTTGAATTATTTCCATCATCTAATATTAATATAGACAATGGTCTTGAAAATGTTTCAATAAGAGAAGAAAGCCAGGTTAATAATTAAATAATTGTAAATATAATTAATTGTTTGCTTCAACTTTATTTAGATTAATTATTATGAGAATAATTTTCAAAGTCTTTAGAAATAATTTAAACTTTATTTATATTCTGTAAATACATTAAAGTGTTAGTAATACTACATGAGTTAGCATCTAACACAACATTTCAAGTGATATTATTATCCACCTAATCAGTGACAGTACAAGCATGGGAATCAAATCTGAACCTTTAAAATTGTGAATAGTAAATTTAAGATGATGATCTATTCAAGTAGGCTATTCTATCAAAGATGCACATTACTTGAAGTGTTGTGTTATATAATAACATGAGTGTTATTATCAATTTTTGAATGCATTTGCAAAGTTTAAATTGATTTTTTCTTTAGTCATTTAACAATTAATATTAGATAATGGACATAGTCCAACATATAACTGATTACTAAAATATCACATTCCTAAACTTTCAAACAAACATTATTATTGATATATGTTGAAATATTTAAATGCAGGGACATTGTCTATACAGAACTTAGTGTAATTAGAAGAGATTTGAACTCAGACTTTCAAGCTCCCTACAGCTACTTATTCCATTTTATACAACAGATATACATGGCTATATACATGTGAAAAAGATAAATAATCTCCACTATATGTATTTTGTGCTGAACCGGTACTCATCCGTTGGTCCAGATCATCATCTCCCACACATACATATAATCAGTGACAGTTTATATTAAGATAGCAAATCTTAACTTTAATGGACAGGCTTCGATCTTTTCTACTCTACAACTCTTCAGCCATCCATATCATTGAAAATCTGATGATGCTGAAAGCCCTTGTTGATGCCAATATTATTGTCAGACCCATGTTGACTTAGCTAAAATATCAAGGAACTGAAAGATATCTATATGTATTTTATTGATTATAACAAAGGCCATTTAATTAATTATTCTACATTGTGAAATATTGTTAGGAAAATGATTGTATTAAAACATTTTCTTGTTTTTATGAGAAATCTCAAGATGAGATTAAAAATTACTATTAAAACTAACTATCACACATAAAAAAGAGTAGTTCCATATTGATAAAGAAATTAGATAAAGCTGCTGACTATCACTCTATTTTTTTAACATATGTAATAAATATTTAATTGTAAAAACAGGATGAATGTGGATAAGAATTGATTAAAAACATTAACAATGTCAGATAAGATGACACCATATTGAAATTACAGAAGACATGATTCTTAATTGAAAAGCTATAGAACAGGGAGAAAAAATGGTATTAACAACTAAATATAAAGAAAACTAAGATTGCATACAATAACAGGATCAGTTATTAACTTCAAAACAGATAACAAAGTCATATAAACGTTGCAAAAGCTTTTTCTTTTATCCCAGTTTTTTTTTTAAATCTCTTTGAAATACTTAACTTCAACAAATAATATAGTAATCAAAATATCACTGATTAATGTTGGAAAAACTTTAGATGCAATTTTTAGATGTAGAAACGTACCTTTACAAAAATTAGGATTGTTCAAGACTAAGGGATTTCCCATAATCCTCTAAGAATGTGAAAATTTAAGATTGGAAAAAAAAACCTATAGAAAAAAATATGGGCTCTTTTTAATTGGAATATTGGTGAAAACTAGGATTTCCAAGAATATGCATAGCAAAAAAAAAAAAAATGCAATTGGGCAAATTAAGCCTGAACCCTAGTTTGAATCACAAATGACTCAGTTGAACTTATTATCTTTGATCATATCATAAAATAATGTAATCATTATAAGAGAGAAAAACACTTGGAAAAATAGGAAGTGAAAGAATATGTGGATTCATGCTCAGATTTGTATGCATATTTGATTTGTGAACAAAAGATTGAATTATGCACACAGTAGATCCGTGAGCACCAAACCTAAATTTATTACAATAAATGCAAATATAAAAAATTTTCTGAGTAAAGTTAATGTACTCCTTAGAGTTTATTTACAGCAGATGGTGTTTTGATTGACTTCTTATTTGCAAGATTTCTCTCTTTGGAGGGAGGGGGGAATAATATGATAAGGTGAAAAAATAGTTTAGATGTAGTAGAAAAGTATTAATGATACATGAAAAAATAAATATCGAAGTCTTGCATTGGTGGTTGAGAGGTCAGCGCGACTGCCTTGCACTTGCAGGCAGTTGCCCGGGTTGCGGATTCGCGTCCCAGCCGATGCTATGACACTTTAAAAAAAAATATCGAATTAAAAACGAAAACGACAGAGACATTATATAAAAAATTATGAATTTTATTCTTTTCTATAATAATATATAAAAAGTGCAAAAGAGAATAACATTTTTGTTTCTTATAACTTATTTTACCATAATTTGCGTGATTATTTTTAAATGCTTTTATCTGACTTGAAAATTCTGTATGTTTATTTGGGTCAAATGTTGTAACCAATTTTTAACATACTTCTATAAAACAATTTGTTTTCAAATCTTGCATACATATTAGATATCGATGACAATCGAATATAATTAATAAAACGTTTCAGGGTTGTCAAGTCTAATATATTAGTATTGATAGGTGGAATTTCAAATGAGGATGATATCAATTTTAGTAAGTTTTCAAAGACGTGCATTAGATGGTAGTACATTTTTAAAAAATAAGCTTTCATTAAATTTCATGAGTAAAAAAAAGTGTTTACAGTTAAAATAGACAAGTCCTAATTTCTTTTAATTGTTTAACTAAAACTTATGGTTTTAAAACTAAACAAAAAATCATGTAAACTATTTTAATTGTATGAATCAAATACTAGAAATACTACAATATTGCTTACATTTCAATTTTTAAATTTGAATATAAAAAGTTATAAAAAGACCATTACAAAATACTCAAACACCAAAAAGTAAAAAATAATATATATATGTAAAATATTTTATAAAAATACTTTTATTTAGCTTAACTAATAATGCATTAAAAAAAAACTTTTTTTTTTTCACCACAATTTTGGTTTATTTTAACTTAAAATAAAAGCATGGAACATTCATAAATTAATTAATCCAATCCTATTTTTATAATTAGCAATTGAATTAATTAATTTATGGATGTCACATGTTTTTATTTCAAGTTATATATAATTACCAAAATTGTAATTGAAGGGAGAAAAAATATGTTTAATCCATTACTGATCAAATTTTAAAAATGTATATTTTTATAAAATATTTTAATATAACATTATTATTATAACTTTATCTTTCTTATTGTATTGCCAAAATCCATATAATGTTAGTATCATTTTAATTCTTTATTACTTTTATAATGCTCTTTAACAATCTACTATTGACAGTTTTGATTGCCCCAGCAATCTTCTTCAGAACTTCTATTTATATTTTCAAATCTGTATGGTTTCAATTGCCCCAACAATCTTTTTCAAAACTTCTATTTAAATTTAAAAATGCTAATTCTTAAAATTTGAAAATATAAGTACAAATTCTGAAGAAGATTGCTGGGGCAATTGAAAACATCAATAGTGGATTGTGAAAGAGCATTGTAAAAATAAAAAAAATTAAAATATTAACATTATTATTCATATGCATTTTTATAACAATTTCATATAGTTTACATATATGCAAAATATTTACTCTTTCTGTTTAGACTTCTATTGCATTTTTAAAAATATTTTCACACTGCTATATAAAATTCTATATCTTCTCAAAATAATAAATAATATGTGATATAATGTAGAACTTAAAGTTTTGTTTATTTTTGTAATCCTTAAAATTAGTACAACCTGCAGAAATTATTGCAAAATAGAAAGCATGAAAAAGAAGTGTAAAAATTCAAAGATTCTGATTTCAAATCTGGAGATCAACCAATGTATAATATTTTTGAGAATATCTTTACAAGAAAGTAAAGAAATAATGAATATTTTAGGCCTTATTAAGGCCCATTAATGACATAAAAGATGGTATAGTTTTAAGAATATATTTAAATTATTAAAAAAATTATGTTTTTATTTTTAAAAAATATCCTTCTATATAATCTGAAAAATTGATCTAATTTCTTTTTACAGATTTGTCACAACTATATGTACAAGTAAATAAATCTGCATTTTTTTACTGACTTTAATAGTGCTATATTTTATTTATTGTTATGTCTACCTTACAGTTTTGACTGACCAGCAATTTTCTTCAGAGCTAAAATATGCAAGTATATATGAATTTGCAAATGTAGATTATCTAATCCATATTTTAGTTCTGAAGAAGACTGATTGTCAGTCAAAACAGTAAAATTAATCATGTAAAAATAAAATATAAATTATTAAAATGAATAAAGAAAGCAACATCTATTTATTTGATAAAAGTAATCATTACATAAAAGAGATAGATATAAAGTGAAAGAAAAACAAAATACTTAATATATGTGACAAATGAAATTAACTCTACAATTTTTAATATATTATTTAATGTTCTAATTATTTACTGAGAGCACAGGCAATATGTAATTAAAAAGAGAAAGACTTCACCCTTTTCCCAACTGACTTAAATGTTTGTATAATAGCAAATAATGCTTCTGGATGGCCTATATAAATAAGAATTTAGGTTAAAGATAAGACAACTGCTCTTATCTTTATAAAGTCGCTATCAGGTGTTGAGGTTTGAGAGGTCTCTTTATAGTCAAAAACTACAAATGTTCAAGTCATATGTGGAAAATTTAAAGCCTTTCTCTTTCTAATTATTTGTTTATTGAAAATTATAGTGAAATTTAGTTTATTATATATTATTTTGTTTGATATTATACAAATATACAGTAAGTTATATAAACACATAATTTAAAACAAATATTGATGTTTTGATGTCTAATTTTTTATATACTATAAATGAAACAGTATTATTTTGTCTAACATCCCATTTCACCTACTATGTTTCATAGAAGTATTCTTTCCCTAATTCAAACCCATCCAAGCTGGAATGAAGGAAGCTCAATATTTGCAGAGCATGAAAAAACTTCAGGCCACATCTTCCTACCAACAACTGCCAAGATAATCTGCACCAAAAGAAATGATGCTAGATGCAAGGTGAGAGGCTTGCTAAAGCAAGCAACCCCTCGGCTATAAACAGAAGAGAAGCTTGCTTCAGCATTTTCAAAAATGGATGTTATAGGCAATTTTCATAAATTTATATAAGGCTTTATCACAAACATCTCCCACTTAGTAACAAACTATGATTATGGGAACTTAGATTTTTCGAAAATGCTCAGATTGCTAATGTAGAATTATTAATTATATAGCTTTATTACATGTGCATAAAGCATGATTATAAAGTCATATATTAATGTATTTTAATGTATAATGTATATTTATGTATGTGTGTATATTTATATTTGCATACCTTTGAGTATATTAATGTCTGTATGTGTACTGATATAATGGGTATACTTAGTTATAAATTTAGATAATAAATTAAGGTAAATTGTGTAGACATTGTTGTATGTATATGAGTGCACCTACATGTATATGCAAATGAAGCTGCAACACAATAGATTTTATAAGCATTGCAACTCAATTCAATTATTTTATCTTTAAGTTATTATAAAATATGTAGAGTAGACATTTACTTTTATTTGCATATAAAGTTCCAATTCCAGAGGTGACAAGATTACACATATAGCAGAGTATTTACAGAACTTAAATCTCTTTTAAAAGATCATCTGTTTCTTGGAAATTATCATGCTACACACCTGGCTTAATTTTATGGGAACCAATAACAGATTTTTAAAATAAGTTTAAAATAAATTTTAAGCCAAAAGAAAGGAAGACAAGCTGCATTATTGTATGAATCACTTAGGTCTTACTTTTGTCTTTTCTAAAGTTAATAAAATGGTTAAAACTTGAGATTAAAAATGTATAAACTGTAAATAAGTTCATGGTTTTGCAGAGGGAGACTAAAAGAGTTAATATAATCCCCCACCCAAATTCAAGTACTAAAGTTCACTCTCTCAAATTAATGATTCAGTTGCTACCAGGGGTCATACCAATTTTAACAATGGAAATGAACAGTTAGAAGGCTTGATTTTGCCATCTTCTTTTGGAAGACCAGTCTACGGAAATGGAGTTCAAGACCAATAGCCTGCTGTGAAGACATCAGGACAAACAGCCTGTAAAAACATCAGTGTCAAATGCCTTAAAGGATGCTGCAATTAGAAAAAGATTGGTAACATTTCTTCCAACAGAGCTCTATAAAATTAAATATAAATCTAAACTGTTTTAATAATTTCTTAAGCTAGCTATAAAGATGAATGTTCATAAATTTATAAAATGATGTTTTTATAAATAAACTTTGTAAAATAATTTTAATGAAACTATAATAAATTTTTTAATGTAACTTTTAATTTAATAATAATAATATTTGTAAGAGTCTTGCCTTTTAAATGAAAATTTATAATTAATAATTCTCCTAATCATGATAACTGTATTCAGTTATTATATATACCTATTTTCTAATCTGTGGTTGTGCCTATCTTATTTTATATGCTTTGTTTATTATGTTAATATTTTATGATATGTCATATTCCAAAACAGAGATTATTACTATTAATAATTTGGAGAGATAATTAGAAGCTCTCTTGTAAATGATTTATGCTGAACTTTAGCAATCATAAATCCCTGTTTTGGTATATCACATATTTGTATATTTAGTTTATGTTTTAGCTTATTGTAATTAAGGTTTGAATGTTAATGAATTACGTCTAGTTAATAATAGCAAGAATAATATTTTAAAGCATATTATAAATAATTAGTTAAGTCCCAAATATGCTTTATTTATCCTTATTTTATAATATAAACTATTCAGATTTAATTGGTAAACTATATCACTTTAATTAACCCTTTTAGCATGTTTTACATATGCTAATGCATGAACTGGCATAGGGTAGTTTTACAGATTGAAACTATAGGTTTAGCATTTTATTAATTGTAATATTAATCTGATATTTTGAAAAGTGTTAAGAATGTGTCCTTATAAAGCACATACATGCAATACACCTTGCTATATATATATATATATATTGTAACATAAATAAAGAGAGTTCAAATATATAACTAAGTAAATTCAAAAATTAAATGATGATCAAAAGATATCAAGAATTATAAGCAAATTATTATAGCCATTGTAACATAAATAATGAGTTCAAAAGATATAACTAAGTAAAGGTTCAAAATATAACACTATCAAGAATTATTATAAGCAAATTATTAATAACCAGTATTTGACTCAGGTATATGGAAATCACGTGAAGTGAGTACACTAGTAATTCAATAAAATATAACTCAGGTATACAGGCAGTAGGTTTTATCCACTTTCATTTCTTGGTTTGATGTTAAGTGCATGTTTAAACAAATACTAAGTGAATATGGTCTAGCAGGGCGCCACTAGATTATCTGAATCTAGACATGGTTATATCTAATAACCTTTCACATGTACCGGGTTTGAATCCCCTTTTTGGTACTTTATTTCTAATAAAAATGGAAGATTTTGCTTTTTGAGCCATATCACTATATGCACTAATATTTAGGTAAAAGTAAAACATCTATAAACCAAAGTGGAGTATACTAGACATAAATCATTTCTCAGATCTTAACATAACAAATGTGTTTCAATATATTTTATAAGTTCACTAGCTCAGATTATATATAACTAATTTAGGATGGCAATTCACTCATCCTTGCATGAAATAGATGATGGGATGTGGTTATAATAATACTAAGAGATCACTAAATATTATAAAATCAATATTTATTTATGGCCTTTAAACAGTTAAACAGCTCATTAATTAAAACGTTGATGACGATGATGATGATGATAATAATAACAATAATGACAAGGGTTTCAACTACAGCTCTAGGACTAAGCCTAAACATAAAACTAAATTTTATAAAGAAATTCATAATTATTGCTTAATTTTAGCATATTTACTTATATCTTAAATAACTAATATTCAACCATTGATGATGATGAATAATCACACTTAACAAAGACTACATTTAATGAAATATATACGCCTCGTTTAATAAAACAAACTAATATTTATTACTACATTTCTAACATATACATAAAAATTTCTAGATAATATGAAAATTGACATGAATAATAATAATAATAATTGGTTATATAACAATCCTCAGATTAATTTTAAGTTCTTCCCCCTTTCCCTTCAAATGTATTTTGTATTAAGTTGGACGTCACATTGACCATGATTTTCACTCCATGAGAAAAGTATTAAAAAAAAATATTATCTGCTCATTAGCACACATACTTTAAAATCCAACATGTAAATAGAATAAAAAAAAAATGTTAGTAAAATTGAAAGAGCAAGTTTTTAGAAAAGAGTCTTAAATTATTTTCTCCCCCTCCCTTCCAAGCGCTGAAATCTATACTGAACTTGAAACAAAATAATCCAATATTCTAATACTACTCATTATTCCTCATTCAATCGCAATTATACACATATAAAATATCATTATGTATGTGCGTGTTTTATCCCATGATAACAAAATATTATTTAAAACCCAAAATAATAATAATATATTAGTTAAAACTAAAATCATAATACCATAAAAAAAAAATGTTTTACACATTAATATTGTAAAATTAATAAACAAATCATTTTCATACATTCAAGATCATTTATGAAGCTCAAAGTTATTTTTAGTAAGACATTCTTGTTTTTAATTGATCTGAATAGTCTTTAAAAGTTCTTTAAATCAAATATACCACTTTATTGCTAAAATGTTTATTAAGACTGATATCATAAAGAAAATAGATATAAAAAGTCATATTACCGATCTTTTGCTTGTGGCAAATTTCCAAGGGTTCAAACTTGTCTTGTATAATGCTTATATTTCTCAGCTACCATTTCCGTTTTACTGGGAACAATCTCTTTCTTGAGGTTGATAACTATTTGATGATGGTGACTCTATTGAGGTTATTTGCTTTAGTGGATAATTTGGAAATCATTATATTAATTTTTCTTCTTTTCCTGTCAAGCATGTGGATGAAATACAGCAGTTGTTTTCCCATTTGTAAATTTTCTTGAGTTTAAAATCAGTTGTTGTAACAATTAATTGGACTTGATGATTAATATTTATCAGTAGATTAATTCATCTTCTTTGAATGCAGGTGAATGCTTTCTTCCTTCTATTAAAAACATCTTATTTATCTGGTCAGTTGAAAGGTGTAGAATATTATTTTAGACACATCTTTTCTTTCCTATGTGATGTGCAGCTTCCCCAGATGGTCAGCAAATGGAATATACATATAATTTTTCTAGCCCGCCATTTCTTATATTTTCAACATTCAAATTTGATAGTTTAATAATCTGAATCAATCACAATAATAATCTTAATAATAATTCAAAACAGCTTTTTATATCCAATTTTTAGCTAACTTAACCAATCAGAGATAGCATCACTTGCTATTTTTGGACAAATTTGTTTTAATTAGATCTCTAATTTATTTTCAACCAAAGTATTTTTCAACTGAAAAGTTTAATCCTTTTTCCAGACACTTTTGTTTTAAAAAAAAAATAGACTCAATTCTTATTTCCTTTCTTTTGTTTTTTCTTTCTTTTTAACATCCAGGTAACACTTCAAATCTTTGAGCTTCCTTCTTTAGATCTTGATAAGACAATTTCAAAAATTATAGCTCCAAAGTGACAATCATTTACAAAAAAATCTACTACAAAGATCGATATCTGATTAAACAGATTTCCTCTTTTAACAAAAAAAATTGTACAAAAAAAATAATTTGACAGATTTAATACTTCCTTTTCTTTCAATATTTAGGAAATGTAAAATTTTGTATGTAATGTACACACATCCTGCATTCTTTCAAATCATTCATAAACTAACCTTAAATAATATGATTGCTAGCTTAGTAATTATAACCCAATTATTTAATTAAGTCTGTAACTTTTAAATCCCACTTATAATTAAAGAAAAGCAAAATAGAAGTATAGAATAAAATGTTAGAATTGATCAAGCATAGCTTAGTTTTAAAGAAAGTTAAAATGTTGAATATTTGAAATATAAAACAAATAAATAATTTACACATACATTGCCTATATGTATGCATTGTAACTTTGCTTTTTAAAGAAAATTTAAATATTAAATAGTTTAAATGTGTGTATTACCTTTCTATCAACACACAAACAAATAAAGCATATAATTGTTGACCTATTCTCTGTCTAAAGCTTTTAGAACTGGACCTTGTAGGGTTTAAACTTGGATGCCCTACAGCTTCCTTTATGATTATATAAAATTGTGATGATGATTTTTGGTTTACCTTTTCTACATGCACATTACTATAAATTTGGCTAGTGACCAAATTGTAATGGCACAATATATATATATATATATATATATACAATATATATATATATATATTTTCTTAGTAAGCATTAGTTTGGACAGCTTTCTGTTAGAACTGGAACATGAGGGTCCAGAACCATATTTTAAGTTGCTCCGATCACCTGAACTAAATGTTCTTATATTTTGTAATAGCAAGTCATATGGTCCAAGGGAACCAAGTGCTTGGTACTGAATCCCATGAGTAATTACACATTCAGGCTGCAACCCCTAGTCTCTCAAACTAAGATGCCAAACACCAGTTTGTCCTCCACATATTATTCAGTTCAGCCTTGATATGAGCACTAAATCTAGTTTATATATATATATATATATAAATATATATATATATATATATATATATATATATATATATATATATATATATTAATCTGCATAGGGAGCACATTTACTGATCAGTATGTAATTTTGATAAAAAGTTATATTTTGCTATTTGTCATTCTCATAAATTTAACTCTTAACAAGCCTCAAGGAAATGGCACAGATAATTCAGGCATGATTATAGACCATAGATAATAATAAATGTAATAAAAATTAAATGTTAAACTATAAAGTGTATCATAAAGATGAGACCTTGTACTGAACCAGTTCATCATTGTATAACACCTGCAAGTGTAAATTTCCAATGCACTTATATATTGTATTATTTACCTATATTTTAATAATTAAAGATATTAAACTTATAAAATGTTTAGTGTGTTATTTGAAACCCATCCTAAATCTTATCTAATACTGTTCTAATTTATTGTTAGTTATTAATATATCCATTATCTAGACAGCCAAATGAGTGTGTGTTTAGTTAATTTAGTATTAATTTAATAGTTATTCCCTGTGACTCATACTCCACCCTTTGCTATTGCTAGTATGCAAAGTAAAATGGTCTGAGTGTAACCTCATGTCTGTCATTCATAAGGTAGTAAATCATGAAGCATTGGTAAAAAGAACCAAAGTGCGATCTGATTCGAGGTCTCAACTCCTTATCTAGATCAGCTTTGGAATAATTTGCCAAAACTCTGGATTTTGTTGTGTGAATGTACAAATATGTCCATTGCATAATAAAATCTATTCACTGACATGTTAACTCTTGTACCGGGATTATCGTGTCAGGATGGTCACAGCTTCAAGTCACTCAAAAAACATCAATTTTTGAGCTATGGTAGTGTTTTTACATTTATTTTAAACCTTAAAATGTACTATAAGATGCTGTCCTCTCTAGAATTATTTTACAAGTAAAAAAATCAATAATATTGATGTAAAAGCTACAACAAAAGGAGAAGACAGACTTTTCTAGATGCAGATTGGTTGGTTCATATTTTGGTAAATGGAAAGCATCTGTCAATAATTTTCACCACTCCAACTTCTGTTTTGACTTTGAAAATAAAAATTAATGTCTTAGAATGATTTTTTATTATTTTTCATACATATTATGAATTATTTTGATAAAATATGCTGAAAATATCATTATTTTAGAAAAATAGTAAGATTTTAATAAAAAATTGTATACTTTTATATGAGCGTAAATTAAAAACAAAGCCAGCGCTAACAACAATTTTTATTGCCCCAAGCTCTTTATTTTATTTTCAAACAGAAATGAATAATTTAGAGTATTTTTCTGGCATTTATTTACATATTATAATGTATTTTGGTAAAATATGCTTAAAATATAAATTATTTTAGGAAAATAGTAAGATTTCAGTAAAAAAATTCTTTACTTTTATAGGAACATAAATTGAGAAAAAAAATTGTTCTTTTAAGGTTCTCCGCTATAAAATATTTTTATAATTATAAATAGAAATTTATTTTTGAAAAAACTTTCATTCACTTTCATAATCTGACAAATTATTAATCTACTTTTTACAAATGAAACTAAAATGAATATAATATTAAAAAATGAATATATTTTATGGCTGAGTTTGTTAATTGACCAATTAGAGGTTGTAAAACTTTAATTCACTTGGCCAATGAAAATAAAATAAAAATTTCTTGGTGAAAAGGTTAATAAATTATAAATCATTTTTAAATAGTTTGGAAATAATAAATAATGAAATTATATATTTTACTTTTTTATACCATAACACTTTATTTCAAAAATCAAATATTAGTATTAAAGTATAAAAGTCCTTGCCTTATTCACTGATTTATTATCCATAGTTTTGATAACCACTACAAATACTATAATTATATTGAGGCCAAATTTGCAAAATTTAATTTTATATATGTGACCTTCAGTTTGAAATATTTCTATTAAAATAGAACTATTTTTTAACAAATTTATTGTTAAAATTAATTTTTAATATAACTAAAGAATGAAGAAATTGTAAAAGTTATAAATTATTTAAGGGGGAAAAAATAAAACTTAGTTTTTATGTTAGTTAGAGTAAAAAAAATTCTGTTATTCATTTAAATTTTTCTATATACATCATATAATTATAAAAATATTCATTAAATGAAAACATCTTTAAAATTACTGAAAACAACTAGAAAACATTGTGCATTACAATAATTTCTGCTTGGCAACTAAAATGTGATAAGAACTACCATTTTGTGAAAATTGAGTTTTGCAATTTTACTTATGATCTATAGAAGTATATACTTTGCTGATATGACTTGCTATCTATTAATAAAAATAAAAGCTGAAATATATCATCTTTACTAATTATTCAGAAACATTTATCATAAGTTTGCAATAGAAAGATTGGCATACAGATTATTTAAATGTCACTCAATGTAAATCATGTCCAGAAAAATTAGCCAGAAATGTCATTCCAAAGCAAAACAAAAATTTTTAGGAAATACAATTAAAATAAAATCATATCCAGCAAAATTATTAGAAGCATCATACCAGATAATGCAGAATTTTTCAGAAAAGAGTTAAATAAAAGTAAAAAATATAAATTTATAAATTGGAATTTATAAATTTTATTTTAGCACTTACATGTATGAGAACCATCATAACTGATCTTTCAAATGACTATTTTCTCATTTGATACAATCACATGATTAACAATATGTCAGATAACTGCCCTAGAGCAGGTTTTCAAAGTCATATATAAAATTGTATGCAACAACACAAACTGCAATGCGGTTTATTTTGTAAAATCTAACACCAATCTCTGTATAAAAATTGTACCGCAGAAATATCAGTACAACTGAGCTAGACTTATAACAGATATTAAATCTATTTTTCTCGAACATGAGTTTGAATATGTTTTGAACTCACATTCACCAGTATTGCTGCTCTGAAAGAAATGATGCTAAACCAAAGTTAAAGAGGGCTGGCACATAACCAACAACATAATCCAATCACTAAGAAAGAATCTGCATTCTCCTGATAAAAAATGGCTCACTCCAATAAATTAATTTACATCTTATAATCAAAATTTATGTAAATTACCACTTTTGGGATTCTTCTATAAATCTCATGATCTTCTTGGATACCAATAGCTATGAGTAGTATAATTACCAGTTAATCAAAAGCACACCCAACAGATTATGTTGATATCTTTAACAGTATTAAACAAGCTTTTCTTAGTATACATATTATGTGTATTTATATTTTGAATCTTTATGTCTGTAGATTTATTATTTTACTGTTTTGTTTTATAAATAAATAATTCCTTTTTTGTTGTTAAATTACTTTGTGGTGATAATTTGTGTATATTTTAATATTAAAATGTATCCCAGATGTGTGTAGATATATTAAATATTTTTATGACATAAAGTTATTATTATCTATAGTTTCAGGAAAACTTGAAACCTACGTCAATGGATATAATAAGTAGGGACTTCTATAATTCAATTGTCATTTAGATATTAACCAGAATTTACTTTGCTGCTGTATTCATTAATATTTTAAGCTGAATAATAATTAAAATCCAATTTATTTATTACAAAAAAAATCTAAACACTTTTACTTATCAAAAATCTTCATTATTAAAAGAAAGCAATTTCAATAAACATCAATGAATTACATTTTCAAAAGTTATTATATATACATATTGATTTAAAAACTGACTTGCTTATGCATTTAAATATATAAACCTATATAAATGCAAAATAATTATATACAAAAATATGTAAATAAAATAATAAATATTAAACGTAACATGAATTTGTTTTAAAAAGAATACCATTAAAATTATGTAAATTTTGTATATTTAAAATATAAAATTTGCATAATTATAAACAACCGTAGAAATATTGTTTAGGAGTAAAATGAAGATATAAAAAGCAGCTAATCTAAAGTTTTATATTATGTATAGAAACTAATAATAAATGAAAATTCAAAAGGCAGATAAATAAATAAATGTACATTTTAAATGCTGCTTAATTAAAATAAAAATATTGAAGTTATAACATTAATTTCTGAATTTATACATATACTTACATTTAAATATGGAAATTAGAGAAACTTTAAATTCAATAACAAATTTATTTACCGATTCAAGAAATATATTGTTGGGTGGATTGGTAGAATGGCAGACTGTGGAGATCAAAGTTCAAGGTTCAATGCCCAACTCTGATACTTTCAGTGCTAAAACCATTCAATTATTTACATTTTATAATAGTTTGTCGTTACTTGCCTTCCCTTAACGCAATACATTTTAAGTCTCATAACTACATTATAATATCCAAACATTTAGAAAGTTTTTTTTTTTTAATTGAGTAATAATTGTGATTTATATATTATCCTATAAGACTTTTAAAAAAGTATTTACTGTAATAAAAGTTAAAAAAAAAACTATTTATAAGTTGTCATATTAATAATCCAAAGGAGCAGCATGTGATGTTTAGGGGCATAAGTCTTAATTGTTTATTAGATTGTATAATCACTGCAATACTTAAAACCTTATTTTCACTTGATCCACCACTCTCCATTCTATCTCATAACACTGATACACTTGAACACATATATGTTGAAAAGATAAATAATCATCAATATTCCTATTTCAGGCTAAATCAGCAATCATTAGTTGGTCCAGATTATCAGTGTTATGAGATAGAGTGGAGAGTGGTGGGTCATGTGAAAGTCTGTGCTCATATACCTAATATATTACATATATTGATACAAGTATATAATAAGCTTTTATTTCAGTCATTAAAACCTTATTGTGTTTTTACCTTGGGCCGATAGGTTTATGGTTAATTAAATAGATAAAATATGGCAGTTCGAGGGTTGCATTAGATCCTGAAAAATTGTTTGGATGAATGGGGGAGGGGGGATTGATAAATGAAGCAAAGAAAAGAAAGGGATTGATAAAGAAATTAACAATATTCTCATATAATAAGTATGATGTAGCTAGAATTGTATAGAAGGGAGTGGCAATAGAAGAGCTAACATATAGTAACAATGCATTGTGTTAGTAAAGGGGTATTATAATGATTACTTAGAAAAAGTACAAAAAGTAGGAAAACATGCATTAGATGCAGATATGTAAATGGAAAAGGAGGCAATTTAAGAAGAAATGGGATAATCAAGTTTGATGCAAAAATAAAATGAAAATGTCCAGAATACACTTTATGGATAATAAAATAGTCAAAATAGTATTTAATTGGGTTATGAGTAAAGGGCAGGCAACAAGATGGGTGAGAAAGATAATAGAGTATGCAGAAGATTTGGATAAAGAATGTATGTCAGTGTACTTATACAAAAGATGGGATGATTGTGTTAGGAGAATTGTTGAGTGTTATAGTGTTAAGAAATGGGATAGAAGAATAGATGCATTAATAAAGAACAGAGTTGGAGAGATGGAGAACTAGTATGGAGAATAAAAAGTTTAAATATATATAGAAGTAAACAGAATATTGGGTGTGAGTTAATTTATGATAATAGCAAGGAAAGTAGTTTACTGTTTAAGGCTTGAATGGGTTCTTTAGCAACAAAGAAACATATGCATAAATGAAAAAATGTGGATAATTTATTCTGCAAGTTGTATAAGAAAGGCATAGAAAATATTAGGCATCTGTTAATTGAATGTAAGTGCATAAAAGCAGAAAGGATACAAATAATGAAGTTGGGATACAAATAATAAAGTTGTGGAAGGATAAATATAAACAAAGTGATTATATAGAAAGTGGGTTATTTGTGTTTATGCTGGGTTTGGGAAAAGATAAGGGGGATTTAGATATAAAGGCCATGGAGTTGACAAAGATTATGTTGTGGAAATGGGATGGAGCAGGACAGAGAAGAATATGACAAAACTTAGGGTGGGGAATGGAAAGGGAAATTAAAGTGTCTAACAGGTTTCTCTGGGCATAGTTGCTGAGAGATTCCTGATTCCATAAAAGGAGAAGTCATAGTACATCACATCACACCTTAAGATCTAGGTGTAGTGCTCTTAGATCTGAGCCTCTTTACTATCAAAAGCAATAAATTGGAACCTAGTTTGGGAATATTGAATGAGTAGGCACTAAACAGGGGTTTTATGCACAAATATTTTTTCACTCACTGATTATTAAGGCTTGCACTGGCTGGACCTATGCTATAGATAGTTTGCTATTATTTTAACAGCTTGTGTAAGCATAGAAAATGATGATCATGTGATCACTGCAAGATTTATCATAAATACTTCTATTTTGTATGTTTTTATTTATTCTGGAATCAAATGATCATATTGATTTACTGATAAATTCTAATAAAAGTGATGATGATTAATTGATTGCAGTGCTTAGTTAGTCTACAACAAGAGTATAAAAGTCTATCTAAGGTACTTGAAATGAATCACAGGACATCTTGGCATTAGCTAGCATGTAAATCTATTTTATAGACAATTAAATAAACTAATGCAATCCTTTCACTCATTACGATGATTTTTAGCTATTATCAATCTTGTGCCTGCTTTCCTATCTACACAGCTTTAGCAAACTTCTTTATTTCATCTATTCATCTCATACATAGTCACTTTATATGTCTTGAAATCTTTTGGCATCACTTTTTGTTTATCTTTCTATTGTTAAATCAAGAATCATTTTAACATTTTAATTTTTTTCCATGCTATCAGTGATACTGCTTGTTCTTTCACACATTTATTTTGTTTTAGATTCTTCTTTATATAATCTAATGTACTTCTCTTTATATTTTTCTGTATTATTCTTAATATCATATCTATAAAGAATTTTTTTATGAAATATAATTATTTAAACATCTTTCTTCATATACATATATATATATTAAAATAAATACTTTTTATGAATTGTTATACTAATAAAGTACAGAAATAAGATTTCATCCTTGTAAACAGAGATAACCTTCGCCTTGGTGTTGCTAGAAAACTATGAATTACTACAAATTAACAATCTCCTTGAGGTTAAATAAGCTTATTCCATTACCTATAATAGCTCTTTTGGTGGTGTTTGCTGTTAGTTGAAAAAAGCCCCTTCAATTTTTCTAAACTAAGAAGAGAAAACTTCTAATGACTACTCTGCCCATTCTTGGAATTGGAACATTATTATTGTTATTATTCAGGTAGAAAACAAACATGGATGGGCTGCTCACTAACATGCATTAGCCAGTGTGGTGAGTTTACTTGTTTTTTACCTCTGAGTTTAATGAAGAAACATTATTGTCTTTTTTTGCAGTTAATTTTTTAAGAGAAATATCAGTTGAGATTTTTAAGGCAAAAAGAATATATATGTAAATTGTCTTCTTTTATATAGATACCAATGGTCATGATAGATAAAACTAAATTATAACTTTTATTTCCAGTATGCACTTATATGTGATTTGATTGCTTTGATTATACATATAAACACATAGAATATATAAATAAGGTAACAACTATAGTGTTAAAAGCAAATTTCTCACCAAATATTTTCATTTTGTATCATAAGGTCTTTATTAACAAAATATGTGGATTCTGAAAGTATAAGATTAAATTTATGGATTCCTTCCTTGTATAAAGAGCTATCACATAATGGATAGTATGGCTGTAATGAATTTTCACTATACAACTCTCGTGCAAGATTAGAACTGGTTTCTATCTACTTTCAACACAGGTTATAGGGGTATAATCATGAATATATGACCAAAAATATTTGGAAGTATGATGCCCACATATATATTTTATGTTGTAACAACATTCATCAGTGGACCCAAATCACAATCTCTTACACATATTTACATTCCTCCACAAGATGTTAAAAGAGTATAGAAACCAATCCCTACCTTGTGTGAGGGTGGTGTAGTAAAAATTACACTACAGAAATATTATTCATTACGTGGATAATCACTAGTCTAATGAATGACTAATAAAAATTATTAATATATTTTTAATAAATGATTTGTGTCAAGGTTGTGAAGGCAGAACATTTGACATTTATCAATTAAACTGTAATATTTACTAAGGCTGTAACCTCAAGAATATGCGTGTAAAAACATGATAGTAGGGACATCTACAAGTCTTAACCACAAGCTTACACTTTGGAAGAAAAGAGGGGAACCTTTTATACACATATTCTTGAGGTTACAGCCTTAGTAAATATTGCTTACGTAATGAATGTGCGTTTAAATAAATTTATAATTACAATTAAACTGTAGTAATTTGCTATATATATATACTGAACAGTGATAAAGATATGTGTAAGAGATTGTGATCTGAGCCTACTGATGAGTGCTAATTCATTATGACATGTGCATTTTGGGGATAATGCATCTTTTTTACATGTTTATGATTCCTTCTTCCGTAAGGTGTGAGAGTGGTGTGTAGTGAAAATTATACTCCAGAAATGTTATCCATTCATTAAGTAGATAATCTCTAGTCTAATGAATAATTAAGAAAAGTTATTAAGAAACTATCATATAAGATTTTTTTATTTTCATTTATAATGAAAGTTTTGGGGTAGAAATATTATCATCAGTCAATCTTTAAGTTAACATTTTCAGTTATTGTTTTTGACTATATCAAGAAAAATAAGACCAGAAAGTTACATAAAAGGTAAATTAGCTAGATGTATTTGTTACTGCTTGAAATTTGTGTTTACAATAACTTCTAAACATCTATTTATAATTTTAATTTAAATAAAATATAACATTCAAAAACACAATTACCAGAATAAAGTTAAAATCGTTACCTGGAAAACTGTAACGTGTGAAGCATTATCTGTAAAATAGTTTTATTCCATAGAGAAGTAATCATATAATCTGAAATTATAAAAAAATAAATGTTTATTAATAGTCTTTCATATTTATTTATTTATATAAGTGAAATAAATTTACACAAAATGAATTATTATCATTGTAAGATCCTTATTGTACTTTTAATATAGGGCAAAAATGTTATAATTTAGGTAATCACAATTTCTTGATTTTTCAGAAGTACATTCAGTGCACTTCTTAATTGATGTAATCTTTTCAATAATATTCTACCCAATATTTTGGAATCAATATCTCAATTGAGATATGCTTTTGATTTTAAATATAATACAAAGCTAAAGGCATAAAAACAATTACGTTACCGTATACGCATAATAAAATATTGATTACAACAAATTATATACTATATATATTATTAATATATTTTTAAAGTTACTTTCTTTTTTCTTTTTTAATATATTTTTTTAATTTAGTTTTTTATTACAAGGAGACATATACACCCACAGACTGCATTTTTTATTGTAAAATAAATTAATAAAACCTAATCATAATTTTAAATTGGAACTAAACTTTTCAATTATTTATATAATAAAATATTTGATATTTTAGAATTAAATTAAAACATGTAATGGCATAAAAACATTCTTACACTTTTATGGTAATAGATATGATGTAAAATTATTTTTTAAACAAAATCAAATTTCTGTGTTCAGAAAGCTACCATTCACGACCTCTGAACTATAAATATATTTATTTCTTCTTATTTATTAATTTCTTACAAGTTATTATTAAATCAATAGGACATCATATGACCTATTCTTGGAATATTTGGATAAAAGAAACCTGGGGATAAGGTTTAGAAAGCATTACCCTCTTGCATCTATCAATTACTAATGTTAAGCCAATAAACATCACATGATCAAATTTTTTTTTAATTATTAATGTTCACACTAGATGGTGCAGTGAGATTAGTTGCATTACTCTTTCATTTTGTTTTATCATCATCAAAAAAGCCTAAACAAAAAAAAAAGTATACTTTTTCACTCATTTGGTTTAATGCTTTGCCCACTCCTTCATACAACTTATCTTGTTTTTCTTTCATATTCTACATTATAAATCTTTATATTCTTATTACTATATAAAAATAATTCAACATATATTGTTCCAATCTTGATAAATCTTGCCTGATTTTCTCTCTTTTGTTATGGAGAATTACAAAGGGTGTGGGGTTTTGCTATATAATACTTGATTTAAAAACTTAGGTAATTTACAATAGAAGCATGTGCCATAAACATTTTTGAATGACTTTATAAAATACAAAACAAGACAGCACCAATTAAAAGATTGCAAACAGAGATTTCTTTAAATGAGTACAAATTATGTTGTGGCCTGCTTATTAAAATACATATGACAGAAATGCCTGAGAATTATAGTGTTTTTTAAGTAAAGTAAAATTTGATTTTGTAAATATATTTTAAACTAATTAAATTTCATTTGTATTGTGTGTTTAATTTTTCATTTGCAAATAAAGCATGAACAAAATACTATGATGTTAACATTTTATAGTCATTTTCAAAAATTAATGTATTATGTAAGAAATATATTTAAACAAAAATCCTAAAAGTTGATCAAATTCAGTAGCATAACTGCTAGTAAAAAAATATATTTTTTTGTGATACTGCTGTTGGTAACTCATGCATTATTATTTATATAAATAATACATAAATATACAAGCCATGGAAAAAGCTAAATTTTATATTTCTTTATTCTGCTAATGCAAGCAAAGCTGCAGATAGAGCAAGTACAGAGTATCATTCACTATTGGTTTTCTGCACAGTAGCATAAGCATTGCCATTCACTATTTTTTCTATTATGTCAAATCATTTATTTAAAGTTATATTCTTTGATTATTTTTCCCACTTATCATTTATTTTATTTTTGATTCCAGTTATAGCATCTTTTATTTGCCACTTTGTGGTTTCTGTTGACTTCCAGTCAAAACACATATCATTTCCACCTTCTTTAAAACTTTTTCTGTATTCTAAGTTATCATCCCCAGTGCCTATATTGGGAGGATGAGTGTTTTTAGTTAGTCATTGAGAGTAATTCCCTCTACATCTCTCTTAACCATACCTGATTAATATCTCAATATGGTATAAAAATGGGATCTCAATTCTCATCAACTAAACAATATTTTTGTTCAATGTTATCTCATCTATATCTAAAGATTTAACTATTATTCCTGACCCATTAACTTCTAGACTTCACTAGCATTAGATTTTACTGATACTCCTATTCCATCAAGCTTTTTTTACTATTTCAGATATTAGCTGACATAGATGTTTCATATTTTAACTTTTCAAATGGAATCATTTCATAAAATAAACTTTAATCTTAGTTTTATGTTTGAAATCTTTAGTTAATATTCTCAGTGTACATATATAGATAATAGGCATGCTATTTTAAAACAAATAAACCATAATATATGTACCATATAATAATACTTCATCCTGGATTATGATTTTCAATAAACATTTGTCTGAGATAATTATGATTGCAATGCCATTAAACTTTTCCATTTAGTGATTACATGGGAAATGATATGCAATGTAAAATTTCTTTGAATGAATCCATTTCTCCGTGCATCTTCTGTATACTTTTATATAAACTTTATAATAAAGAATAAAAATGAGGAAATTATATCTATGCAAACAGAAATAACCTTTAACCTTTGATATTGCCAAGAACTTATCAGTTACTACTAATTGACAATCCTTAAGGCTAAATAAGTTTTCTCATTAACCTATAATTGCTCTTTTGTTGAGATACTTGTTGAAGTAAATGTGGTACTAAGCTACTCTGTTCAACAAAAACCTCAACAAAGGGACCATTATTGATTATAGAGAAAACTTTTTTAGCCTCAAGGATTATCAATTAGTAGTAATTGATAGTTTCTTGGTTACATCAAAGGTTAAAGTTTATCTTTATTTACATGGATCTGATCTCATTTCTATTCTTTATTATATTAACAATCCATAAAAATATTTACTTTTACACACACACACACATATATATATATATATATATATGTGTGTGTGTGTGTGTGGGTCTGTATCTTTATTTTGTAAATCATAATGATGTTTTTCAGAAGCAACCATGTTGAATAAAAATATAAAAAAAATGAAATTATGATAAAAGTAACTAATGTTTTAGACAAGATAGTACTTGTCATCATGTAAATAGGATTGTAACCATAACCCATGTGATTACTACTTTATCCAGTTGAGGGCAAATGCAGTCTCACTCAAAACATCAATTATTATTATTTCATTTTTATTTTATTCAACAGGTTGTTCCCCAAAACATTATGACTTACAAAATATCTTTTATCCATGAAAATATTAATTTCAACATATATGTCTTTCTTTACTTGAGATAATTTGTTTATATTGAAAATTTAGGACGAAGCAAATTCATGGCCATTATTTTTAAGAGCCACTTTTTTCAGTGTGCAGAACCAATTGATAAAATCATGTTTACATTTAAAAAAATCACAAAAGTAAAAGTAATCCCATGCTTAATTACAAAAAGTTTATAAAATTATTATAAATTAATAAATTAATCAATTCATAGATGATGTATATAAGATAAGATAAAAAATGTTAACATCTATTTAACAAATATTCTCTCCAAGAATATAACTTCATATGTAAAAGTTTTATTTTGATGATTAATAAAACATTGGAATGAATAAGTTTGGGTTAAAATGTATTACCCTAAGCATGTTAAGTCAGTCATATCATAGTATAGCTTAAGAGTATTATGCTTCTTTCTTCTCCTTTCCTATGTATTAACTATTAACTAATATAATTAATAACTTCTTTTTTTTACACTTTATTCAATGCAAATATATTGTTTCTACAAATAATTTTATTTCTTTTCTTACAGTTTCCATTAGTGTTACTAAATATTTCAATACATATGATTAGATGGCAATATTATATTATACTATATTTATATCTAAACATATGTAGTCATATGTATTTAAATATTTTGTAGTTCTGGTGAAGTCTTCTGGGCAGTCAAATCTGTAAGAAAAAAAATAACATTATATGTAAAAACAATATGTTTGCATTGAAAAAATGATAAGGAAAAGAGTTATTAACTATATGTATTAATTATATGTGTAAGGACTAATGTGTCAAGTGAATTCTCAGACTGTACACATCCTTGATCAGCACGCAGAAACTGATATTATATCTAACTTCTTACATGTATTTTCTTGTTTTCAGCCTGTGGACTTATGCTTGGGATTATCATTAAATATAAAAGTTTTCTGTCTAGTCAAGAAGAATAACTAATATACTAAGCTACTTTGTCCAAGCAGTAATGCTTGAATGTCATTGATGATTGTTTATATGGTTTTTGCAACATCTTAAAATAATTAATTTCAGCAATTAAAATACGCATCATAAGTATAAATCCAGTATCTGCAATATGTATGGGTGTGATTAAGTGACTCTGAGTAGATCTGATGTTGTCAAAAATGGGATTAAATAATTTTTTATAAAAAGATTTTACAATAATTTACTGCTGGCACTCAATTATTGTCTCACCTTCCCTTCCTCAGAAAATGAAAATAAATGAAAATAGGCATCTTTACAAACGTTTGTTGCTAATGGCTCAAACAAGGTTTTGGTATTTGTTCTGATTCTCACTCTAAATATCTCTAGAAAAATATACAGCATTTTCTGCACAGATCAAAACTCAAGAATTTGTTTTATTGCTTACGCCAGCATTCATTAAAAATCAAAAATATCTACCTGAAAAATGTTGAAAAAATCATAGTTTGCTTTTCTTTATATACTTGATCCTCCTCAAATTATAAAAGTGTTTTATAAGCATATTCTGGATGTGGTTCATTATACTCTCATGCATCTGTATTATTCAAAATTTTAAATCAAGCTGAACAACATTTTCTGAGTTATTAATATACAGTGTACTCATTAACTGATTTTCTTTCCAAATTACTAAAAATTTCACTCTGAATCAAATCACATTATTTAATGATAAAATTGTAAACATCAAATACAATCACCATTTCCTCTGTGAACACAAGCTATTAAAACAGTAACCAACTTTTCACACAGCAGTGCCACCCAGTGCAAACCATAGTGATCAATAGAATCTAAAAGATTTGTGCACAAAATCCCTATCTAGAACTTACTTCTCCAATATCAACAGAGTAGTTTTAGTTTGTGGCCTCCATCAGTCTGGGGATATTAAATAGGTAGGTACTAGATAGGAATTTTGATGCACAAACCTTCTAGAATTCAATGATTACTATTGCTTATACTGGGTGGCACTACTGTATGGAGAGTTATCTACTGTTTTAACAGCTTGTGTAAGCATAGGAATGGTAATCATGTATTGTTTTAGTGGTTTTATACTAATCCTGCCCATAGAATGATAGTTTTAAAAAACCAAAGATACCAAAATATATAGATACTAAACAGGTTCTGATCTGTGTGACTATACAAGCAAATTAGCTTGGATTGAAAATATTATTGTATTTAATGTTGTGCTCATAGCTTTATAGTTAATGAAATAGGTAAAATGTGGCTTCTGCAGGATTGCATTAGATCCTAAGATCTAGATACAGTGCTCTCAGTCAAGGCTCATCACTGATGAAGCCATAGGTTAAAACTAGTCTGGGGATATTGGATAAATCAGCACTAGATAGGGATTTTATGTATAAACCTACTATTATCCATTGATTACTATGGCTTGCACTAGGTGGCACTATTGTATGGGGAGTGATCTACTGCTATAAAATGTAATAGTGAGTTTCATATTTTAATCCTTGATGGATCCACCTGCTAATATTATATTTTGTTTAAATTGAGCATTACTGAAATATTTGAAATGAAGGTTGCCAATTAGTTTGGAAGATTTTGTGATGGCAAGACCATTGAAGATGATTTATGATAATACAACACATACTATCACATTTCATGTCATAATTTATGATCCTGATATATTAATACCTTTCTTTTGTGATAAAGTGCTAAGCTATGTTGCTATATAACACAGGCATTGATTCAGACATGGTTCTTCAAGCAACCTTGGAGAGAGAACAGGTCACCTTTACATTGAAATACAATGCAGTAAAATATAACAGCAAACATTATTTGCTGATTCTTCAAGTCATCAATCAGTAATACTTTAATTAAAGCATAATACACACTGATTTAAACATCTCTATTGTAAGATATTACATTGTAGTATACAGTTTCCATCATTTAGTTGGATTGTTATATGTTTTTTAAAAAAATTTCAAACTTAGGATAGAAATCAAACTACTGGGTGATTTGTTTCTCATGATAATACTGTCTTTGGTTAAGAAAATTAAAAAGAAGTAGAAAAATGTTCAAACCATTAACATTTTGTAAAAAAAAAAAAAAAATAGAAAAATGCTCAAACCCTTACAATCCAATAAAAATAATAATAGAAAATGCTCAAACTCTTACTATCTTATAAAAAAATAAAATGCTCAAGTCCTCACTATCCAATAAAAAAAGTAGAATATACTCAAGACATAAATGATCCATTAAAAAAAAAAAAAATTGAAAAATTCTCAATCTCTCACTATCAAATAAAAAAAGTAGAAATTGTCCAAACTTTCACTATCCAGTAAAATAAAAGGAATAGAGAAATGTTTAAACTCTTATTACCTAGTTGCTCAAACCTTCACTAGGCAATAAAAAAATAGAAAATGATCAAACCTTTATTAGACAGTAAAAAAGTTGAAAAATGCTCAAACCCTTATTTTCCTGTTAAAAAAAAAAAAACATAGAAAAATGTTCAGACCTTATTAGCCAGTAAAATAGAAGTAGAAAATGCTCAAACCCCACCCAGTAAAAAAGAAAAAGAAAAATTATCAAACCTTCATTACAAAATTTAAAAAAGTATAAAAATGCTACTCCCCCCCACTATCTAATATAAAAGAAATATGAAAATGCTCAGACCCTTACTATCCAGTAAAAAGTTGAAAAATCTTAAATACTTGTCGTCCTGTAATCAATCAGCAAACATAAAAAGTATTTCGTCGTTATTCTTCACTGTTTATCTATAAAAAAAAAAACTACTGGAGATATGTTTGCTGTGTTGAGAAATATTTGAAAGCTGTTTCAACAATCTTTTGCACATTATGCATATTTAGTTATTTAACCTTTGATCGATATTATTGATCAGGGAATAAAGAAGCCCAAATACTAAGGTGCATGCCAAAAGTTTTATTTACTTGATCAATTTGACCTTTTTGTTTTCATTTTTTAACTTTCTCATATGAAACATCTTTAATTTTTATGTCTTGATAAATAATAATCAATCAATTGCTGAACTGTTGCAGCATTTGAACCCAACCCAGAAGTCTTTAGCTTTTGAGGCCATCAAATGTTCTGATTACGTTGATTGGGAAATTTATTGCCGAGATTTAAACACAGTAGCAAAGAATGATGGATTTGTGTTTCTGGATTAAAGTTCAACCTTTCACTTCTCGTGCCCCATAAGCCAACTTGCTCTAATATCAATGATCTCCTAAGTAACTAATTCTATGATTATTTATCCCAATAATAAACATTCTTCAATTTTTTCCATCAATTCTCGTCTATAGGACTTTAAAATGAATATACATTTATTTTAATTTCTTCGTCAAATATATTTGATGCATAAATTAAAGTAAATGAATAAATGTAAAACTTTTTAAAATAAAAATAGATTTTTTTTTTCTATTTGTAGAAGAAAATGAATAAATAATAAAAAAAATGATTAATGGTTTTTTTCCAGATTGAATAATAATTTATTTCAGAATTATAATTTTTTATTTAAAAAAAAAATCTGAATTAACGCACATACACACAATTATATTGAAATATCATTCAAGAAACATTTTTTATCCTCAAAGTGTTTTTATAGAATGGATTAAGAATTGTTTATCTCTCTACTCTTGAAGTAATCTTAATTATTGCTCTGTTGGAAATCATTGGAGATGATAATAAATCATTTTTAGAGAAAGATATATAAAAAAAATGTCGAGGAAAGATTGATGAAAATTACATTTAAAATATTCCGCTTAAGAATATTTCAATAACGACAGATATCTGAATATATGTATGCATATTATAAAACGCCGCATAAATCACCCAAATATTAATACAACCTGAGTTCGAATTTGGATATAGCTTAATATTTTTTCTTGATAGCTCAGAGTGGCCAGAAAAACTTGAGATTTTTTATTTTAGAGAGTTATTCAATTATCAATTACAGAGACTCATGAATATCCCCTTTCGAAAATATCACACTAGAAAGTTGATTAGTTGAGTATTTTTTTCCCAATTATCTGTTGTGTAGAAAGATCCGCGAATTTATTTGGAAGTGGGTTACGTTAAATATTTTATATGCAGATAAATGAGATTTCATTCAAAACATAGTTTGCCTAGAATAGACAATCATTCCGCCATTTTTTATCATAGTTGTATTATGTGACATTACTTAGATGAGCTGTCAAGTTGCCATGGTAACTATCATACTTTAGTGTAATAGAAGCGTGTACTTTTTCCTCATTACAACAAAATTAAAGCTGTTTGCCTTTTACGCCCTCGGTCTTATCATTGATATTGGGATTATAATCTTAATCTTTAATTAATGCTATTGCTGACCGCTACTTGACTAATGGCTACAACTATTTCCTGTATAGTTTTCAAAAATAAGGGATAAGAATTTTATCTCGAATACTTTACAGAATTCCCCTCTCCACTTTTATCTACCGATGGATAATAGAAAAGCTTGTACACAATTTGAGTCTATTGTTCATAATAAACTAATATGTTATTCAGTTAACTTCCCATCCCTACAATATATTTAGCAACTTCTATTTAAGAATAAGGTTTTTAACAAAGAACTCTAATAAGAAGAATTTTATACATCAACATATTATATTACGATAGATTCATACATAGTACATGGAGTAAAGTAAAAGATAAAATTGACGTTTTTAAATATTCCCTTTCAGAGCAAAAAACTATCCTGCAGATACTCTTCACAAATATAGTAAAGAACAAAATATTTACGAAGTTATTTTCATACTGGATGGCGAGATATTTTCCTTCCTAGTGTTGGGATATAAGTTAGAACTACATTAAACTGGACATGCTATGGGTTAGATGAGAAAAAAATACCAAATTTGGTTAATTTGAAAAAAAAAAATCAGGTCCAGATTTGAGTGCTAGATTAAGAGAATAGCCGTCTATTTATTTACTTATTTTTCATCTATCTATTCCTAACTATCTACTTGCATATCTACCCATTTACTTATTTATTTATCTATCTATAAGTTTGTCTTTTCGACCATATTTGTCAATCTACCTACCTATCTATTTTTCCGTCTGTAATAATCTGTTTATTTTTTAATTTATGTGCTACATTTCTGTATATTTGCTTGTCTGCTTGCTTATATGATTACTTGTTTATATCTATGAATCGTATCTATTTATCCATCTATCTAACCAACTACCTACTTACCTACCTATACATCTATTTATCTATCTACCCAACAGCCTAATATCTATCTATTTATCTCGCTAGCTAGTTAGCTATCCATTTATCCGCCACCCATTAACTAATACATTCTTTCACCATCTGTATAGATATCTATTTATCCATTTATTCATCCACCCATATGTCTAACTTTTTATCTGTTTATTCATGCATTCATCCACCTACACATTCCTATATGCATTTAATTATCTACTTAATTAACTACCTATTCATTAACTTGCTTATTTTCTCTGTCTACTTCTTTATTCCATTTACACATCCTTCATTTGTGAATCTATCTATCTATCTATCTATCTATCTATCTATCTATCTATCTATCTATCTATCTATCTATCTATCTATCTATCTATCTATCTATCTATCTATCTATCTATTATCTATCTATCTATCTATCTATCTATCTATTCATTTGTTTAACTACCCATTCAACCATCTATTTATCCATTTATTCATCTATTTACCTATTTCATTATTTATATACATATACATTTATGCCACTAGCCAGCTAGCTATCTATTTACTTATCTATCCACCAACCTATCTATTTATCTACTGCTCTTTTTTTTTTAAATATATATGTTTCTGATTATGTAATATATGAATACATAAATATAGTATAATATATATAAATAAAACTATAAGGGCCCAGAAATAGTATAAAATATTTTAAGAACTAAAATTTAATATTTTACACATGTATAAAAATAAATTTTCATAATTACTTTTTTATTCCATACATTGTTAATTTTTTTTTTTTTTAATTTTATAAAATTATAATAAAAGTATGTCAAAGTAAATTACAAAAAATAAAATTAATATTTACATATAGAATATTATGGGTGGTTGGCGTATGAAAGAAAATATTATTACAAGTGCATTTGTATTAATTTTCTTAAAGTCGTTTTCACTTGAGTGAAGAGAAAATATATTGTATTTATATATATAATTTTTTTTTTCAATATTTTTAGTTAAAAATGCTTCGCGCAGATCTTTCTTTCATTTTTTTATTATAATTTTTTTGTAATTTGGGTTGAAGCTTAAGATCTCAACAATTTTAAATTTTTGAGAAATATGAATATTTATGACGAATAAAGGGAAAAAAAATGTTGAAAATTTTACTTTAAATTTATTCCGTCAGTACATTTTAATGTACATTTTAATATATCTCGCAATTATTTTTTTAAAATATAAAAATTGAAATACTTAAGTAAATAAAAAATAGAATAGTTTCTTGTTTGGGCGTTCATTAAAAGTTTGGGTACCACAAGTTATAGATCTGGGCGTGATCCATCGACTTTGAACTTCCGAATCCGCCACTCTAGCATGCAGGGCGGTATTTATAACATTTTTTTTTTACAAAAAAAAAAAAGGGTACACTTTGCAGACTCATTTTCTTTAGGTAATTTTCAGATTCTTTTTTTTTAAAAAATATTGATGTTTTTACCGTTTTTTTTAACGACTTTATTGTTTAAACTCAATATTTTTAGTTTTTACATTTGGCTCTGCCCACCAAAGATACTTTATAATAGTTGTGCAATCTATATCTGCAACCAATTATCTAATATCATTTATAAATTCTTCAAATCGTCTATCAACTTTGTACCAATAAAAATGAACGTGAACTTACAAACAAGTAATACGTCATCATGCGTCAGTACGCATGCGTTATGCAGATTAAATTACTTGGTGAATTTAATCTTAAGGTATGTTGGAATTATATTAAAATATCATCTACACAGTCTATTCAAAAATAATTCATAACTTTCAATATATATAAATGAACACACCAAACTTCTTTTTTTTAATCTTGTTTTTCATATGATTATTATAAAAATATAACTACACACCAACGTTTCGACTATTTTATAATATAATCTATTTCAAGGACAACTATATTATAAAATAGGTGAAACGTTGGTGTGTAGTTATATTTTTATAATAGTCATATAAAAATCAATATTTAAAAAGAAGTTTGGTGTACTCATTTATATATAATAATAATAGATCTGTTTCAAATTTATCATACTTTTTAAAACACATAATAGCATTTAAATAGATGATTTACAATTTGCGTTTTCGATTTTTGTAATGTAATTATCTAATTGCCAATTTAAAAAGGATGGTCAATGTTGCATTACATATCTACATTAGAAGTACAGTAATTCACCCTATTTTATCTACTCTAGAATTATCTGTTATAATTTTGATTAAGCAATAGATACTAAATGGAGTGTCACCCAAATACCAAGATAAGTTTTTGTTATTGACTTGCATTTAGAGAGCATTGGATTTAAACACACACACATTCCATCTTTTCTCTTTTATATTATTTACGTTAATAATCTAAGATGTAAATACTTTAAACCTTGAAACTTAAGTTAACATATTTGGATAATTATTTATGTCTGATATTAGACTGCAACTATCCATTTTAATGATCTCAGAGTTTGATTGTTATATACCCAAAAGTCAGGTGATACTGCTAAAGGATATATTTTGTAAAACTTTAATTTTTGCAAAATCACAGATCAGCCCATGAATAATAAATAATAATAGTAATAATAACTATTATTGTTATTAAAGTTTAGGGCATATTGTAGATAAACTTGAAATCATTGCATTTTTTCTGGTCATGAAGCTTTTATAACAATAATATAAAATCTCAGATAATGCAAATCAATAGTATTATTGACAGGGGCATTTTGTACTGAGGGATAAAGTGTGCAAAACATCTGGATTGCTCAGTTTAGGGGACAACAGATTTATAGAAACAAAGTATTATTTTACTATTTAATTTTATCTTGTTCAAATGAGTCCAATGTTAAACAAATTGCTGGCATTATTTACATATATCTATTTTACTTATAATAATAATTCTTATAAGATTAGGGAAGGGTGAATAGTAGGTTATATTATTTCTTTTTTAATTTGTTCAGTTTTGTAGTATCCGCCAGTCTGACTGTGCCAAGTTATATCTGCAAGTCTGACTGTGCCAAGTTATATCTGCAAGTCTGACTGTGCGGCCAGCAAATAAATATACACAATAAGACTTACAATATTTTACATTATCAGAATACCAAATAGTCTGCAACAACTCTATCTTCATAGTTCACTAATGATCAATTCCCATGCTGTTCTCTTGCAATGGATTCTCTGCAACGAATGCTCTGCAACGGATGCTTTGTAATGAATGCTCTGAATACACTCTGTATTTTCTGGCAACAAATGCCCTGCAATGAATGTTCTGCAATGGATGCTTTCCAATGAATGGTCAGCAACGAATGCTCTGCAATGGATGCTCTGCAAATGGATGCTCTCCAATGGATGCTCTGCAAATGGATGCTCTGTAACGAATGGTCTGCAACAAATGCTCTGCAATGGATGCTCTGCAATGAATGCTCTACAATATCTCCACTGCGGTCTCCCCATCTCTGTGGGATCTTTCAGTTACACCCATGGACTACATTTCCTCTGGGTGCTGGTCATTCACCGCAAGCACTGATGCGAGATATCTCTACTGGAGTTGTACTCAAATCACTGCCTACTCAAAAACTGCCCTGCGTAGTTCTTACACAGTCTTCTTATCGCTTTCTGATAACTGCAACAATTAATACACCGTCCAATAAGGTATTGTCTCTTATCTAGAAATACTTGCAATCAGCAAATATTTCTTGGAATTGTCGATTGCCATTACGTCAATGCCCTAATTAAATTCCACAGTTATCAGTGCACGATTTAAAACAACCTCTCGAATAAATTCTAGTTTTTCTGAAGTGCACAAACATGTCTGCCATTTTTACAAAACACTATACTTCCCTCCACTCCAGAAAAACCCTTGTTGCAATTCCTTGATGTTTTCTTTTTCTATTCCTACTTGGATGAAACATATTTCCTGTTATTTCCAAACTTAAGCATATATCACTTAGACTTGCTATTCACTTCTGTTATTAACGTTACTAACCGGGATTTCCATTTTCACCAGGTTTCTCCATCTATGGCTAAGCTTGTTGTAATGCAAACTTATTCACTACTCACAGGTTCAAATGCGACTGTGCCAATGTAGTACCCACCACTCTGACTGTGCCAATGTTATATCCGCAAGTCTGACTGTGCGGCCAGCAAATAAATATACACAATAAGACACAATATTTTATGTTATCAGAATAGCGAATAGTCTGCAACAACTCTATCTCCATAGTTCACTAATGATCAATTCCCACGCTGTTCTCTTGCAACAGATGCTCTGCAATGAATGCTCTGCAATGGATGCTCTGTACGAATGCTCTGTAACGAATGCTCTGAATACACTCTGCATTCTCTGGCAACAAATGCCCTGCAACAAATGCTCTGCAACAGATGTTCTCCAACAAATGGTCTGCAATGAATGCTCTGCAATGGATGCTCTGCAAATGGATGCTCTCCAACGAATGGTCTGCAAGGAATGCTCTGCAACGAATGGTCTGCAACGAATGCTCTGCAACGGATGCTCTCCAACGAATGGTCTACAATGGATGCTCTGCAACAAATGCTCTACAATATCTCCACTGTGATCTCCCCATCTCTGTGGGCTTTTTCAGCTATGCCCATGGATTACATTTCCACTGGACGCTGGTCATTTTCCGCAAGCACTGATGCAAGATATCTCTACTGGAGTTGTACTCAAATCACTGCCTACTCAAAAACTGCCCTATGTAGTTTTTACCCAGTCTTCTTATCACTTTCTGATAACTGCAACAATTAATACACCATCCAATAAGGTATCATCTCTTATCTAGAAATACTTGCAATCAGCAAATATTTCTTGGAATTGTCGATCGCCATTATGTCAATGCCTTAATTAAATTCCACAGTTATCAGCGTGCGATCTAAAACAACCTCTCGAATAAATTCTAGTTTTTCTGGAGTGTACAAACGTCTGCCATTTTTACAAAACACTACAAGTTTATATTAATTATTTGGAAGAGGAAATTATTATTAAGAAGAATTATTTATATTTAAAATTATTTGTTAGATATGCAGATGATTGTTTGTTTGTAGTTGAGAATGATAAGTTGAAAAGTTGGTAAAGGAGTTTAATTGTTTTGATTCTTTTATAAAATATGTTGAAGGAGATGGGTTAGATTTAATTAAAATTTGTAGATTTATTGGTGATTAGAAATGTAATGAATAATTGTTTGATATGTAATCATTATATTAAGAGTAAAGAGTTAATGTCTATAATTAAACATAGTAGCTATCAATCTGTATCTCATAAAAAAGTGGCTTTAAGAAATTATTGTTATAGAAATAAAAGATTAATTAATTCTAATCAGGTAGCTTTGTTTCAAAAAGATCAATTTTATAAAGATTATTTGAATGTTGACTACTCTGATAAGTTTGTTAAAAGTATTTTATTTAATAGTAATAATATTATTTGTAATAATGTAAAGGATAAAGAAAAATATTTTATTTCTTTGTCATTTAAATTGTCTTCCTATAGTATTGTATGTAAAAATAGTAATTTGTTTGGAAATAAGAAAATTTCATTGAAAGTAGATAATATTTTAAATAATTTGTTAAATAATACAAAGAAATTTTTTGATAGAAAAACTATTCCTGAAATAGTGTATATTATCTCTTGTTTTGTAAGAAGATATATATAGGTCAGAATAGTTTGAGTTTAAATGAAAGAATAAATGTACATAAAAGTAGGGTTAGAAAGAAATATTTTAGTTCTGCTTTGTATGTCCATGAAAAAGATACAGGCCACACTATTAATTTTGATGAGGCTAAGGTTGTCTTCTTTGAGGGAAATGAAATCAAAAGAATTAGACAATATTTATTATTGAAAATTTATGATTCTGATTAACTTATTTAAAAGTCCTTTTAATATTAAGGGAGTATGTAAGGTAAATGGAATTGTGGAGAATGATACTTTAGTATTAAAGCTGCAATGCAGGGGATATAGGAGGCCTTTTCACACCCACAATAAATGTGTAATGTTGTGATGATGTCAAATTGAAAGAAAATAATCCCTGTGAGTATACATGAAAATATGATTTTTTTTATCAACTTGAACTTTTTTTTTTAATACTTCGATATTTTCAGTTATATAGATTTCTGTCTGACAAGTGCTATTATTTTAATTGCATGTTGCATTACGTATTCAAAAATGATGAATATTTGAAAATTATCAAGTATTGAAATGGATGCAATGCTCTATTTCCAACAACAAGGCATCCTGACATCAGTGAAAGTCTATCTGAATAAACATAACATGAGCTTCTATGTGCACACCTCAGACAAGCAATAGCATTGTAATGTCCAAGGTTGCCACACTAAAATTGGCATTCACAAGGGGACATTGTTGGAAGGTTCAAGAATTTCTATTCTAACCACAATCAGATTCATATACAGTTGGTCTCAGGAATGAACTTCTGTAGAATGCGGAGAACACAAGCTTGGATTATCAGATAAAACAATATGAGAGAAGTTTGTACCACCACTATGTTAAAATGGGGAAATTGAAAAATTGGACTTAACAAAATTGTGGAAATTGATGAGATTCTAATAATTATTATGTTTTTTTTTGTAATTTTGGTTTAATTTCTTTATTAAAAAAAGACGTTTATTAGCAGTTTTATGAAAATCCCAGCATACTTTGCAATCACGTGGTTTCATTTTCATAGCAATAATTTTTACTGCAGATTTCCATTTTCTGTGGTAATAGTATATATCAAAACTTTGGTTTTAATGTATAAATTTCTGTTATATATTACATGGTAAGTGTCGTAGGAATATAGTTAATGTATTTTTATCCAAATTACTTAAAAATCGAAATCATTTACTGTTTGTTTGGTGTATATTTAAAGTCACTAATTTTTTTTATTAATGGTGTCATTATTGTAATATTGCAAATCACATTTTATTTTTTTATTTTAAATGTCATTCTTAAAAGTTGTTAGTGTTGAAAGTCACACTTTTTTTCAAGTCACATTTTATTTTTGTTAATGTTGAAAGTCATACATATTTATGAAAGTCATATTTTTTTTGGAAACTTGTTAATGTTAAAATTTTATTTTAAATGTCGTTCCTAAAAGTTGTTTGTTAATGTTGAAAGTCGTACATATTTGTGAAAGTCACATTTATTTTAAATGTTGATCTTAAAAGTTGTTTGTTAATGTTGCAAGTTTTACTACTTTTTTACTTTTACTTATTTTTAGTTCTGCAACATGGAGCATGTATTAGATCTACTGCACCTGTTGACATTCATATCAACCTCCTGATAACTTTGTAATTTTTGCTAAAATACTATGTACAAGATCTGTGTACATGTTCTTTTTTTTTGCCAGAGAAAGTCATGTACAAGATCTGTGTATACATTATTTTGATCAGATCACAAGATTATAAAGTTATCAGCAGATTGATACGAATGTGAACAGGTGCAGTAGATCTAATACATGCACTGTTTTGCAGCTTTAATACTAAAGTATCTGGGTAATGTTTAATTCGAATATGTTGTTATTTTGTAGTTCTTTACAATTGGGAAGTCTGCTTGTAGCAATGAAACCATTGATTGTGTTTTAGAGTTTATATTTTTGGCTAATCTGCTCAAGTTGTGAATTTGAAATAATTTTGATTATATATATATTGAAACAGTAAAATTTGCTTTACAAATCTTCGTTTCACTTTCTCTCACTTCTTTCCTACTCTCATACCCTAGTTTAAACCCCAATTTATTGTAGTGTCTGTACTGCCCTTATATGCCAAAATCCCACCTAAATTATATCATGAATGTATTAATGCTTGTGATAGATATAATTTTAAAACCCTAACATTAATAATTTATCAATTGCGAGTATGTGCATGTATACATATTCATTTTAAAAAGGTCATATATGTAAATTTATACACAGACTGCGATAATACATTTTAAAATTTAAATAAAAATAATAGTTTTGTTATTTAAAGTTATTTTGTTTAAATCTATTTATTTTCGAAATATTACATTAGTAATATTTGTTTTCATTTAGTAAAATAATATTTAATCATAAATAGATTTAAACATTTAGAATTTAAAAAGTAAATAATTTTGTTGTTTTTAGATTTATAAAAATCAGCCACAAATTTTATGTAAAAAGTAAATGAGAGTTGGGAAGAGAACAATAGGCTTAATTAGTTAAATTTTGTAAAATTCATTAATTAGTGGCTTAAATATTTGGCCATAAGATAAACAACTGATGCCGACTCAGGTATGTTTTTAATTAAAATAAGTTAAAACCAAGTTCTAATCCGAATATTCTAAAAGTAAAATTAATTATAAAATCCCTGCTTTCAGATATTCGGATAAGATAAGTTGGCAACTTTTATTTTGCATCTATTTTTGGTTCTAGAGTGACCGCCCCAGGGTAGTTATATTGTAAGCTCTGTTGGTGTATATAGAGCCAATTTTATTAATTGATATGGTTGTACTATGCTTATACTATGCTTGTGCTTTTCTAGATATAGATATATCATATGCTATGCTTATATAAATAGATATTATTTAAATCTATTGAGTTGAATTAGCAGCTGAATATACTATTTTGAGAGTTTAATACAGCTGAATTTAGTGAAGCCATATCATTGATGAAATTCATAGAATACCAGCCTTTGCCTATTGAATGCAGAATGTCTGAGTAGGGACCAGTGGGAAGGTTCTCTTCCTGCTCAGGGAAATGTCCAATCTGCGGTATAACCATCAGATATCCATACCTAATGTAAACTGCCACTGCTGCTGAAAGTGTGTCAAAATTGATCATGAATCGAAGAAGCTGCCATCTCAAGAAAATACTGCTCAACTTCCATTAAAGCTTCCAGTTAAAACCGGAGAAGACAAAATGTGCACGAAGTGCCCAATTGATATGAGGTAACCTCAGTTAACCCAAGAGCTCTTGTGTTATCTATTTCACTTTAATGCCAGCTAAATTTAAATGTATTTTTTTTATTATAAATCTGTCTCATTCTATAAAATATTTTGTAATCTAACTTGTGTGCTTTTCTTTCTATCCTTGGGTTGATATTTTCTATTTTATATATTTGCTAATTTATTTCTTTTATTATAGTAGTGTGCTTAGATAGTCATCGAACGAGCAAATTATTTCTTTCCCTTTTATTAGTGTGCCACCATATTATTGCAGATAAATTGTATAACTGACCTCTTAGTAAATGTCTTTGTCTTTCAAGATAGGTATATTTTGCATTTTTTTTTATAATACGAGGATATGCGCAAAATTAATAAGTGGACTATATAATTATTTAGAAATTGGTTAGGCGCCTTTACTTATGTAGTTACCCCTTCTATACTCATTTATACTTTATATTGTGTGTTACCAGTGTAGGCATAGGAGTTGTTAAGACCTGCTTTGTTTCTCTAGGGATTTACGACTCGGACCTTTCCCTTTCCTTCTCACAGTTTTCAGATAGTGTATGCACTAGAAAGCTTATACCTGGGAATTTTACGACTAAGTCACCCATCCATGGAGTTCCATGGCACAATGCCAGACTCAGACTGTTTGTAACAAAACCTTCTATGGGGTCCATGGCAAGATACCATCCTTTCTGCTTTAATTTTGTTATTTTATTTTAATTCACAAAGCCACACGGTTTTAATGTATTGCACTCTATCACATACATTGCTCTTCCACTGATACCACCAATTTCTTGTAATATTAAAGTTGATATTTTATTCAATTGCCTGCATCTTAACCACTTCCATGCCTCTAGCTCAGTGAGCTTTCATCACACTATTCTTGAATTCAATACAAATTCTTTTATCCCATATTAAATGTATAAATAGGGCTCATATATCTTGAAATCAACCTTTCTTTATGTAACTGTACTTTTGCTTAAGCACATTATTATGATATTATCTTGCATTGACCCAAGGTATAGAGTATAAATAAATTAACAAACCATTAATGTAAATCTAAATGGCACTTCATTAAATTTATTTCAAATATTTTTTTTAATGAGTTAACGGCACGATCTGGCTTATACAGACAATTCTATCTTTATAATGTTTAATTAATAAACAGTATTTAAATTTTAATCATTTTGATATTACTTATTTATTTTCTGTGATCCACACCATTACTTCAGTCTCTTTCACATTATATATATATATATATATATATATATATATATATATATATATATATATATATATATATATATATATTTGCACCATCCATAGTCATTAATTAGTGAACCTAATGTATTGTAATATAGAGTCTCTTGCTTCTCCCTGACCACCGGCACTGGCAAGAAACTATGCTATTAGTAGCATTAGATGCGTTATCATGTAGGTGGCACTGTGCAATATAGACTTTAAATTCGAATTTAGGATTTCTAGAAGGCAACCCCTCCTAGAGTGTTGAGTTTTATGTCTGGAGTTTGAATTCTGCAGTGTGTTAATGAGATATACAATTCTGACCATTACAATATATATATTTATATAATCAACAAAATAATTGATTATTTAATCATCAATAAATTTATGGCATCATTAATGTTTTATTATATAATAAGAACACTGATTGCATAACACAGTATCATTAATAATTTTATGTTAAACTATTTTCATCATTTAATATTTATTGTGAGATGTCTTTAAATAATTTATTTAAATTTTTTAAATACATTCAATTATTATGAGTATTTTGAATGGTAATATTTCCTTTCTTTTTTATTTGCTGTTAACCTGACCAGTGATAATTCTCATATGGAAATCGAACCCGGAACTTTATTTATGAATATTAAATTTAACGTTATGTTTTAAACAACTATCCTATTTTGTTGATGATTCTCCACTTTGCTCTTAGAAAAAAGTGAAAAAATCATGAAGACTCTTATAGATAAGTATATGAATGTTCTACTGATTGTTGTTAGCTAAGAAGCAATCTTAAATCCAATATTCATGAATCTAAAAGTCCAATTTGATTTTTATATTTGTATTTTTAACTAAAGAAGAGAGGAGAATAATACCATTTGAAACACGGTACTATATACTAACCTGTGCGCTATTGCTAATAGTTGAATGCATTAGAAAAGTTTAAATAAAATTTGGATTTTTAAAAAGATATTTTACTACTAAAACATTAGCATCATAAATTTTGGGCAAATACAATATCATTAGTTTCTCTCAAGCTATTTAATGAGAAGAGAGTTATTTTCATCGTTTTACAAAGTGTTTGAAATTTTGAAAATATTTGAAGAAAATTCAAATATATTCTTTTCAAATTTAACAATAGCAATGTAAATAAGAACAAAAGCTGCAAACTTCACCTATAATATTAGTATAAGTACTCTTTTAACAAATGAACAAACTCTTTTTTTACTTTTTTTTAAAATTATAAATAAATGAATGTGGATTTGTGATAAATTTTATCAAATTCTGCTTTAAAATTTGATATTTGCTTTATAATTATTAAAATATTTGAAAAAATTCTAACATGATGTCAATTTTGATAGACGAGACATTATTTGATAAGTTTCATGTTGAGTATGGTCATGAAGAGAACAATGACCTTAAATGAAATATTTCTTTTGAAAGCAATAAAGTTAAAACAATTGATAGTTGTGACTATCTATAAGATAGAATCAATGTTATTTAAAAAATTCTATACTAGTATAAGTTAACAGAAAAATAGTAATCTAAAATGATGGAATTACTATACTTTATCTAAAGGAAATATCCAGTGATTCTCATCGAATATGAGAGTTATCAAGTTAACTTCTTTTTACATATGAAAGTGAAAATTTCAAATTACTTTAAAGTTTTGAACTGAAATTAAACTATCTGAAAGGTTATATGGATCTAAATTTTGGTTTTAGTTTGACATTTATAATAAATTTAAAGATGTTTTCTGGATTCACGTCTACATCCAAGATTCATTGATAAAAATAAACACCAAAAAGTCATCTGAGAAGAGATTTAAATACTAAGTAGAGATTTTATATGTATCTGGTAATCACTAATTACTCAAGCTTACACTAGATGGTGCTGGTGTAGTTAACTGTTTTTTTCTTCATTTATTTTTATAATTTTACCTTTCGTGATTTTTTGTTTTCAAGTATTTTTGTTAGTGTTTTTTTTTTTGTGTGTGAATTATTGTATTTTCATTTTGGGTAATGAATTCTGCTCTTTATTGATGCTTTTTTTATTATAATTTTGGGCTCTTGGTTCTACTGAACTTTTTGATTATGTTTATTTCTTTCAACATGGTATCCTTTTCATTATCATGATCTCATAAAAACATAATTTTTGTTCATAATACCTTTAACATGTACAAAAGTTTTTAAAAAGATTTATTTCATAGTTTTTATTTAGTAAGCATACATTAAAATTCCTGTTGTACTTATATGTTGGACTATCTCCATCATGTACCATAAAATATTGAATGTCTTTAAAAAAGTTTTTAAGCTTGGCAGAATGGCTCACTTATTTAGAGTGCACCTTAAAATTCTATATACAAAAATCTAAAGGTCCAAGTTTGATTTCCATGCTAGTACTGTTAATGATCAAGATAGCTAACATCTCAAGAAGAAAGAATTATACTACTCAAAATGTTGTGAACATACTAACATGTACTTACTATTACTAACAATTGAACATAATTGAAAATTTAACTGAAGTTTTAAAATTTATCCAAAGATATTCAATACTTAATATTAGTTGTTGGAAGTAGTCTAATGTATAAGTATAACTAAAATGACCTCATTGAAAAAATTAAAAGACTGAAGTGAAGTAGGGCTGGACATATTGCCAGAAGAGATGATAATAGATGAACAATTGAAGTCTTAGATTGGATTCCAAGAGATTGTAAAAGACCCAGAAAGAGACCACATGTAAGATGGATGGATGAAATAAGAAAGTGTGCAGGGGTGATGTGGAGAAAAGAAGGAAAAATCAGAGATGGATTGAACTTGGTGAGACCTTCATCCTGAAGTGGATTGATAATGGTTGATGATGAACTAAAATGATATATCTGTTATCTAACCATCAGAAAAATGGATTCTCACAGTTAGGAGTTTTTACTACGAGTAATAGTCTAGTAATTCATGTAAGGATAAAAGATCTATCATGTTGTTCGAGATAAATTTAATATTCAGTAAAAATAATCAAAGTAATGTTACCATGTTAGTTATTAGTGGGTTTTTTTTTGTTGGCTTCTGGCATATTTATGCATCCATAATTGTATTCAATAATACTCATGGATTGAAACTTTCTAGAAATGTTATTTATAAGTTTAGAATATCTGTATATATGCAGATTAAATAATAAAATAGTCATTTCACTGCCATAAAGAAGTCAGAAAGAAATTATTGCAATATGTTGTTGTTTTTACATAAAACATCTTTTGAAGTATATGGGTCAAAGTAAGAGATATCTTAAAAAACTGAACAAACAGATGCTTTGATAAACTTTCAGTATATAAAATACGAATGCAAAATTACAAATTATGGCCATAAGATGTTTCTATTTCTTTTACACCCCCCCCTTCCCATTTTGTAATTAAAAAATTCATACATATTAATAGTGCGTACATAGTAATTACTTTATACAATGTGCTAATTTGATTTTTGTATTTTGTAACCCTTTTATATAAATACTTTTAGTCCTATTTATTTTAAAATGTAATGTATGAATGTAATTATTAATTCAAATCTTATTAGGTTTGAAAAATTGTTCCATTTCCTCTCACCACAAAATCCAATATTTTGATTTTTAACTATTTAATGATATTTATAGGGAAAAAGATATAGAATAATATTTATCAATAATTTTTTATTGATTATAATTAAATATTCAATAAATTAATTCCAAAAAAAAAATCAGAATATGGAAAATTTTTAAGGCAATTAGCTATAAGTTATTTCAATTTTTTATTTATAAATTCCATTTCAGATTTAAATGGCTGCATTTGCTTTGTAAGACATAAGACGTGGGATGTGGCTAATTTTCTCAGCTAGTTGAATGATTGTAAATAAAGTCCAGATCTTTAAGTGTTTGTCAATGAAAAATAAAGCAATCACTCCAGTATATGGGACAAACAAATTATCTTTAAACTTCTTATATAAAACATAATGTCTTCTTGCAAGGTTTAGTGCATGGAAGGATGATAGATTTTGGAGATCATGTAATTGACCACAACTGTATTCTATTACTTCCTACGATGTAACTTCTTATGAGTTTCCAAGGAATAAATCATTCAATTATTCTTGTAGATCAATATCCTTTCATCTGTTTGATCCCATCCCTTGGCTTGCTGAGAAATTAAATAAAAGTATATTGACTTATATGGAAAAAAATATTGCATCACTATGCTACGTATAGGGATTTAGTTTAGTGCAATGACAAGAGTATTAGACCTGGAATGTATAATCCTCACACCAATTCCAGTGCTGGCATTTTCAATACTCAAACTTTTTAAAACTCCCTGAGCAATAAAGCCCATGTATTTATTTTGTTTTTATTTACATTTGCCCATAATCTTGAGAAATTCCTTTGTTTGTTTATTGCCAAGCATCTTTTTTCTTTAAAATTCTGTTATTAGTTATTTTTTCATATTTTCTTCTATTATTAAAATTCCCATGAGGCAATGGGGTGAAATCAATTGAATAAACTTTCTCCAGTAGAGAAAAGTGCTTCAGTTGGTTTAATCAGTAATGTTGTTATGCTCAGATTGTTACTATTTTGATGTTCAAAGACTACTTGAATCCCTTTATCCCCATCGTAAACTGGCTATACAATAAATGAATATATAAACTTTCAATTTTTTAAAAGTAAAACTTATTTGGTACAGTTTTATTTTATGTTTGATATTGCAAGCATAAGAATGTCTTTTTTGCTTCTCATTTGAGTTTCTCTCTGATAGTCCTATTTTACCTCAATGATGAGTGTTGTGAATTTAATAACTAAAGACCCCTATATCAATTGCTGGTTGAAATAAGACAACAAGTCAGTTTAAAAAGTGAACTGTTATGTTCAATCTCCTCTTCTGATGTTATATTATCTATAGAAAAACTGACTGCCCAAGAGATCCACATTTACACCATCAAATATGGATGCATATATAAAATTCATAGTTTTACATATGTATCATTGTTAAAAGGAGGTTGCCTTGACAACAGTTTGAAATTGTTGATTGTTATTGGAATTGTTTAAGTGTTGACTAGTTTTTAATGATATATATAATAATTGAACTGCCATAATGCCTTGAGATAAAATAATCTATCCATCAATCAGCCATACTCTGAAACTTTGATTTGAATTATCAGATGAACTTGAAACTTTTTTCAGGTGTTAATTAGGCTTAAGATTTATTTTTCAAGTGAACAGTTTATAGTCAACTCTGCAGACCATTCAGTACTGTGTGGTCCTCGGATATCTAGCTATTCTTAGCTAGAAAAGATGGAAAGTCACTAAAATCTTCACTACTCAGCATTTGAAAGCACGAAAAGTAATGATTTCTTTTATAATGAAAGCTTATGGTGAAGTTTTTACCTTGTAATGGGCCATTTAAAACTGTTTTATCTTTATACTATATTTACACACAATATAAATCTATAATATCCAATAGAACGAAGAGTCTAATGTTATCTTTCCTTTTAACAATTTATCTCCGGGCAAAGCGTTTAAAAAAAATTAGACAAGCATTCAACAAACATTTGCAAGGTTTGTTTTTATTAATTAATAAATAGTTTGTGTTAATCTTAATTACTTTGGAGAAAAAAAATGCAGAAATTAAAAAAAAAAATATTGGTTTATTAAAAAGCATCTCCGATTATCACGTAATTTCAGTAGAATTACTTGCTAAAAATAAATAATATAATACATTCGTAAAAAAGTAAAGATTTTCTAAATATTAATTTGTGTTTTCCCCTCTCTCTAGAGTAAAACCTTATCTAATTAATTATTAATAGTAATACAAACAGGTAACCATAAAAGATATTTAAGTAAAATCTAATATTTAGATTTTTTAAATAGTGATAATTAATAATTCGTGTCATAAATCTATAACATGAATTATATATATATATATTTAAAAGTTAAAAATATTTTCAACATTTAAAATCATTCACCTTCATTTATTTGTAATTATATATTTGACTATTCCATCATCTAGTTAAGCTGTTAAATGTTTTATTAGAAAAATTCAAACTTTATTTATTAAATTATTATTTATAACACCAGGTTAATACGAAAATGTGTTATTACTAACAGTGTGGTTTACGGATGTAAGATAAGGACAATGAGGAAGTAAGAAAGACCAAAAATTGTTGCCCCAACTGAAATGTTATAGAAGACTATTAATATTTCTTATTACTCATTTATTAGACTAGAGATTATATACTTAATGAATAATATTTCTGTAGTATAATTTTCACTATATCACTCTCACACAAGGTAGGAACTGGTTTCTATCTGCATGATACCCCTCATCAGGTGTTAAAAGTAGATAAAAACCAATCCATATCTTATGTGAGAATGGTATAGTGAAAATTATATTACAGAAATATTCATTATAGAAGACTGGTATATCTTGGCCAGCTCAAAAAAGTAATGAATGAATTTTAGAGAAAGACACCTGTGGAAATGGTTATAATATATTTAGGATGTTTAGAACAACATTAACTTTTAGAAGTAACCTCTCTGGAATCTTTCCTGGAACTGATTGAAGTTGTAATGCATGTATTTTATAGTCAGTTACAATAGCATTAGCATTTCCTATTGGTGAGTACTATGCCCTTATTTGGAGAAAAAGTTCCCACACTAATCTTCTGGATACTCAATTAGATATCATGAGAAATATTACTGGTGCATTCAAATCTACTCCCTTGCAATTGTTTCCAATTCTTTCACATACCGGACATCAGAAGAGAAGTTGCCCCAAAGAAATAATATAATAGACTATTAAAGAGATCCGTTTGCCAATACCTTAATTTTCACAACCTAAGACTTATGTCAAAGTAAGATTATTTTTTTTAGATATTCAACCAATAATTGTAGTTTAGGAAATGAAATTTTTATGAATTTTCAAATAATTTTTTTCCAAATCTTACAATAAAGCCATCTGGATTTCAAGACTCATTAATAGATTTTGCAGAAGTCATGGTCAATGCACTTACCTGTTTTGTAAATGAAATTTAACTAACACTAATCTGTATAGATATGGATAAATAAACCATATACCACAGAGATAATGTTTGATGAATCCATGGCTATTGTGGTAGAATGGGACTTAATAAGCAAATATATATCTTGTTGCACTCTCTATACATTCTTGTTTTTGATATTTTGTTAATTGATAAGATATCTGAAAGAAAAAAAAGTCCATATGCTAAATAAATACATAATTTCTGTTAAATGTTGGAATTAATCTAATATGTAATAGGTAAAGTATTATCATTACTATTCTTATAGACAATGACTTTCATTTATTATTTTTGTGTATGTTAAATCCTTTGCCTGAAGTTACATGGAATAACTGGGCAACAGAGAGCTACAATTATTTGCTCATCAACAAAGATAGGTGTGCCATCATTTGAAACCTTTTAAACAGAATTCATTTAACATTTCAGTTATAAACTAAATCATAATTTTAATGAAACCATTAAGATGCAAAATTCTTTCCAAATAATGAAATGATGGAAAACATAACATTGGTCCTATAATTCTTACATTATCCAAGTGATGAGGGCAGGCTATTCATCAAGTAATTGAAGTGATAATGATTAAAATCATTCTATTATTCACTTTTTCAGAGTTACCAAATAGGCTTATTCACAACAAAAACATCAAAGACAAATTAATTTAATATAAAGATTATTATTGTGTGGCAGTGAAAACAGAATATATTGTGCATTTGATTACTTATTATAAACATTGTAATTGGACAAATTCTATTATTTATATATGAATGTATTTATATAGAAGGTAATCACCCCTACTTACTGGCCCCATTCAGCAGTGGTGTGAAAACTACAAGAATACTCTCACCCCAGCCATGTGATAGACTTTGAAAAAATAAAAATGATATCATTTTCAAACTCAAATGCACTTATATGAACCAATCTTAAGTGTCTAGAAGTGAGAGCATAAATATGACTTTAAAAATAAAACAATTTTTATTTTTTCAAAGTCTTTATCTTGTGGTTGGGGCAAGAGTATCCTTTGCAGTTTTAACACTACTGTTTAATTGTACTAGTGATGAGGGATAATTACCCACTTTTATATAATTACAATCTAAATACTGTACTTGTAAAATGTATTGATTATTACATATGAATGTACTATACATGCTGAACAAATCATACAATATGATATAATATAAAATCCTTGTATAATAGCAATAATTGTGTGTGTATATATATATATTAACAATACATAAAAGCGGTTTTCGACAAATATTAATTTTTGCCCTTTTCAGTGTGTTGGAACTATTTTAAATTTACAATCTAGCTTGCATACATAACAACATCTATCTGTTTTATATAACAATAACTAGAACATATTATAACAATAATACAATAAGTACAAGGAACTATGCATATTGTATTATTATTATAATAGGTTCTAAATTACTTTTATATAAAAAAGATAGATGTCATTGAGTATGTAATGTAGATTCTAATTGTAAAATAGTTGTAATACATTAAAAAGAGCAAAAATTAATATTGTTATTATATATATATATATATGAAAAAACAAATACAAGTTAATCACGTAACCTGCTATCACTTGTTATTTATGTCCAAAAGATGGCGCTATACCAAAACCGCCGAACAAGTGTAAGATTTGTTTTACATAAATGAAAAAAGAGTCAGAAATTAACTACCTCTTTCATTTATGTAAAACAAATCTTACACTTGTTCGGCGGTTTTGGTATAGCGCCATCTTTTGGACATAAATAACAAGTGATAGCAGGTTACGTGATTAACTTGTATTTGTTTTTTCATAAATGTACCTTTAGAGTTTTCTTGCAATGATATATATTGCAGAGACTTTTATTATATGGTGATTCTGAACTGAGATCAGACCCATATAAATATCTAGCTTGCTAGGCTGGGTTTGAAGACTTTTCCGGTCTGAAAAATTCACGCTTGCAATCTGATAGAAACGTTTTGCATAAACACTTGAGAGTCAGTGTTTAGATCTAGTTTCTATACTCTATCTCCCACTGAGGATAGCAAACCAGCTTGAAATCAGCTGATCTGGGAGGTGAGCAAATGAAAGAGGTAGTTAATTTCTGACTCTTTTTTCGTTTATGTAAAACAAATCTTACACTTGTTCGGCGGTTTTGGTATAGCGCCATCTTTTGGACATAAATAACAAGTGATAGCAGGTTACGTGATTAACTTGTATTTGTTTTTTCATAAATGTACCTTTAGAGTTTTCTTGCAATGATATATATTGCAGAGACTTTTATTATATGGTGATTCTGAACTGAGATCAGACCCATATAAATATCTAGCTTGCTAGGCTGGGTTTGAAGACTTTTCCGGTCTGAAAAATTCACGCTTGCAATCTGATAGAAATGTTTTGCATAAACACTTGAGAGTCAGTGTTTAGATCTAGTTTCTATACTCTATCTCCCACTGAGGATAGCAAACCAGCTTGAAATCAACTGATCTGGGAGTGAGCAAATGAAAGAGGTAGTTAATTTCTGACTCTTTTTTCGTTTATGTAAAACAAATCTTACACTTGTTCGGCGGTTTTGGTATAGCGCCATCTTTTGGACATAAATAACAAGTGATAGCAGGTTACGTGATTAACTTGTATTTGTTTTTTCATAAATGTACCTTTAGAGTTTTCTTGCAATGATATATATTGCAGAGACTTTTATTATATGGTGATTCTGAACTGAGATCAGACCCATATAAATATCTAGCTTGCTAGGCTGGGTTTGAAGACTTTTCCGGTCTGAAAAATTCACGCTTGCAATCTGATAGAAACGTTTTGCATAAACACTTGAGAGTCAGTGTTTAGATCTAGTTTCTATACTCTATCTCCCACTGAGGATAGCAAACCAGCTTGAAATCAGCTGATCTGGGAGTGAGCAAATGAAAGAGGTAGTTAATTTCTGACTCTTTTTCGTTTATGTAAAACAAATCTTACACTTGTTCGGCGGTTTTGGTATAGCGCCATCTTTTGGACATAAATAACAAGTGATAGCAGGTTACGTGATTAACTTGTATTTGTTTTTTCATAAATGTACCTTTAGAGTTTTCTTGCAATGATATATATTGCAGAGACTTTTATTATATGGTGATTCTGAACTGAGATCAGACCCATATAAATATCTAGCTTGCTAGGCTGGGTTTGAAGACTTTTCCGGTCTGAAAAATTCACGCTTGCAATCTGATAGAAACATTTTGCATAAACACTTGAGAGTCAGTGTTTAGATCTAGTTTCTATACTCTATCTCCCACTGAGGATAGCAAACCAGCTTGAAATCAGCTGATCTGGGAGTGAGCAAATGAAAGAGGTAGTTAATTTCTGACTCTTTTTTCGTTTATGTAAAACAAATCTTACACTTGTTCGGCGGTTTTGGTATAGCGCCATCTTTTGGACATATATATATATATATATATATAATATAGCTGTTATGTAAAGATATTTTCTTTTATATATAATTTATTTATGTAAAAGGAGCATAATGGAATAATCTTTCCATTTTTGATGATACCAAAAAAAAAATAACACAATGATTCATTTACTTAGATTTACATCACATGAACTGAGGATATTGGATGTGTAGGCACTAGATAGGGATTTTATGCACAAACCTTTCTGCATCCATTGATTACTCTGGTTTGCACTGAGTGGAGAGTTTTGCCTCTGTTACTTACATTTAATGTGTGTTTGTCAACTGTAATGTCTATAGGACATCATTCTGCTCTTTAATCATCTATGCAAGCATGAGTGATCAATGAAACCCAGATGATAATCAAACTAAATCACTGGCTAGGTTATGGCTATACTATATTAAAAAAAATATAGCTTTTATTGCAGATATTCAGAATCCATCTTTTAATCCTATAATGCTATTCAAGATAATAAATAAAAGTAGCTTTTGTATAGCAGTGGTGAAAAACTGTTTACATAAATTAATTGGGTATTTTCTTCAGAATATAGAGTAGACAAAATATTGCAACTCAATATTTTTTTTCAGAAAGACTGGAGTACAGTCATATATATATATATAATTTATGTAAACAAGCATATTTGTTTAAACAGATATATCTAAGAGCTGTCATTGACTCATTAACCATGAGAATAATGAGTCACTATCAAAATATTGCCATATTATGGGATTAGAACATTTTTATGGACTTGCAATTATCCAATTTGATTTGCATATTCTATGAAACATTATACCTTCAATGTCTTTTATACAATTTTCATCAACATATAATTTAAATTCTCACTTCAAAAGTCAAAACCATTACCATAATACACACACATATATATATATATATTAAAGCTAAAAATCCTCAAGGCTAGATAGGTTTATAATTATCAATAACAATCATAATCTCTGCTTTCAGAATAGGTTATATTTACCTGTTTAATGAAGTTTATTTATACTTTTTTGAATTCACTCTCTGTAATCAGGTTGCAATCTTTAGTGCCTATATAAATATATTAGACCATAAATAAAGGTGGATTTTTACCTCTATTGTTAAAAGGAGGTTGCCTTGACAACAGATTGAGATTGTCGACTGTTACTGATATTGGTATTGTTTAACTGTTGACTTCTGTCATATATTTGCATATATGTAAAGGTAAATGTTAAATAGCTTTTAAATAGCTCATAATGGCTTTCCAAGTCTTTTCTTAAAACCCAGAAAAGTACATTATTTTCCAGGATTAGCCTACTAATAGATGGTAAGAATTTTGGCTTTTTTTTTAATCTTTATTTTATTTCTATATAAAAATTATTAGATACTAATTTATTAAACAATATTGTATAATTATTTGAATTAGCAGTGAGCCAGTTAACTGTAACAAAATTTAGTAAATAAAAAAATTCCATGTTTTATTTGTTCAGGTTTAAATCCAAATCTTAATCATAATAGGTGGATGTAATATTCTCAATATGATGAGACCCTATATGTGTATGTTTGAATAATGAAATATATACCAAAACAACTATCATGTTTATTCATTATTACTCCTCTGCACGATGAAGGTCTCTCCAAATTAAATATTGTTTCACCATTCCACAGCTTCTCCTACATTACACCAACAAATTTTGTTATTTAATTCATCCATTTTATATGTGGTCTCTTTCTCTTTTGGCATCTACATTAAGACCTCAACATTTATTTATTACAATAAAAAGATATTGAGTAAGAAAGCAATTTTTAGAAATACACAATGCTTTGATGAAATACTGCACTCTTAATATTATTAAAAATATATTTTATTCTTTAATCTGATGCTAGATAAGCTGCATATGTTGAATAATTAAATATTTTTTGAAAAGTGAATGAATCTTCATGTACACTTCTCCAAAGTTTTGTCTTCTGTCTAATTTTCTGCGCTTCATTATTATCTTATTTATCTCCAGTTGCTAAGATAAACTTACTTCGATTTTTTATTCACAATCACCAGGGTGATATATCTTTTCTCCTTTTGTTTGATAAAGCGTATCTTTTCTTTTATAACAGCAACGGATTTTTTTAGACGCAAAAAAAAAAAAATCCCACGAGTTCATTTTTAAGTCTTAAAAAAAAAAATCAAGGTTAACTCTTTAATTGCTAGATGTAACATAACACGTTACCTCAAAAAAAAAAAAACCCAGACTGATTGCCCGTAATATTAACATCATTTTTCTCTCAGTTGAAGTTCTATACAAATGATTAATATTCTCATTCACAACGTTAAAGTTACCTAATGTGCTGGAACGTCTTAAACATTTTTATTAATTCCAAACAAAAAAAATGTTCATAAATTTTACAATATTTTGTTAGCAATTTAAAATGTGAAAGTATATTTATAAATCATGCCTTCTCGATTTAAAAATGTAAATCCTTCATTTATTAATTCACAGATTATTTAGAACAGAACCATTTAAATAATATTATAACTTCGCCTAGAATCTTTAATACCTCTCAATATGTTATGAGATTTTTTTTTTTTAATAAGCTTTTCTTCATATATATTAATTCTCTACTGGGTATGCATTATGCAAATAATCTGCATAATCTATTTGATATGCAAATTAACTTCTAACAGTTATTTTATACAAATATAAAATTCTGCCCCCCCCTTTTTTTTTTTCTTGCCTTAATGGAAACTTTATTAATAAGAGTCTTTATCTTATAAAGTAAAAGATGATAAAAAATAAGATATAAAAATATAATTCAAAGTATGTTAGTGAAGTATTTGCCCTGTACGAGTGTTAGAGCAGCCAGTGTTGAAGTTTGAGGTTATATAGGTAGTGGCTCACTCTAATCATTTTCAGAGCTCAAACTTTTTATAAATCCCTGAGCAATTAATCCATTTGAATAACCCACAAGGGCCACAACTGGTATGTGATAATCCTATAAATTTTCAAATGTCTTAATTTCATATTTTTAAAATTGAACAGATGACCATCTCAATACCTTCCTACATATCTCTCCACTTTTCAAAAATCAAATCAATTTGAATTTAGTTCATGTAGTGTAACTTTTATGCCCCCCCCTCCATTTTTTGGATTAGTGATATCTCATACCACTTGTAATATAAATGGATGTAAATTTTCTTCATCTTTTGTAATGAGTGAGTGCAAGTAAATTTAGTTCCATAATGCATTTCTGAAGTTGGTTTCTTTAGATATGATTACATATCTAGATTGCTAATATATTTATCACAGATATTTAAAATTAAGATAATTCAAATGAGACACTGTCTCTTTCCTGCAATATACATATTAAATTTATACAAATAATTTGTCATTTGAATTATCAAACTCATAATAGGATCAAATTCTGAGTTAAGCATAGCCAATAAGTGTTGGTTTATATAAAAATAAGCTCTAAGCATTGATTCACCTACACTTTTAAAACATTTATTGATGCGTGAATGCAAGAAAATTTAATACTAATAGCATGTGTCTGAAATTTATTTTTTCCATATGATTAGATATATAGAGCACTAATATGTTTGTTACAGATGTAATACTTAAAAAATATATACATTTAACTTGTTATCATGCTGTTTAACAAACTTTTTAACAACTGCAATAAGAAAAATTTCTTTTTTTCTTTAAAATATATGTCTTATAAACTATAATCTTCATTTCTATGAGGGATTGTTGGAGACATTTTTGTTATTCAAATATTTTTGCTTGATATCTTTTTTTCTGCTTGCTTTTTCATCTAAAATAATTGCTTTTAGGCATTAACAATATCTCTATACTTTTTAAAAATTATGGATTAAAAAAATAAAAGCAAGACTTCCATTAGGTGTTTCAAGTTTTTTTATCCCTGCATTTTATACCATATTCAGTGGAAACTATTAATACAGTCAGAACATTCAAAAAATATAATTAGATAATCAATGCTGCAAATGGAGTTCATAGGAATAGGGTATCTTCTTGAATTGGTGAAGATTGTATCTTATTACAATCATTATTTTGTTTTTACAGTCAGGGAGTGTACTTATTATATAACCTTTATTTTGAACAAATCCACATTTCTTATTACTTTTACAATGCTTATTTTATGAAAATTAATCCATCTGACACTTTCAATTGCTCAGCAATCTTCCTAAGAGATACAAGATGTATATATACATAAATATGCAAATACTTAATCATATAAACAGACATTATATCTACTTGTAAATGACTCCTTTCTTTACATATATATTATTATATATATTGATATATACATATGTGCATACACACCATATATATATTCTAACCTCCCCCCGCGCATCCTCACCCCAAAATATACTGTTTATTACTAATATTACGGGTTCTAGCTCAGTTAACAAATAAATAAATGAAATATTCAGCATTAATTAAAATGATTACTAGCTCTAATTTTTAAAATACAAATACGGTTCAATTTTTAAAATGAATTAACAAATATTTACTATTTTCATGAGACATGGAGTGACAATACGGGGAACGAGATAGACTACATTGAGACATTATCCACACGATACTACCTCAATGGCATAAGAACACTATCCCCTCTTTTTACTATACCAAATAATTAACTCATAGTATTCTTACGACTTTCTGAGCTCTATTCACTACGATAAAAAATAATAATCATATCTTAATCTTCTTTATAACAAGAATCTAGCTCAATTAAATAAAATGAAGTAAAATAAAATAAAATCTCAGGTTCATAAATTGTATTCTAACTGATTTAAAATTACGGTAGTAAAATATGAAAAGGGAATTTTATGTCATAATCTACTACACAACAACTAACAATAATAAAATAATAATAACAATAATAATATAATATAGTCTTATTTCTTCCTAAAATGAAATAAATAAATACGTACGTGGTAGTATTTTAATAATCTGACAACAGAATACGTGTGGCAACATTAGCATATAATTTAATGTAATATTGTGGCAACCGACTTATGACCAATAAATAATATAAAATTATGATCTTTTAATTTTAACATACCAATAAATTCTCAAAATTATTATAACACTTTTATGTTTACCCTTTGTGCAAAACCTATATGTCTGTTTCAATTATAAATGTATCGTGATTTCATGCATCCATGTGGAGAAATAACAACGCGGACACAAGACTTTAAAACAAATTTAAAACAAAGTTTATTAACAACATAAATAAATTAACAATATTTTTACACTATATACATTGGATATCCCTTACTTTCATATCTCAACTTAGTTTATTAGTTTATAAAATGAAATCAAAATATTATTTATTTTTCCTAGTTAAATCTTATCTTTTTAACACTTAAGAAAATACAGTATTATTACTTGATTTATTATTATGGTTAGCTTATTACAAAATGCATTTCTTATATGATTATCACAAACACTTTTCATCCCTAATATTATTAAAATTATATTTTTTACAAAATTTACATTCGTAGTAAAATTCTACAAAATAACAAATTTTAGTTTTATATGGGTTGTATGGAATCTTACAAAGTCAAAACATTGTACTACACTCGGTATTAGGTTTTTATTGTTCATTATCCGATGTTTATTAATCCTAATATTCTCATTCAAGCCTTACTTCGGATGATATAATTATAACTATTAATATACCATGCACAAGTATATGTTTATTATACATTATTTAACTATTTTCTTAATAAATATGCAATACTTATTTTCTAAATATTATTTAAAACATTCAAATTTTATTATCACTTTTTAAAATACTTGGTTTAGATTTCTTTTCAAAATCTTATATTCATTTCTGAATTAATTTTACAATGTATTATATGATTCTTTCTCTCTTTATGATATTTTGGACTTTCAATTTTAAAGTTACACAATTCTATACATTCCAGCAAATAAACTATTCTTACATAAACGATAACATATCTTCAGTTCTATTTTATTCATTATTTCTTTGAAAATATCTTTCTGACCGATGCAGATTCACAAAATAAGGATAGCGAAGATAGATGCATAGGATCAAAATACAACTAGAGTATTACTCGTCATAAACCTTGACAATCATGGCACAGTGAATTAAAAGACACTATAGAGGAGTGACCTTTACCTGTCTACCAACCTCTATTATAGGAACGATGTTAAAGCTATTTCTTCAGCTTTATTCTTACATCAAAAGTTTAAAGATATGCAAAAAAAAAAAACACTGTCCAAACTATATGTGTTCAGTCATAGGGCTTAGTTAACTATACTGAAATCACACAAAACTAACTATGATCCAAATCCTTTATTTTTCCTATTCCTTAAAAAAAAACATCATCTTGGTTTCCTCTCCACTGTACTTCCAAGTCACTATCCGATCTCATTTCTCAAGATTTTTCTATACTGTACATCGACAAATACATATCTGCATTTCTAACAATAATAAAATTCATTTATTTTAAAACTATTCCACTGTTCTATAAGAAAATCTTTTTACTACTTTCCTCGTATATTTAATCATATACAAACTATTTTAAAATATCTGAATACTTTATCACATGAAAGTTCAAAAGAATCACACAATTGTTCGGTTAAATTATATTATTAATATACTTTAAATAAATTATTGCATGCATATTCCGAATTACTCCTATCTCATTATATGTCAAAATGTTGTATAAAATGTGTACATATAATTTAAACTTTCACACTTCATTCTTAGTCAATAGATGATCTAAAAAAAAAAATACATTATGCATTATAAATAACTATTAAAATTACCAAAACGACCTTTATCTCTTCGATCGCGTTCCGTAGGCTTCACCATCCCATTGATCCTTGTAGATATAATATTTACATCCATACACTTTATTTTAAACACTATTTCTATAATTTTATCAAGCTATTATATTTAAATTTTAATATTACTAAATTTATGTTTTATGTTTCCCTAATCTCACATAACATTTTATATTTTAAAATACATTAGTAAAAATATTTCAAACTATATTTTGTACTTCTTCATCAAATTTTCTTGAAAACCGTTCATATTAAAGCTAAAAAAAAAATGTTTATTATTTCTTCTTCAGTCACTTAATGTTCTATTTTAAGGTAAAACAATTATTGCTCTGTTTAATAAATATTCCTAGATGACAATCCTTGGTTTTTTATAATATTTAATACAATTATTAATTATGATATTAGTTAATCCCGTAAAGAAAACGTCTACATATTCTCTTCTAATATTTTCTGCTAATATTTTCTCCCGCGCGACTTTTACGATGCATCTTCTCAGTACTTTGATTTAAATATTCAACAAAACTTTTCTGTTTCCATGGATTCATTTTCATTAAGTAATTTAAATTTATATTTTCTAAATCAAGCATTTCTCCAATGAACACTTTATAATATTTTTTAATTCTTCTTAGAGAAAGTTTTTCTGTTCCTTTTTTTCATAAAAACACAATAGCTCTTTCATGTTATTATTCTGTAACTTTTTTTTTCTTCTTTTAAAATTCTGGTACTATATTTTTGTAATGTTTCCTTTAAAAAGATAAACATTCTTTCTCTGTTATAACTTTTACATAATTTTTTTTCTTTATGATATGCGCATCTTAATTTTCCCATAGAGAAGAATAAAAAAAAAAAACTTCAGAGTAGCCTTACAAATTTGTGCGTCATAAATTTTTCTGACGGCAAATAACTTCTCTTTTAAGTTTTCCGTATAGCGTCCAAATTATATTTCTCTGAGTTACAATAATAAGTTTCTGGTTGAGCATAAATAAAGCTGTATCAAGGCACTTTACAAATATTTTTCCTTTATCATAACTTCTATATACTGTTTTCTGTAGTATTTCCATTTTTACTGTAAGGTTTTGGCTAAACTTGAATAAAATTACTGGCAAGAAAACTTTTAAAAATTAGCCCTTCATGTAAAGGCAGTTCAAAATAACATTACTTAAAAAAAAACTTTTAAAATAAATACAAAATTTTAAAATTATATCCCTTTTCTAGCTTACGATCTTATCCAGCTAAAAAAATATGTTACTCCCTCCTTCACTTACACATTACTTTCTCCCACTTCGTCTAATTCCTATATTTTGTCTGCTAAAATACCTCCGTTGATTGGTTAATGACTTTTTTAGCGCGAACAAATTTACACATTTTAGTTTTATAATAGATTAAACCTCTTAAAATAAAGAATTTATGACGTCATGTCTTAAATATTACTTAGAATAATATTTTTAAATTCAATTATAATTTTATCAAAATCATTTAAACTTCAAAACAATTATTAAAACAATATTTAATATCTATTTTAATATTAATATTTAATTTATCTTGTTTTTATTTAAATAAAATATTTAATTTTTTTATTAACTGTATTCAACTTTTAAACACTACTTAAATATCACATCATTTAAACATTTAAAATAACTATTTAATATTTCAACACTTACTCTAACGATAGATAGCAATTATATTTAGTTTCATAATTTACAAACTTTATTATTATATTCTAACAAGCGTGTGTGTGAAGGTATATAATATACAGTCACATGATTACTAACTTTATCAGATGATTTTTTTTTATTTTACGTCTCGGTCTAAATTACCAAAACTGATATATTTTATAAAAAATTTGGAAAATAATTTAAAAATGTAGAACTAAATATAATTCTCACCATCCTAAAGTTTATCTTAAAATATATTAGATTAAATTTGAATATCAACTATAATTATAATATTACATATCGTTTTTATTTAATTTATTAGTTTTAAAACATTACAATTGGATTGTTAATATACTTTTAACTATTTATAGCTGTATTATTTTATATGGCCAGCTTTTACAACCATAAGCAAGGATATCTTTAAGCTTTATTTAACTGTTTTCTTTTAAAATAATCCATTACACTTTTATACCAGGTATTTTCAGCCTTAAATTGTACTATAAGATCTAATCGATCATACAATTATCAATATATTACACAAACGTATTTTAAAATTTAAAATTTTTTAGCAATTGACCATTCTACCCTATTATGACCTATAGATAAGGGCACAATATATATATATATATATATATTTAAATACAGATATACTTTAATATCCCTGGAGATTAGATGTAATTATAGAGGATTTGAACCCAGACTTTCAAGCTCCAGCTTCCTTCAGCTATCCAATCTGTCTCATACAACTGTGTGTGGTTATGTGTAAAAGTTGTATGAGAAAGATTGAATAGCTGAAGGGAGTTTGAAAGTCTTCATATATATATATATATATATATATATATATTCATCAATTAAACTACATATACGTTTAATGTATATAGTGTTGTATGTTTCTATGATTTAAGTATTTATGTATCCATGTACTTATATATGGCTTGAACCTATGAGGAAGTCAGATGAATTAATTTTAATCAAATAGGGACTGAAAAAGTAATAAGAAAAATGGATTTGTTAGATTTTTTGTAATTTTATCAATGCATAAAGAAGGATAAGTTGACAACTTTTGTTTCTGGTAAAAATCACATGCTATTCATTTATTGATTAATATTAAACCCTATCTCAATTACTATAGGTTAGATATTTGAAATAAAAGTTCTATAATTGCATAGTAAGTCCCAGGAAAAAGATAACTGATGAGTAATGAAACAAGGCATTATTTATGTTTTGTTTTTATTATTGATTATTTTAAATAGTCTTTTTGTGACCCCACACATATCTGAACAATTATTACAAAACTGTTTGAATAAGTCTTTGAAATCTTCTGCCTGAATCTGCTACAGAGACTTTGTTGTGAGCTTCTAAATGACCTAATCGAAACATATTATACTCCTTTCATGATCAACATTAACATGGAAATATGTAAAAATCAGAAGCTAGATCAGGAACAAAGTGGAATCTCAAGCACAACAATGTCTTTTTTGACCCAAAATAATCACACATGTTTTTAGCATTGAGTTCCAGTGCATTATCATGTAACAATATTCTAGAGCCTCATGAAATTAAGATTTCTTGTTCAAATATTGATCTACATATAATTCAAAGTGCCCAAATAATAAATAGTGTTTCCATTTGATTTTAAAAAATGTTTTCAAGGTGAATAACACCTTTGCATTCCCAATTTTGTGTTTTTTTCCTGGCAATATTTATTTCATATTCTGTCTTATATTAGAAATACTATCTCTCATCATCTGTTATGATGGTTGACAAAAATTATGGATCCATATATGTGTTCTTTGCATGTTTCTGCATTATATCACTCTGACATCTTTTTGTTCAACTGTCAATAAGTCAGGCACAAAGTTCATGAACATCTTCAAATCTTCATTAACATGTGATGCACAGTGATTTTGGGAATGGCAGTAAACACCTCAGTGAGTCTGAAAAACACGTAGAGTTTAAAGAATTTTGGAAACTTTTTACATACCATGGCTGATTTTCAGTGCTCTTTCTACCATCACAGAATATTCAAAACCAATTGAAAACATATTTGTATTCCATGGATTCATTTTTGTATACAGTTTGAATATACAATTGTTTCACTAATGGATTTGCCAACTTTAAAATGATTTAATGCTAGCATGTTATTTAATCATGGATTTTTTACAAAAATATGAAATACACTACCACATTTCACATCATAACTCTTACTTAAATATGCTACTTGAAAAATTTTATGGTTAATAGATAAACTATGTTATTATCAACCATATGCATTGATTTAGAGATGGCACTATAGGTACTTGAATAAAAAACAAGTCATTTTACACTGAGACATACCATATATATGTGATGTAGAAGAAGTTATAATGGTCACCCAGTCTAGATTTAAATTCCAGATTATTCACATGGTAAGAGAAAGTATTAACAACCACATAACAAATTTCTTCTAAAAAAATTAAGTACAAAATAAATGTGAATTTTGTAGATCAAAATAAAATTTAACATTAAATTTTACCATATAAACCTAGAATTGAAGTCATTATACATATTTTCATAAATATTTAATTATTGATATTTAAAATAAATGTTAATTAATGTTTATTTCAAACTAGCTAATTATCTTTTAATTATTTTTAAATAATGATACTTTCTTTTAGAAAATTTCTACCAATCCTCAGAAGAGAAATAATGAATTTATTTTCTGCTGAATGTCATCTGATGGCTGTCATCTTTTTATAAAACATGATTACAAAATCCCTGACTGATTAATCTCAGTAAATATCTTAATGGCATGTCAGCTGTATGATGTGCATAAATATTAAAGAATTAAGATCTGAGGAATTTTCCATTCTTATAACATAAACTAAGTTTTTCATTAAAAAAAAAACATTAATTTTAAACACTTATGAGACTACAATTGCTTTTTTTTTAAATAACAGCTTTTAATAATTTTTTAAATATTAAAACAACCATTCTTGACTGGGAAATGGTATGAAAGCATTGATTCTGATATGAAAACAATAATTCATTATTTTTAGTTCAACTAATAGTGCATTTTTTATAAATACTAAATATCATTTAACATTAAAAAATAATAGTTAACTTTTATTATAATACACTTTCATTACTGTAGAAACAATGAAAATAACTTCATAACTCTCATATGTGTTGAAAATTATGGGGAGTTTTCTTAGAAAAAGTATAATTATCCTGTAACTTTATATCACAATATTAATGTTGTCCTAAGTGATAATGACCTCTGCCTTTTTTAAAGAAATTTCCCATAATGCTTTTATTGATGTTTTAATTGAAAAAAATCTGAAGAGTTAAGTAGGTATGAAATTTGTCTTTGTTCTTTGACAGCAAAAATGCCCAGAGGCCATTCATATTAATATGGTCTGGTTTTCATGCCATTATTTTGAAATATAATGAAATATGATTGTTTTTAATATTTATAAAATGTTTTTTATTATTTTGGTTGATTATTTAAAACAAAAAGAAATACACAAACAAATTTGCAATTTATTCATTTATGTTTTATTTTTACAAATAGAAGTTAATAAACTTATCCCTAATACAAAAAATGCACAATGTATTACATCATTATCTGACAGGATTGGTTTGGTATTAAAATTCTTTCAAATATTGTAAGAAAATATGCTTTAAAGCATAATTGGATAGAGTTATCATAAATGTACCTTCGTTTGTACATATTTAAAAAAATGTAAAATAAAAAAGATTTCATTCATTTTCATAAAAAGTGTTTATTAAATATCTAGGGTTACATTTATGTCACATTGTCATATTCTTAATTCAGTTTTTAATATTTAAAATGATCAAATATGATTTTTAAAAATATTATTCATTTATAAAATTAAATTAAAAAGAAATCAAGTCCAAATTATTGAGTTTTTAAAGATTTTATATGAACATAAAGGTAGAGCATTTCCAAAAACTCTCACCAGATAGAATTACAAATATGTCTGAATGTAAAATTAAATAAAATTATCATATTTAGAAATACATATATACGAATTTAGCTCTTAACAATGATATAGATTTAAATTTGTAGAAACTACAATTAGTACTATTATATATCAAACAGGCAAAATTCTCCATACAGTAATGCCACTCAGTGCAAGAGTAATCAATGGATGCCAGAAGGCTTGTGTATAAAATATCTACCTAGTGCCTACTTATCCAATATCCCCACTCTAGCTTGTGGCTTTCATCAGTGACGAGCCTTGGATATGAGAGCACTGCACCTAGGTCTTAGGATCTAACACAATCCTCAAGTAACCAGCTTTTATGTCTTAGGATCTAACACAATCCTCAAGTAGCCAGCTTTTATCTCCACTTAACTACAAAACTATGAATTGAAAATTGAAAACACAATATTTTCAATCCAATCTCATTAGTTTGTATAGTCATATAGGTCTGAACTCAGTTCAGTACCCATACATTTTGGTGTCTGTTTTTTAATAACCATAGCCACCATTATTCTATTAAGTAGGATCCGTATTAAACCACTAAACATCACATGATCACCATTTCTTATGCTTACTCATAACTTATTAAAACAGGCAAAACTCTCCATACAGTTGTGCCACTCAGTAAAAGCCAGAGTAATCAATGGATGCCAGAAGGCTTGTGCATAAAATCCCTATCTAATGCCTACTCATCCAATATTCCCAGACTAGTTTCTAGCTTGTGGCTTTAATCAGTGAAGAACCTTGGATATGAGAACACTGCATTTAGACCTATATGACTATATAAGCTAATTAGTTTGGATTAAAAAATTATTGTTTTCAATTTTAGACTCATAGTTTTGCAGTTAAGTAGAGGCAAAAGGTGACTGAGGATTGCATTAGATCCTAAGATCTAGGTGCAGTACTCTCTTATCCAAGGTTTCTCACTGATGAAAGCCACAAGCTAAAAACTAGTCTGGGAATATTGGATGAGTAGTCACCAGATAGGGATTTTATGCATAAGCCTTCTGGTACCCATTCATTATTCTGGCTTATACTAAGTGGCATTATTGTATGGAGAGTTTTTCCTGTTTTAATAACAGCTATGAGCAAGCATAAGAAATGGTGATCATGTTATGTATCAAACACATGGTTATAGAAATTGGAAAACAAATGCTAGTGACTTTCAATATGCATTTCAATGCAACTAGATCTCTTTACTAAATCTAAGCCTGATTGGTTGAAAATAAGACTTGATTGAGTCAAAATCCATATTTGACAATACTAGTATTTTTAATGGCTTATTAGCAGTTAAAAATTTTAAATCTTTGTGCATGCACAAAAAGAGATAAATGGCTAAAAAGAAAGATTGTCACATATGTATATAAAATCTTGCATTATCTGACCTTTTTTAAATTTACAGACTACACTTAAAGTTAAAAATAATATAATTATTTCTAATCTTATAAAAATTATTAATAAAATTATATCAAAATTGGAAAAAAATAAAAATCCTTATGCTGCTCTTCTGCAAAATAATAATCAGAAAATAAATTCTTTACAACAGCTATATAATCAATAATAATTTTATACATTAAAAGCACTTTTTCAGCACCCACTTTGGTGCCCTTTTCAAATGTTGCTAATCTATTTAATGTTGACTAATTATTTCAGACATAAAACTATCCATTGTGAAATAATGGAATTAAAACAAACAATAATATTATAAATAATTAAAACAATCAAAAACATCATATATAAATTCAGTAATTATAAAATAATTGACTATATCTTAACAATACATTGAATAAATATTACATGCATTTTTTTATACAATTATATATGTCATTTGATATAATTTTCATTCATTTTTAATCACCCAATTGTTAGTCAAATTTATAGAAGTCTTGTAAATATTTGTACAATTATTCAAATTATTTTTAATATAGTATGTTTCATATATTTGCCTTCTTTTTGGACCTTTGATGTAATTTAAATATTTAGTGCTTTATGTAGCATCTATTGTATGCCCATATTTCAAAGAACTTAATTATGCAATTAATGGAAGAGATGATAAATCTGCATTATATATTCATTATTTGAAATATGGGTATAGAATATATGCCACAAAAAGCATTAAATATTTAAATTACATCAAAAATCCAAATAGAAAACAAATATATGAAACATACTATATTAAAAATAATTTGAATAATTATATGAATATTTACTAAGACTTCTATAAATTTGGTTAACAATTGGTTGATTAAAAATGAATGGAAAACTATATAACATGATATATATAATTGTATAAAAATGCATATAATATTTATTCAATGTATTGTTATAATATAGTCAATTATTTTGTAATTACTGAATTTATATGTGAGGATATGATTTGTTTTAATTCCATTATTGGACACTGGATGGTTTTATGTCTGAAATAAATGGTCAACATGAAATAGATTAGTAACATTTGAAAAGGGCACCAAAGCAGATGCTGAAAAAGGCTTTTATGTAAAAAATTATTATTGATTACATAGCTGTTGTAAAGACTTTTCTGATTATTATTATAAACTTATATGTATTTATTGAATGACCATTATTGTGGATATTGTTTTATTAATAACATAACACTCCGTAAATTAAAATTTATATATTTAAATATTGATGAAAACAATATTCATAAAAATATACAATTTAATAATTTTAATTATTACATTAAAATGTAAGATATTATTAATTTTTTTTTTTAAAAGAAGGTTTTTGTTTATTTAATTAACCTTTAAAGAAACTCTTTTTTCTTTTATCAAGGAATAAAGCACATTTTCCCTTTGAAATAAATGATAAATTAGAATTCTTTGAGAAAGTAAGTACAGTATACAGTATCATTTAAATTACTATTATTAACTGCCATCACGTTCACTCCTGGTATAAGTTTCAATAGTTTAACAAAATATACTCAATTTATTCAATAATCAGTCATTGACGATTTGAATAATTCGGAAATTAAATAAAACGTGAAAATAATTTCTTAGAAATATTTTCTTTACATATATTGAAATTTTTTTTTTTTATTAATGTTATTGCTTGTTATATATATATATATTTGTTATTGTTTACTACTATTATTAAACATTAAAAAATATAAATAATAAATAGGATGTTATATTTTTTTATATATTCCTGTTATTGTATATTTTTATCTACTATTTAAATTTTTTTTAAAATTTAAATTATAAATAGAGAGTAAATGTAATGATTTTTTTTAAAAACTATTAATAAATAATAATAAGATTGTTTTTAACTTTTCTATAATTATAGGCATAACGCATTCCAACTCTGGGCCCAGATGAAAAAGGAACTGATAGGAGAATAATACCTCAGTAAAAAACAAAACAAAACACCTGTATTCAAAGCTTTTATTGGATTTACTAGCAAAAACCTTCAATAGCTTCAAAAGTGAATGAGGAGTAAAATTTTTAATGGCTAAGAAGACACCAGAGCCAATCTTTCTGGCGTATGGAAGCAGGATTTACTAATATCAACCCAAAACAAATATTACTATATTCACCACTTTTACTTTGATGTAATATATAAATGCAATATATCCACTCTACTTGGAACACACACTTTTTAGCAAAAAAATTTTTATTGTACATATATGCATACACAATCTTATATTTCAACTGTCATACAGTCTTCTTCAGAGCTATGATATAATGAACAAAATAAAATATATAACTATATACACAATACCATAAAAATGTAAGCAATAAAACAAAATAGGAAATAAAATAAAATAAATACTAGAATTGTTATAATGATTTGGGGAGGAATATTTATTCATTTAATCAGCATTTTGACTTATAATAAAACTTCCACGTGAAAAGTGACAGAAAACCATTACATTATTTCTCCTAGTATTTCTTTTGATATTTGAACATTATAGTTAATTTTTGCAATGCCTGGCACTACATAATTTAAAGATTGGTGCTTGTCCTAATATGGAAGAAATTAAGGTTTCTCAAATTGTTAACAAGTGAAAAAGAATGTGTTAAGTTTAATGCAGGATTATATATAAACACAAGTTCTTAAGATACATTTAAATATTTATTAATTAAACCAAATATAAAATGCACATTTACAATGTATGAAATGTTATACCTTCACCTGATACTGTTGTCTTGGTATAGTGTTTAGTTATTATGCAACTATTTCTGTAAGGGATTTCAGGTACTTTTCTAAATTCCCTTGTGCATAGGTATAATAACTCTTCCAGCTGAACCATTACAGCTTGCTTCATGTCTAGTTTATGTCTAGCAGTTTCCAGTTCTAACATGAACTTGCCTCACTGCTTAACCATATAGTGAACAACATGTATACTGCTGTTCAGTTTTGAAAGTTGTTATCCTTTTTACCTCAAACTAATTGACTATTTATAGTCAGATCTCTTTCTATAATAGAAACAGTCAGATTCACTTGACATTGTTGTCTCCTGGCCTGTTCTTGCCATTGAATGTATGTTATTGAATTATATATTCATTGGACCATGGTAATAAATACTCAATCCAATCAATATAAGATGGAATCTGGACTAGTCCATTATTTAAAGATAAGATGGGATATAACAGAATGTGAGATTGTTATTGAAAGTGAGCAGATTAAAAAACTTAAAACAAGAAATAGAAAAAATAAAAATAAATGCAATAGGGTTATCTGAAACTGATATGAGCAATGAGGATAATTTATATGCAATGACTACTGATTTTTAGTTCATTCAATATCTAATAATGGCAAGCCAAATACATTATTTCTCTATGAAATTACAACAAGAGTGCAATTTCAAGAGCTTAATTTGAGATTGATTTGAAGCATAGTGAAGAATAGTAATGATAGAAATGAAGTGATTTATGATCATCCAGAAATGATTCTAAATGGATGCAAATCTAAGAAAAATAATATTATGAATCCTTGGAACTTAGATAGGAACAGATCAAGAGAAGGATGTTATGGAAAGTTATGTCTTGAAAAATAAATATATCTATGGACAAAAACTTATTGAGTTGAAGATCCTCTAAGATGTAGATGACATTGGAAAAGTTCTGGAAATGGATCAGTATCAAATTGATTACATTATAATTAAACAAAGTTACCAAAATGAGGTGCTAAAATTAACTTTTTTCCAGAGGTGCATACTGATTTTGAAAAATAACTTGATTATCAATTCAATAAGATAGTGGTTTATAAAAGGTTATCAAGACAGAGGTTAGAAAGTCTTAAATCTTCAAATAGTTTCCACAAGAAAAATTGCCATATCATTAAAAGCTACCAGAAACTCTTTAAAAAAACAATGAGAAGTATTAAAAAAACCCATGAGTCACAAAAGAAATTCTCAAAAAATGAATTAATATAGAATAATAAAATTACATAAAAATCAAGTCAGATGTCACATGACCTAATTTAATAACCTTGTATTACAAATGTTATATATAGAGTTCACAAATAATAAGAATAAGAAAATATTGTAACACACTGAAATGAATAAGAATAGTTCAGACATCTAAGGAACATGATAGATAATTGTTTATCTAGGATATGGTGGAGAAGGATAGATATATAGAAACAATGAAAATAGATCAAATAATAGAATGGATTTGAGTAACTGAAAATTAATTGGATAAAATTAAAAAGAAAGTACTTTCTGATGTTTTAAATAATGAAATGGGTGAGTCAGTCTATGATCAATATACATTCACTTTAATATGAAAGAGTTAGAATGAATTATGAAGAATCTATCTCTAATGATTGGAAATGTCATAATGATTCAGATGGTAATATTAGTTTTACTTTACTGCTATAGAGAAATTTGATAAAGCATTACTAACATTATCTAATGGTAGTGATCTTGATTTTGATTAAATGCTTTTGGAATTATGGAAACTAAGTAATGTTTTAATTCAGGATTGGTTGCATAATCTCATTGCTCATAGATATGAACATGGAAACTGATCTGAAGGATACTGTGTGTTCCTGATAATAAAATGACTTAAAAATATAATGCAAAAGTTTGTAAGAATTATAAAATAATATGTTCAATCCCTCACTCTTGTAAAATTTTGGTTTAGATAAAGAAATATTGATCTTTGTATGGTACATTTTCTGGAAAGGACTCAATTCAGTTTCAGAAGGATTATGTTGAGTAAAGATGTCATTGAGACATTAAAAGTTTTGGAGACAAAAATAATAAACTTGAACAGATTCCTATATATTTCTTTTGTAAATTATGAAAAGACATTTGCTAATGCATTTCTCACAGGTTATTCCCAATTCTAGAACAAGTGATTTTAACTAATCCATATCTCACAAGTCATTTATGTTCTTTAACTGACACAATGCTAGAGTGATGCTAAAAATAGGTTATCTCAAGAAATACATCTCAAAAGAAAGTGACAAATTTGATTATTGTCTCCCTGATTGTCTACCTTTTCTTATCAGACTATAATGAATAATGTTGGTAGACATATCCAAGAAATTGAATGTGTTGAAAATTAGATGATAATTTCTGATAATCCTAAAACTTTGGCAGTGATGAAGAAAAAATAATTTGTGGCCATATAAAAAGACTAAAATATGAGTGATATCATAAAATCATGATATTGTCTTTATTAAATTGGGAAATAAGCTAGTGGACAAGGAAGATTATATATTTTGGTCAGTAATCATGAGAGTATGTGTGGACAAGAGATATTTAGAAGGATTAAAAAGCAAAAATAAACCACTCTGTAAAGATCAACAACTAATATATCAAAAATTCTAAATCTGAAACTATGGGAAAAATAATTTGTTTTTTGTGGTGCTGAGTTGTGAAATTTTTTATCCACCTATATCAAAAGATTAGAGGCATTTGAGATGTGGAGTTAGTCAAGGTGGATAAAAGCTTGAATGCTGAGATTCTAAATACTATGGGGAATCACATTGAATATGGTATGTTCTGAGATACCATGATGCAATGGAAACACTTTTGAAAAAACAGTCATTAGCAAACTCTCAAGAGGCATGCCCTATTTTACCTTTTGATTGATTGATTGATTTGATGGTTATATTTAATATGTTTAGTAAAATTTATTTAATAGATTAGATGGAAAAAGAAAAACTTGAGATTCAAATTTTAAAAAGGTCAAATAGAAAAGTTATAACAGAGCCAAAATTTTCCATACAGTAGTGCCAGTGCCACCCGGTGCAAGTCAGAGTAATCAATGGATGCATAAAGGTTTGTGCATATAATTCCTATCTAGTGCCTACTCAACAAATATCCCAGATTAGTAGGCAGTAGATAGGAATTTTATGCACATACCTTCTTGCATCCATTGATTATTAAGATTTTTGCCTCTGTTATAACAACTTATATAAGCATCGGTAATGGTAATCATGTGATGTTAGTGGTTAAATAGAAAAGTTATATCAGTTATTTTATATTAAAGTTGTAAAAAGAAACAAAACAAAGTACAAGGTCCATTATTATCATTTATTCAAATTAAAATTAATACTTTTTTTTTTTCGAAACAGAAATTAAAATTAATACTTGTTAAAATAATTTTATGAGTAAGTCTTTTTTTTTTTCTACAAAAGATAAAAGAAAGAGAAAATTGAAAATATTATCACACACATTCCTTCTCTATGAACTATTGTCCCAAAGTTCTAGTTTTAAAGGAATTTTATTTAGGGAGAATATTGGTTTTTTAATACATTAATTTACTGGGAACTATTGTCCCACTATCTACAATATTTTGTATGTTTTCAAACAATAAATAAACATATTATATTGCAAATAAAGCAGAAGGATTTAGTGTATATATTTTTTATCCACGAGTGTAAATAAGAAGGATCTACATAGTGGTGTATTTATACAAATTAAAGCCAAAGTTATAAATTCCAAAGTTCCTTTCTCTAATTTTAAAATATTAAATTTTTGTTTTCATTCACTTATATTAAGTATTTTAAATATTTATGACATAAAGAAAAACCTATGACCAGCATGTAGTGGACAGCTTAGAAATTTTAATTTTTTTGAGTAAAAAAAAAATTTGAACGGAATACTTATTAGATACTTTAATTCTATTACTAACTGATAATCTTGATATTGATTTTAAAACAATTATTGTATCTTGACTATTGTTTCAATAAGAACTTTTATAAATACCTTTTATATGTCCTACATTTATTATTTTGAATGTGGTCTATGATCATTGGATTATTTAAAATTGGATTGCCCTGATATAAATAAAATTTAAATAATTTACACGTTAAAGTATGAAGAAGGTTAATAAAGTCATCTATTTTACAATTCTCCTCATTAATAAATTCTTTTTTTAAATCCATTTTGGATATTTTCTTACATTTAACAGCTAGCATTGCTAAGCGCTTTGGCCAATTAAATTTTTTTAAAAGTTTTTTACTTTTGATTTTTTAAAGTGTCATAGCATCGGCCGGGACGCGAACCCGCAACCCGGGCAACTGCCTGTAAGTGCAAGGCAGTCGCGCTGACCTCTCGACCACCAATTTTCACTTCTATTCATGGTTAGTGGGAAGAGTGAAAAACAACAGAAAAATTCACTCCAAACACCTACATTTAGTAATCAATAAATCTGAAAATTGCTTGTGATAGTAGTGATATTTTTTTTAAAAATCTAAAAAATATTGTTGACCTATGATCTCTACCCACAGGAAATTAGTTATACAGTATAAAAACTTTGAAATATGATTTAAAATATTAAAAAATAACTCATACCAGTTTAACATGAGAGCAACGCAAATTTCTGCTTTATATTTACTTTTAACACAATCTTCACTAATGAAGTACATGGTTATATAGTTTTATAAATCTAAATATACCTACCTATTACACACACACATATATATATATGTGTTATACTTTAGTAGTATAAATAAATTATCAGTAAATATCTGTACACATATAAATATTTATTTGTTATTAATACCATTTGGGGAAGAACTAATTAGGATATGAAATGTGTTTTATATTTAGATACATTATATAAACGTTTGCTTCTATTAAATATGATTAAAAACGTTGATATAGTAGTTTTTTTTTTTTTGTCATAGCATCGGCCGGGACGCGAACCCGCAATCCGGGTAACTGCCTGCAATTGCAATGCAGTCGCGCTGACCTCTCGACCACTAATGCATGACATAGTAGATTTATGTAGAAAAACTCAAATTTTTGTAATCGTTATTTTTTTTTTTTTGTATTTTAATTGTAATTTTTACTTTGACATAAGAGCAAAAAAATAATTCATCAATCCTCCTCCCCTCATGAAATGTCAATTTAAATTTTAAAGTTTATGGCACCTTTGAAAGCCTGCGGGCATTGATTTCCATCGCAACTTAATGCCTACACCACTTTCTTAATTAAAAGAAATAAACAGTGTTTGCTAAAAGATTCATTTCATTAACTAATTACTTACTTTTATATTAAATCTAAAGATATTTGAAAATTCTTTTATAAAAGTAAGTAATATTTACATACTTTATTTACCTTGTATTTGATCTGCAAGTGAAAAGTCTATCAGGATTCATTAAAAGATAAATTTGATAATTTATTAAAGGAAAATACTAGTATGTTTATCTAATTTAAAAATTTACTTAGTATTTAAGTAAGTGCTATTTTGTTAAAAAGGATTATAAAAAGTTTCTGTCTGGGATATATAAAGTTTATTAAAAGAATGGTATAACATTTATTTTTATGTTCAGAAATATATACCTAGTAATGTCACAAAAAAAATATGGCAAAGCAATGTATTCCTTAGTTGCTCATTAATGCGATGACAGTAATCATCTTGTTTCAAATCATTATATTCTAAAAACATCCTAAGAAATTAAAAATTATAAAAAAATATATAAAAAGTTCTTAATGTAAATATTCTTGTAAATATTTTGTTACTAATAAAGTTTAAAAAAAAAAAATACTTACTATTTAAGTAAGTGCTACTTTGTTAAAAAGGATTATAAAAAGTTTCTGTCTGGGATATTATATAAAGTTTATTAAAAGATATACAGCTATCTCTCTATTAAGCATCACATGATCACCATTTCCTATGCTTGCTCATAACTGTTTTTAAAACAGTCAAGCATTGTTAGACGAAAGATCAGCGCAGCAACCTTGCAAGCAAGCAGTTGGTTGCAGACAGTTGTTGCCGGTTCGCCTCCCGGCCAATGCTATGACATATGGAAAAAAAACAGGCAAAACTCTCCATGCATTCATTGATTACTCTGGCTTTCACTGAGTGGCACTACTTTGTGGAGAGTTTTGCCTGCTTTAATAACATCTCTATTATTAATTTGGATAGTTATTTTTTGTTTTTTAAAAATATACATATAAGGGTAGAATATTACATTTTGCAAATTGATGTGATAATGTTTATATAGTTGCAAAAATGTTCTTGAATAGATATAAAATATATAATATATAATAGATATAAAATAATTATAAATTAAATGAGTGAACAAATAATCCAACATTTGATATAGAACAAGAAACAGACAATGTCTAAATTTGACAATTCTCTTTATAGCTCTCTAATATGTTATATGGACATTTACTTTTACAATGTATCTTCTGTTTTCTTATCAGTTTCCTAATATGTGTTTCTTTTCTAATGTATTATATTCTTTATTGCTTTTCCAATATCAATGAGTAAATATTGAGTTTTTTTACTCTCACTACTTCAATATCTTTTTTTAATTCAAACGATTAAAAACTATATCATACATATGAAAGATTAAGCTTATTAGTAAGAAATTTGCTATGTTTATTTGATCACATTACATCTTGTAACTGAATTTTAACATATTTCTATCAAATGGATTTCCTTCAAATTTTATACATATATTAGGTATCAATGGCAATGCAATATAACACTAAAATATTTCACAGTTGCCCAATTATCCAGTCTAACAATGTTGGTGGGCCAAATTTCAAAATTCATGCACTGAATTCAGTAAGTTTTTAATAATGTGGACAAGTTGGTGATATATATATAAAATACCATTAAATTGAATATATATATATATTTATATATATATATATATATATAAAAATACCATTAAATTGAATATTACATAGAGGCTAAACTCTCCATACAGTAAAACCACTCAGTGCAAGTCAAATTAGCCAATGGATGCAAAAAGGTTTGTGCATAAAATCCATATTTAGTGCATATTCATCTAATATCCTGAGACTAGTTTTTAGCTTGTGGCTTTCATCAGTAATGTGCCTTGAGTAAACAGTTTGTGTTAACATGGAGAATGGTGATCATGTGATGTTTAGTGGTTTAAATTGAATATTCACTAAAAAGCATGTACAGTTAATTAAAATCAAAAGAAAAACAAATGAAGAATGAAATGTTACTTTCTATTGATTGTTTAATTTGAACTTATATTTTTTATTTTTTTTTGCCTTCATAAACAAACAAAAAAATCTTATAAACAATTTGTAGCATGTGAATTTCATTTCAAAAACTAGAAATACAATGACAGTACTTACATTATTAATTTTTAAATTTATAGTATGAATAGTTACAAAAAATCTGTTACAATATATTATATAATTAAAAGCAATATATATATAATATTTGATAAAAAAACATTTTTATTTTATTTGAGGTATAATGCACTAAAAAATAAACAATTTTTTTCATAGATCACAATTTGAGTGGGTATCGTGTTTCCTGAAAATAAGACCAGTTTTATATTAATTTCAGCTCCAAAAGATTAATGGCTTAGGGTTTATTTTTAGAGGTCTAATTTTTTCATGTACAAAAATTGAATAAGTATAGAATTTTTGGTGCCAATTTAGTTGTGCTCACAGCCATTTTGAAATCTAAAGAGCAGCCAAAACTACCACTCACACATCCAACTGATAAATGACATAAATATTGAACAAAAGTACTTTAAATTCATATTTTAGAAATTATAAACTAGTAAAAATAATATGCTTTATTTCATATGGGCATATAGTATAATCTTCTAGTATTTGGAAATTGTAAGATTGGTTTGATTAGACTCCTGCAATTTTAACCGATACTTCATATCAACCAAACCATCCTTCCCCTTCTCTACAAATTCCAGCACTTTGCATTGTCATATTTCAAATATTTTATGAAAATAAATTTAAAAAAAATCCTTAATAAAATAAAGTATATTATTTTTATTAGCTTATACTTTCAAAAATATGAATTTAAATTGTCATTTATCAGTTGGATGTGTCAATGGTCATTTTTAGATTTCAAAATGGCCATCATCATAAACTAATTCAGGACCAATTTTTGTACTTATTCAAATACAAAAGTCTACATTTATTTAAATAATTATATCTACATTAATTCAATATTATCAATTTCAACAGCACATCAATAACTTTTACTACTGCTTAAATATGTCACACTTAGGATATCACAGATGAAACATTAAGCTGGCTTAATTAATTTGTGAACTGAGATCACCTGCTAGTAATAAGTTTCTGCCTTTTTGGGATATTATGTTGATTTATATACAATATATATAGTCGGATATTAGATAAAAGAGGAATTCTCATATAATAGTCTGAATGAAGATGCACTGATAAATGAAAAGTAAAATTGTGTTTTCAAGTTTCTGCAAGACAGTAATGAGTTAAATTTATTTAAATATAAAAATCTATATTTATATTTATTTATACATTTATTACTTTAATTTGAAATGTTTTATCTTTTCTTATGCAATGTACTTAGATATAAACGTTTTGAACATTATATTCATTACTTTATAATTCAATACCTTCTTTGGGTGTTTCAATGAATAAATGAAATCCTTCCAATGGGCTGATAACCTTAACTCGGTCTTACATTTGGGGTAAGGCCTATATTATCAATATCCTAAAAAAATATGCTAGACCTTATTTTCTGGTTAGGTTTTGTTTTCAGGGAAACAAAGTATATTTATCTCAAAATAAATTCATTAATTTACTAATATTCCCCATTTTTATTTCAAGTTTAATAGACCAATCTAAAACTGTGGTCCAAGAAAAAAAATTATTTTTGTTTTTAATGCTTTATTCCTCAAATGAAATAAAAACTTTTTTTTATAAAATATTTTTATATTATTTGTATTAACATTTTTTAAATCATAAAAATAACTTTTAAAAATATTTATTAAACAGACTTCTGTGTCTTAAGTTTTATTACGAGCATCTATAATATAAACTACTTAGTCAAACCCATAACAAAATCTTAAGTTTCAATATAAAAACACACTCAAAACTATGCGTTTGCACATGGAAAATATAATCTTTCATGGAAACTAAACAATAGAACTATACATTGGAGCATGTTCACTCATGAATAACTTCAATATATCATTTTTATATTGCTCTGAAAAACTATGCATAATCCTATTTTGTAAAATATATTTTAAGACTATACAAATAATACAGATTCAAATTCTGAAAATATATAACCCAAATTGCTTAGAAAAACATGCAATACTCAAGCATTCAATAGGTTGAACACAAATTTTATTCAAACACTGCTATTGTTTTAACAATTTGTGAAAGAATGGGAATGTTAGTTTCATGTCAATCCTGCCCATAGAATTATGGTGATTGTGGTTTTTAAAAAACCAAAATCATCAGGACTGAAAAACATTATTGTGTTTTCATTTTGGATTCATAGCTCTATAGTTAATTAAATAGATATAAGGGGCTTCTGGATGGTTGCATTAGATCCTGGTATCCTCTCAGATCTAAGGCTTCACACTGATGAAAGTCATAAGTTAGAAACTAGTCTGGGGATATTGGATATGTAGGCATTAGATAGGTATTTAATACTTCTAGCATCTATTAATTACTAAGGTTTGCACTGGGTTCCACTACTATTATAGGAAGTTTGCTACTATTTTAACCACTTGTGCAAGCATAGAAAATGGGGATCATGTGATGTTTTAGCAGTTTCATTCAAATAACCAACTGGTTCTTTTCACCTTTCACCAGCAGCAAAACAGTTTTTGAAATGATGATTCTGCTATTGTGACAAAATTTTATTTAATTAAACATGCAGTTTTGAAATGATATTCATCATTTTTTTGATAATTTGTTTCAATTAATATATGATTTATTTTTTTAACACTCATTATTCTGCAATAGACAAAGCTGACTGAGGAGAAAGTAAATATGAGGTTTTTAGATATTCAAGATCAATATAGTCAAAATATATGACTAAAATATTTTATATTTAAATAAATAGTTTAATTGCAGAGGATTTGAACACAGATTTTTAAACATTGTTAAGCTATTGACACTATCTCATACAACTGATACACATAACCATACATGTGAAAAAGATAAATGATCTCCAATATGCATATTTTGTGCTGAAACAGCACTCATCAGATGGTAGAGACCATTATCTCCCTCACACATATATAATTAGTGCTTAGTTTATATTAAAATAGCAACTCTTCAAACTTTAATGGACAGGCTTTAATCTACCCCACCCTCCAACTCTTCAGCCATCCATACCATTAAAAATCTGATGATGGAATGCTGATGCCCATATTGATCTTAAATCACTCTCAAATCCTCTACAATTCCATCTAATTTCTAAATATATTAAATTATACTTATATTGTAATATTACAAATAAATAGATTCTAATTTTTTTCATTTTTATTTATCAAATTACAAATAAATATCTAACAAATTAAAGACAATACTAATACATTAAAAATATTAAATGCAACTTGAATGCACTCTCGGTGTTGAGCACCCCTGTCAAGGTAATAAAAAAATGCATATAATATTATAATGATTGAATAGCTTATTACTTGGGCATTCATAAGAAGTTTGAAAATATGCTTGGAATTCTAGAGGTCCTCTACCATACCATTGGAATAAACAATGCAGGACATCTATAATGTTTATTTCATGATTAACACATAAAATGTCCAAATTATTTGGATCACCATGAGTCATTTTTTATTTTGAAAAAAAAAAAAAAATTAGTTTTTTATTGACAAAGTTGATCAAATTATTTCTATTATTGAATTGTGTACAAAGTATTTCATAATAAATCTAAACATGGTTTTCATAGGAGAGTCAGATTATATTTATCTCACTAAGGGCATCTCAAAGACATTTTAAAAAGATATAATATCAATTGCTTTTATTAGAAGAATATGATGACTGATGATAAAATACAATAGAGATTATAAGATGGCTTTGGTATCAGCAGGTGATATATCTAACAACATGGTTTCATAAGGAAAGATGATTATATTTATGGTAAAAAGAGTATCTTAAAGACGCTTTCAAAAGATAGAATATCTATTGTTTTTATTAGGAGGTTATGAGTAATAATAAAATACAATACAGATTACAAGATGGCAAATAAATACACTTTGGTACAAGCATATGATATATCTGATGGGCCTTCAAAGTTTGTGAATTCGATTCTACAGTCATTATTAATTACACATTTAACTTATTTTGTCTTTCTATTTCTGGAATTAGAATGGCCTTATTTTATTTATGAACAACTGCTATTTTATCAGTAAAAAATCTTTTTTTTACATCTAGTAGATACATTTTATGTTTATATCCATAAGATCATTCATTCAGATAAAAACAGTCAACTTCTTGCTGCTACTTTCTTTCATTAACTTAAATTAAAATCAAATCTTTTAATATTTAAATAATTTTTTGCTTTATTTAACATGGTCACAACTTATAATTTATTTATATTTGTTACATACATACATACTCATAATTAGCAATAAACGACATATCCTAAATTTATAGGATCACTCACCAACCAAGTTCTTAAGAGAAACTATTAACTACAAGTTACTTTATAAGTAACCATCAATGTCTGCTCTATCTGATTTAGTCCAGTGGTGCACTCTGGAACTGAAAGCTCATGAGCCACAGCACTTATCTAACACCTTTGCTATTTAAATTTTTTATGAATTCCCAAGCAACAGATTATTTGATTATTTTTAATGTCTTCTGAAGATCAACTAAACTAATGGCTTCTATATATTTTCAGATGAAATCACCCAGGTATCAATATTTCGACTGAAATATGCAATAGTAGTGAAGTATAACATTTATTTACTACTGGCAAGAGTGTTGTGCCAACATTTTAATGTGAAAAAGATAACATTAACAGTATCTTGGTGGATAATAATAAATTCATACATAATGTTTTTTTAACAATGTTATTTTTTAAATTAATATATATATATATATATATATATATATACATTATTGATATTTCTATTTTATAAACTAGCATCACTATGTAGCAAATACAATTTATTACTTTTTAAAATCAGTTCTCTTTGTTAGTAGTTTACCTCTAAAATTAAGATAAAGAGGAGAGAAGGGTAGAAGTAATGGTATTAGTTATTTTTGCTATGTGATTGCAAATAGTTAATATAATTTATGTTCTTTATTACTTTTTACAATGCTTTTTACAACCCACTAGATGGTTTCGATTGCCTCAGCAATCTTCTTCAGAACTTCTACTTATATTCTCAAATTTTAATAAGAATGTTTGAATTGATAGCAATCAAGATTTGAGAATATAAGTTAGAAGTTGTGAAGAAAATTGCTGGGGCAATTGAAACCATCTAGTGGATTATTAAAAGCATTATAAAAAGTAATAAAGAACATAAATGATATTAATTTTATATGGATTTGGCAATACAATAAAAAAGATGATTGTAAATAGATATGTTAAAAACTCTACTCAAAACACTTAGAAGTAATTAGGTAATAAACTATGATTAAGTGCTAAAATTTGATCCTCAAACACAGTTTGCCATTACATACTGATCACAATGTTTAGAGTATATCATTACATTTTCATGAATCTTTTGTATCATCAAGATGATTATAGAAATTTAAGCTAAAACTCTGATAAATAATTGATAATTTTTCCAAAAATGATATGTGATATTTTTAGGAGCAATTATTCATATAATTTATTTGACTTAAAGCCATCTATTGTGGGTTTATAGAACTAATGGACAATTTACAGTAATAATATTATTTTTGCATCCCATGCTGATATGTACAGAATATATTATCTTTGCCATTTTTTGTCATTATTGCATCAAAATAAGAATACTACAGTAGTTCTGATCCTCACAATCTTTATAGCATTTGTTATTCCATTCAATGTGAACTCTTTCTAAGTATCTTTAAATAATTTGGGGTTCAGTATTTGACTTTACCAACTGACTACCTGTGGATGTTTTCTGGCATCATGTCTACTGTAGTTTCATTTAAGCCTTTAAAAAAAATTTGTGATGCCATTTATGCATGTCTTATGCTTTTGATCTTTTTAAAATACTAATTTATATATTCATGACATTTGGTTTTGTGAACCCTAATGGATAATCTAAATATGTAGTTAATATCAAATGCTATGCAACTGTTAAACACACATGCACTCTCTCACACACACACACCCAAAATCCAACCAATTAAACTACTGTTAAAAGAAAATAACCATTCAAAATATTGTATTCTATACTAACCAAAGTGTTATTACAACACTGAAATGAATTTTGAAAAGTCTTAATAAAAGTTGAACTTTTTAAAAAATATTTAATGATTTAGTTAATGTAAATAGTCCAATAAGATACTATCATCACAAACTTTCAGACAACAGTTTTACATTGTGATAAGAATAGGAGATAAACAAATGTTCACTGGATTAATTCCTTATTAATGAACATAATAATAATAATAATAATAATAATAATAATAATAATAATAATAATAATAATAATAATAATAATAATAATAATAATAATAATAATAATAATAATAATAATAATAATAATAATAATAATAATAATAATAATAATAATAATAATAATAATAATAATAATAATAATAATAATAATAATAATGGTCAAATGATAGGTAATTACATATTAGTCTGATACTGATGAACATCACCAGAATAAACAAATGTGTATGTAAAGACCAAATTAAACACATTTATAATCTTCTAAAAAAGAAATGAATTAATGTTGTAAATGAACAAAATTGTGTGATTAAATATATGTATGTACATTTATTTTGGTTTAATTACCTCTTGTAATAAATGTAGATTGTTAAAGTTTATTTGTTGGAAAATCAATTCTCACAAAAAACGTAAATTCGTGTTTGATTCATTTCCATTAAATAAAGTTATAAGTGGGCATTTTTCAAAATAAAATTTCTTTATAAGCTTAGATGGTGGGGGATAATTTCTTACAAAAAACATAAAATTTGTGTTTGTAGAAGTTTGTATCATTTTCAGTAAATAAAGTTACAGATCATCATCAATGAAGTTTGTCTGAAGCTCCTATGTTGGTGTTATTTTCCAATATCGTAAGAATAAAAAATTGTTGCTGGACTAATACCACCAAACTAATATGTAAATACCCCCAAAAATCTTAATAATGGTTCAAGTGGTAGATACTAATGTTATAATGATTATTTCAAAGCCATTCTAAAGAAATGCAATGTCTTTTGCTCATATTGGGAAGATTTGCTAGAGAGTAGAATACATTGGAGACTACAAATAGATAGGCTGTTGAAGTATTTCAGAAAGAAAAATTTTCAGTTGAAGAAATTAAAACACGACGTCTTGGAAATATCAAGTTAAAGAAGTGGATTAGCATATTCTATATGTGAACATATTTGTGCTTCACAGATTGGTTTATAGTCATAGCAAAATCATTTTTAGACAGGCTTTTTTCTCTCTTTCCTTTCTTTCTTTGGAAATTAAAATGAGCGATTTGTTTTACAAGTGGATGTTTATTCTTTTATCTCTCTTTCCTTTCTTCCATTCTTTTGAAATTAAAATGACCATATCTATTTACGAGTGGATGTTTATTATTTTATTATATAATGTATTCATTCTTCTACTTTGATGGTTAAACTTCATTTGACCTACCACGCAACTAAACATTTTGATTAATCTAGTGATAGCTACATGATGTCTATGGGATGCAATATATATATAAAATTTTAATTTTCAGACAATCGGATTACTTTATTCAAGCAAACGCTGTTAGATATCAGCACCATAAATGGCTGTCCATTAAGACAAGGCTGCTATGGCATCGAAAAATATCTTTTCATATAATGTTTAACTATTAAAATCAATTTTAAATGTAATTCGCGAGTCACCATTACAGCCTCAAGATAAAAATATAATTTGTAGATTTGAAGATGAAAATATCTTTTTATGCAAAACTGCGAAATTTTATTTTATGAAAAGAGTTTTGAAATATTGAAAGAAAAACAAAAACAATTTCAATTTAATATGCATTATTATTATTAAAAAATTTTATTTTATAAATTTATTTTGCAATTTTAAAAAAAATCTATTGATTACTTTTAGATAAAAGTGTGCTTCGGTTGTTAATATTTAAATTAAAAATTCTAAATGTCCTTTCTATTATTTGCTTTGCTATTCACACTTGTAAGTACACGCACAAAAGGGAAAAAAAATTCAATGAAACTTTCTAAGAAAATAAGACAACAGTTGTATAGATTCCAAAAATCAATACACAAGTACTTCTCAACCATAAGTAGAAATAGGAGAGAGATGTTAAACAATGAGATCATTTAGCATATTAATTGAAAGTGATATTGAAATGTGCGTTAAGAAGTACTGTTATAAAATATTTATTTTGATTATTCTAGCTTTAAAGCTCAATCAGTCTAGTCCGATTTTGAAAAAACAAATTCTTTCATAAAAAAGAAATAGACGCACTTGAAAGAAATCTTAAAATGTTCAACATTCACATTTTCTTTTCACACAGAAATAAATGCAGTCAAAGAGATAAATAAAAAGTATACAAGTTAATGTATCGAGTGATTACTATGTCGAATTATAGGTTGTTTGTTTTTAATATAAATGCAAATAGGTGATCTAGGCAATAAGGTAGTAAGATTAAACATTTAAACTTAATCATGCTATGAGGTGAATAAATAATCGAGCAATTTATTGCTCCGGGGCTTATAACAAATTCTAAGATCGATAGTAATAATTGGAACTATGAACCATTATAATAAATCACGCAGAATATCATTTATTTTTATCCTTTAATGCAGTTTATTCTAACTTGCATTTTGCCTGAAGTATTCAGTCTCAAGAATTACAGATTTTTAAATCAAAGTTCAGTCTATCCCCTTAATGCTTTTAATGACATGAAGTTTCTTCAAGTATCTTGCTATTTGAATATTTATTTAAATATTCATTTTAACATCTCAGTCTTTAGTTTATATACTATAAAGAGTTATCTATATCACTAAGATGTATAAAACTAAGTGTACGTATTTTAAGTCCTTAGTCTAAAAACAGCTAAAACAACTAGGCAAAGAGGTACTGCAAACAAACAGTAAGCTTTGGCTAGTGATAATTGTTATAAAGGTACTAAATAGCAGACAATTGCTTTCTATATTTTAACAAAATCAGTTTTAGCATTTTAATATTACAACTATGTTATTAGCTTTAACATCATTAAAATCCAACAACTTGTTGTAAATAAAATATTGTAAAATAATTGTTTTGTGTATATGTATATAAATGACATTATCTGGGTTCATCATGTGTGATTTATAGTAAAAATGTACCAATGTTTTGACTAAGTGACATTGATAATCAAGTGGATAATGAATGCAATTATTAAAAATGCCATTGTCATTGATGTATAATAAGATTAAAGGTTTGACCAATAGGAAACAATAATAAAAAAATTAAAAAATATAAAGTGGAGATGAAATAAAAGATTAAAAGAATCATAAATTATTGAGATTAATGCATTTTAAAAAGTTCTTACAATTAGAAGGTAATTTTCATATATCATCACGTTGATACCTTTTAAGAACCTTAATGGCTTCCATATTGTAACACTATGAAAGATTGGGGTTAATATATTTGAATTAGAAATGTAACAGTTTTGGAGTACAGCAAGGTTAATATATAAATTCAAAACAGATTGAAAAATAAGGTTAATAGAAATTCTAATAAAATTTATATAATGTTCAAATATGATGATTAAACTCAAATTAATTCAATAGTATTAACCATCTATCTGGTGATGATGATCAAATAACCTAACACTGAAGGTTAAATTAATTATAATTATTCCAAAAGCATTTTCTATTTCTTTTTCTTGACTCAATTTAAGATTAAATTTTAGGAACCACATTTCTTAAATAGAAAGTTTACTTCTGGATATTTTAATATTGTTATCATTATTTAATTGTAATTCCATTACCCCTGTATGTTCCCAGCAGATTGCATGGCTTTTCAGGGTTAATAGATGTTAATGGCATATGTTTAAAAAGCAAAAATGGACTATGCTATTTAACAAAAAAAAAATAACACAACCATTTGTTTAAACTAAATAAATAAAATACAAGATTATTGAATCAAATAAACATAAACATTATACTTAAGGCTTTTTAGTTAAATATAAAGTTACTACCAGTTAATAAAATGTTCTAAACTATGGCATTTGTGTGTGTATATATATAGTTGCCCTAGAGATGTGGGCAGCATTTTATAACTGAAAAAAAAAATGATGATGAAATAACCTTTATTATCACTCTTAAATTTAAGATGTCATTTGTAACAGGTCGGATATGACAAGGCCATGATAGAATGAGCCTGTTTATCTATGCTCTGCAAATTGTAGTGCCATTTATATCAGAATAAATATGTGCATATGCTAATCTCTGTTATAGCCTGAATAAAATATAGCCCAGTCATTGATTACCCTATGTAACAGAATAAAAATGAACCCCAAAGTTGGACATCATTTGTAACTAAATAAAAATATAAATTAAAGAAAAGTAATACCAGTTTTATAATGCCTTGTGAATAATAGTATCATTCATAATAGACTGAATAAAAGCAATCTTTTATTTAATCACAAATCTGACTGTTTTAACTATACTAAAACAAAACAGTGATGATTATCTTTATTATAGCATCATAAGTTCAACAGAAAACAATCAAAAATTATTATTTAAAATACCCCGAATACAAATCTTACTTAAAATATACTAAAAATATAGCAATTAAACTAAATATGACTATCTTCAAACAATAATATATTGTACCTCTAGTGAATAGCATTACATGTTTCATAATTTTTTTAAAAAAAGATTAGGTTTAAGATTTTTAAAATAAAATTTTGCAAAAATAAAATACTGCATTATATTTTTCTTTTTAAATTTTTCTTTTAGAATAAAACTTCTTAGCAAGTGGGGGGGGGGATCATTCTTTTTTCACTCTCTTTGTAAAGAAAAACATTTATAATGTATAAAATAAGCAAGTGAGAAATCAGACTAAAAATTAGTCTGTAAAAATAAAATTTGTTTGTAAAAGCTTTGGAATGCAATTAGTTTATAAGATTACTGATTAAACTGTATTAATTAAAAAGCTATAACCTATCATATCAAGATTGTTTAGATGAATCTGAACAAGGGTTAAGATAACAAAAAATGTAAAATTAATTAAAAGACAGATTTTAAATTAAGATCAAAATTAGAAATAACAATAAAGAATTAAAACAATAGGAGAAAAAAATCTACATAAAGTTTCTCTCTATTCTTATTCAGTCAGGGCTGAAATTTGCTAGATCATCCATCAGTTTGGATTATTATTATTCTGTTCAGACAGAATGCAGAATCCAAACAACCGGATATCCAGATATTCAGAAACTATAAACACAGTAGTAAGCCAGTCAATTATTGCTGTAATCAAAATCCATGCAAAAGCCACAGATCTAGCAGCATGCATTGCTAGACAACTTTAGAATATTCAGCTGGGCTTCAGGCCCCAAAAACTCTCAACAATAAAAAAATCAACTGAACCTTACCTGAACCAATGCCTAGAACAATGCCTAGATTGTAAGTAATCATTGCTGCAAACTCTCTCATTGTCAATGATGGAGACTAAAAAGGAAACCAGTTGAAAACTGACAATCATGAAAACCTAGATAATAATACTTTTAAATATATTCTGATCACAGTCTAGATTCATTATTTTAAATGAACTTTCATTAACGAACTATTATAACAATAGCCTAAAGTCATTTATATTTTCCTTATGTCAAATTTATTGTATTGTTTTATATTGTATTAAATATATGTGCACATAAATAATTAAATATTAATGTTTGCTTTAATTGTTATTTTATCTATTTTCTCTTTCTTGTCACTGCATCACCAGTAAATTAGTGTAGAATTATTTTTATGTAGTAAAGTAAATGTTCTGGACCCTGAGTCAGGGTATGAGATAGTCATGGAATAATGCAAGTGCTGGATTGTGGACCTGATATCTAAAGTATGCTGATTATATAATTTAGGATTGTCTGGTGCTTGAGGTTGATCCTCAAAACAAATAAAATGCTTTGGATGGCAGGTGCTTGAATCTAGCAGTTGAGTGGGCCATGGTCTGAAAATGTGATAATGTTATGTTTTGCATAGCTTGATCTGACCATGGGTATCGTTGATGGGTCTGCTACTGATGGTATCCCATCTGCTTCAAGGGCCAGTCCATTTACGTAATATTAAAAATATAAATTAAAAATTATGTTGAATAGTGTTTAAAGCCAATAAAATAATAGCTTTTAAATGGACCTAGTTCAAATGCAGTCCAACAGGGGAACTGAAGTACCATAAATTGCCTCAGCAAAATCAAAGTTAAAAAAGTAAGATCATAATTAAAAGTGAAAAAAAAAAGGTCGAAATTAAAATTTAAATTAAACGCTAAATTGCAAAGTTATAAAAGTGAAGTCGGTGAGCAGTGTGAGAAGAGAAATAGACAGAAGCAAATATTAAAAATTAAAATAATAATAGTTAAATATATAATGTAATTAAAAAGGAGAGAGAAAAAAGCAGTCAGAAATGATAAATACTATATTAATGGGGTTTTGGAGTTGATCAAACACTTCCTTCGATTTAAAATATTTAGTCGAACATTTAGTTTGATTTAATAATAGAAAAAATAATGAAAATAAAAGAATCACCTGACAAAGGTTATGGGGGTTTAGAGTTGAAATAGAGTTAAATAAAATGTGTAATGAGAATTTTATTATTTAAAGTAAAGTAATGGTTTTAGAGTAAATATATGATAATAAAATAAGTTTTTTTTTTCTTTGTAGAGAATCAAGTTATGTAAATGAAAAAGAAATATAAATAAAGCCTATAATAAATAGAATGAAATGTATAATAATAAATAGAATTTTTCATGAAATCTAAAAGAATAAATAAAGCTTATATTAAATAAAATGAAAGCTATAATAAAATAAATAAAATGTAAAATAATCTTTCATGTGAGTGTTGATAGTGTTTGGGTTGATGGTCATGGGGGAGTGTATAGATAAATATCAGTTAAGAAAGGTATACTTAGTGTAGGCTGTCACACTGTGTGAAAATAGTACCCATAATGGGCAAAATGAGGTGATAATCCTTAGGGTGAAGATCCAGTAAAAAGATTCCTGGGCCCATTCAAATCATGCTGGTAGAAATAGTCTCAATCTCATATCAAATAAGCACACTGGAAAAATACCAGCATAAGTCACAAATCAGTTTTGTGAGAAGAAAAAGTCCCAAAATTTCATAATGTCTTGATTTAGTGTAAGATGAATGGTTAGTGGGTGAATACTGCCATTTTCAGTGATCTTCATTTTATCTTCTAGGATGCAGACTCATTGGAGAGAGTCATGGGCTTATTCGATCAGCTGGAAGAGAAATCCCAACAAAGAAAGTAACATTTGTTTTTATAGTGTATAAGTCGGATATAAGCCAGATGTATTCTGTGATCTGCTGCATTCAAACCCTTATATACATCATAATGATATATATATTGTCCCTGGTGGTCAGTACACATGCCATAATCATTGAAATCCAACATGGAGTACAATCTGAAAAGAAGAGTAACTTAAGAAAGGTCACCCTCTGTGCCATATTGATCTGTAGCAATTGGTAGAAAAATATATAAATAAAAATCAAAAAATCAAATGGTAAAGCTAAAATAATAATAATAATAATAATAATAATAATAATAATAATAATAATAATAATAATAATAATAATAATAATAATAATAATAATAATAATAATAATAATAATAATAATAATAATAATAATAATAATAATAATAATAATAAATAAAATGTTAGAGCTAAAATGGGTCAAACTGATACATTTTACCTCTCAAATCGAGGAGTGTGTGATTTACCACTAGTGAATAGCATTACATGCTTCATAATTTTTTTTAAAGGTGATTAGGTTTAAGAGTTTTAAAACAAAATTTTGCAAAAATAAAATACTGCATTATGTTTTTTTTTGGAATAAAACTTCTTAGCAAGTGGGGGGAAAATCTTTCCTTTTTCTCTCTCTTTGTAAAGAAAAACTTTTATAACGTATAAAATAAGCAAATGTGAAATCAGACTAAAAATTAGTCTGTAAAAATAAAATTTGTTTGTAAAAGCTTTAGAATGCAATTAGTTTATCAAGATTATTGATTAAATTGTATTAATTAAAAAAACTGTAGAATATCTTATCAAGTTTATTTAGATGAATCTGAATGAGGATTAAGATAACAAGAAATGTAAAATTAATTAAAAGGCAGATTTCAAGTTAAGATCAAAATTAGAAATAATGATAAGGAATTAAAACAATAGAAGATAAAATGTATATAACATTGCTCTCTATTGTTATTCAGTTGGGGCTGCAATTTTTTAGATCATTCATCAGTTCAGCTTATTATTATTCAGTTCAGACAGAATGCAGAATCCAAACAACCAAAGATCCAGATATTCAGAAACTATAAACACAGTTGTAAGCCAGTCAATTACTGCTGTGGTCAACATCCATGCAAAAGCTGCTGATCTAGCAACATGCATTGCTAGATAACTTTAGAATATTCAACTGAGCTTCACATGGTATTTTATATAGTTTTTGATTTTCAGCCTTTCAAGTTTAGGCTTTTTAGATGTTACAATTTCTCATAATGTGGTATGGCTCTGGAAAGTTGTTCCGATGTCCTGATTGCAACTTTTTTTAAAGTTTGTCTAAGATATCAGACCATGTATGTACAAAAGAACATATGTTCAATTGGGAAACTACAAAAAAATTGTGTAGAGAGTGAAAGGTATAAAGAAAAAAATTCATAGGAGCTGCTCATGTGAGAATGATGAATAATCCCATAAGTCAAAAGTGAATCTAGTGTGACTGTATACATAAAGTATGGAAACCACTAATCAACTTTTCTCTTCAGAAAAAGAAATTAGGAGGAACTTCATAGAAAAGTATATGAAATTCTACTGACAGTTGTTGTTAGTAGGATGGCTCAGTTGGTTAAAGTGTTACCTTAAAATTCAATATTCAAAAACCTAAGAGTCTAGGTTTGATTCTCATACTAATACTGTCACTGGTCAGGCCAGAAACATTTGAAAAAGAGAGGAGAATAACAGTTGAATGTAATTTGAACATTTACATAAAGTTAATTTTTTTTAAAGACATTCAATACTTAATATTCGATGACAGAAATAGTCCAATATATAAATACAACTAAAATACCATCATCATAAACCTTTAGGAAAACATTGAGTAATCCTTATTTTACTAATGTGTTAATGTGTCCACACCTTTAGACAAGTTTTTGAAATTTGATCTTTATCAGAAAAAAGTTGGGATTTATACACTTCTGCACTCAGAATGATTAACTCTTATTTTAAACATATATATTTTTAATTGTTCTAAAAATTTAGAGTGTTTAATCATAATGATAAATTTAAAAATTAGTATATTCTTTTTGCTAATGGACTCAGAAGCAACTGACTAGCATGGCTTCAGATTAGCATCATTATAAAATTTCAAACATAAGAGCTAAAAATTCATGGTTCAATTGTTAGCCAAGAAAGGAAAACGTAAAACTGTTTGATCACATGAGTTAATTTTGGTCTGCCTAGTTAGCTTATTAACCATATAGAAATAAGGCTAGTTTTATATTATAGCTGTGTTTACTATTAAAACTTTTAATTTTAATGTGCTTGCATTTGAAAACTTAATATAAGACAAAATTGCTTGATTAATATGAGGATGTTTTTCAAGCAGTTAAGAAGTGAGATTGTTTTTAAAACACATATCCTGCAGAATCATTTATTCAATTTGCATTATTTTGAGTAATTATCAATCAACTGCAAGGTGGAGATTTCTCAAGTAAATCCAGATTCTGTATTGTATGACTACTCTTTCCCATATTACTCCAACAGCCTTTTTATCTTATCTACCAACTTACATGTTAGCTCTTTCTAAATCTTGTATAAATCATTTGAGATTCAGTTTAAGACCTCGACTATTCATCTAGTATCATTTTGTCTAGAAATATGTTCAGCTCAGCTTCACATTAGCTTCTTATTTTTTTACTAATATATTATCCTTTTGTTTTTTTCCACATACATATGTAACTTTCAATCATATCAAAACATTTTACTATAAACAAAGGCAAAACTCCCCATACAGTAGTGCCACTCTGTGCCAAACAGAGTTATCAATGGATGCCAGAAGGCTTGTGCATAAAATCCCTATCTAGTGCCTACTCATCCAATATCTCCAAACTAGTTTCTGGCTTGTGGCCATCATCAACAAATTATGTGCTAGTATAGAGATGGAGATCATGTGATGTTTGATGGTTTAACATTTTACTACTTAAAATTATATTATAAATTGTAATAAGCTTATTAATCATTAATATGCTTTTATGTGGTTTATATTTAAACAGCATATAAATTTTTGAACAATTATTCATTTAATTATTTCAACTCTGTATATGGTAGCATAAGGACAGAGTAAAAGACTCAAGAGCTATGGGGACTTGAACTGCTCAAATCTCTCATGATCCCATGAACAATTAATATTTTGGTTAAATGTGTATTTAAAGCCTTAGTTTTATGTATTTATTTTGCATTAAATTTATTAATAGATGTTACAAAAATATAAAATTTTAACAGAATACAATAATTTATAAATGATTATCTTAAAACATGAATATTATTACTTAATAAAAATTATAGCATCAAAACACCCTCTAGAAATATCAGTGTAATACAAAATATCTATGTAATATCCATGTTGTAGATTGTATACTGTGAGAATATGTTATAAGTTTTAAGAAAACATTATTCACCAGGTAGGTCAAGCTCCCCCTAAATACCACTAAATCAGAATAGTTAAAATGTTGTACTATATAATTCAGGTTTTATTTTCTTAATACTTAAATTTGTATTACATATTTCATACTTTCAAATAAAACAAACATAAGCTAGTTTATTTTTGATTTTCATGTCACTGAAATGAGGAAAGTTACATTATATGTACACAGCCCATGAAAGTTGGTCAATGTTATTTTATTTATAAATATGCATAATTAAATGTTATAAATTCTGATTTGTTATTAAAAATTTGTAGAATCTTTACATAATTGAAGTCTTTTCTAAAAATTGTGATCTATGTATTGTATTTTACAATTTAATATTTAGCTATTTATATAACAAACTAATGTTTTATTTTACAATGAGCTATCTGAAGAAAATGCTTAAGTGCTATAAAAAGTATTGATACAATAATAGTTTATCTATGTATCAATGATCTGAGTTCAAATCTCAGCCAAATAAATCTTGAGAAAATTTTCAAATTTACGATTTTTTTCAGATAATAGAACATAGTTAAACTATTTATTCAACATTGGTCAATAAGTGGGTGGCTAGTTGTTATTAGCCAAAGGATAAATCAATGATGAAAAATTTCTCAAATTGCATCACTTGTTAATTAACAAACCTAATTAATTAAAAACAACACATATAGTAATCTTTAATTGAGGTTTAAAGTTTATAACTGGACTAGAGATAATCTCTAATTTAATAAATGATTAGTGATAATCATTAGTGTGTTTATTTAAAGTGGAACATGTCAAAGTTGTGGGTGAAGTAAGTTTGACATTTGCAAATCAAAATATAACCTAATAATCTTTTCATTCACTATTTTTGGACAGCTATTGGAGAGACCTTTGCCTTGAAGTGGGCTATTTAGGTTTCATTTTAACTTATATCTAGTATTTATTACTCAATCCCATATATAGCTATATACCTGAATGTAAATATTCTTTATTTTAACATAATTAATGTATTAAATAATGTTTTTACTACAATTAGACAAAGAAGTGTCAAAGTTTTTGCAGTTGCAACTTTGACATCAAGCATTTCATGTAAATACATTAATGATTATTAATAATTATTTATTAGGCCAGAGATTATCATATCCTTTTAACCCATATATACATTTTAAATCTAGTTAAGAAGCAACATAATTGTTTCATGATTAAACATAAATATCTAAAATAATTAATCCAATTTTAATTTTTTTTCATATATAATGTTTTTTAATGTCAACTCCATCATCCATAATAATAAAACTATCTCAAAAAAGTGAGCTGCAAGATATTGAAGAGCTAATAAAGGGTTGTGTAAGAGATTGTGATCTGGACCAACTGAAGAGTGCTAGTTTAGAAACAGACTGGGATCATTTGTTTTTTTTAGTGTCTTATTCATAAACTTCAAGAATATGCAGTGAAATGGGTTAAGTAAATCTAATAAACTTTTTGCTTAAAATAAAAATTTTAATACAGTTATTTTCACTACCTAACAAATATATAAGGGATTCAAAACTCAGACTTTCTCACGACCTTCAACTCTCCAAACTATCTCATATTGCTAACCCACCTGATAACACATCTTTTCAACAAGTGTGTGATCAGGTGAGTCAGAAATATGAGATGGCTTGGAGAGTTGATGGTCATGTGAAAGTCTGAGTTCGAATCCCTTATATATTACATTATATATGTGCAGGTGGGTGTAATCCTGTACAGAGTATTAAATTACCTAACAAAATAAAAAAACCTTTTAATTTATGAAATTATACATTTTATCATATATTTTTGATTAATCTTTAAAAAGAAACAATAGATGTACTTGTATATATATTATATTTTCTGCTTAAAAAATAGAAAAAGTTTATTTTCCAAACACATTTTCTATCCAGATATTATCAATTTTAATGAACAGTAACATCATTAATATTATTTATAAATTCTGTTTTTGTTTTTTCATTTTTTATTATAATGCATTTTCATAACAAAATAATCACAAATTTAAAGAAGATTATTGTTTTTATTTATTCAGAAAAATAATAATAATAACGCTCATATAAATAAATGAATACATGCTAAAATATAATCAATGTTTTAAAATTAACCGACATTGTTTTTTCTTTCTTTCATCTTTAATGTTTTAAAAACAAACAGTGTCAGCTGAAAATTTTTTTTAATAAAAAAAAATTAAATAACTGTATATTTTTAATTATTTATATTACCATTTATATAATAAACTGAATATTTTTTTATGATAAAATTTTCTAAGGAAGCTTTAAATTTTTTTTAATATCAATTAGCTCTTAGCCAAAGATGACATATAACTACGGTTTAACAGCAACAGCCTTACAGGTTCGTCAAGATTATATCAATAATTAATATTTTCAATATATGGTTTTAAAAAAATATATTCAAGCATTTTAACTACAATAATAAAAGTGCAAACTTTTTAAATTTCATAAATATGAATCTCTTCATTGTCAAATAAGAAAAAAAAAGAAAATACAAAGTAAATATTATTATTATTTGATTTATATGTATCAAACTTTATATATTCACAACATTGAGATATCATCTAAATCTAATGATTATTAGAGATTATGTATTAGGTTAGATATTATTCCTAGCCCAGATATAAACTTTAAGCCGCTGTTAAAAATTAATATTTTTTAAATTAATTACCAACTCATGGATTGAATTCAACTTCATTCATCCCTTAACATGTGTAATATCTTTTTTAAACCACTAAACATCACCATTTCTTTTGCTTGCTCAAAGTCATATGGAATGTTTTGCCTGTTTTAATATCTTTTTTAGTTAAGCCTAAAGTTTCCACTTCACAAGTCATTCTTGAAACATAGGAATAAAGGCATCTAAAAAGGGTAAATAACACCAAGATAATTTCACAATGAACCAACACTTTTAGCTAACTAGATCAATTGTGGTATATAATATAGTTCTGAATATTTAATAATGCTTTAGGGATTAAAAAATATGAGAAAACATGGTGACAATTATTCAAAACACCAAGTAATGTATGAGCAGAACAATTCTATCATCAGATTAAACATTTGTTTTCTTTTTAACTTAGATCAGTTGGAAATTGATTCCCATTCACCAATCAATATTTGATTGCCTAATTGTTCTGGTAAATGTGGACAACTTGAAAAAACTTCTAAACTTGTTTTAAAAATGTTTGCCTAACCTAAATTCAAATACATATTATAAATGCAACAAGATCCTTCATCATAGTAGTTTGAATTAGTACATTTTCAGAATTCTCATAGTACACATAACAGTCTTATGTATCCAATCAAAAGTAAACTTTAAAACAGTCCTGAACAAGTATTTACTTTTATAGTATGGGAGATCTTTTCAGATATTGAGACCTATTTTTTTTTTTAAGTGTCATAGCATCGGCCGGGGCGTGAACCCGCAACTCAGGCAATTGCCTGCAAGTGCAAAGCAGTCATGCTGACCTCTCGACCACCAATGCGAGACATATTGAGACCTATTTAAAGTGATTATTTTACTTTATTTGCATATTTATATATAGGTATATAATACTTTATACTACTATATTATTATAATCTAAATAGAATAGAAATATAGCAATCAAGATATTGGTAGAATTACAGAATTTTTACACAATTTTTATGCCATCATAATTTTGCCTGTTAAACACTTATTAACAAAGCTTACATATAAATACATTCATGAAACTACTCACAGTTCACTATAAATGCTAATTACTCATGTAATGACTTTTTTAATGTTGAGGGTAGTTGGTATTTGTAGTGAATTGTGGGTAGTTTCATGTATGTAGGTTTGATAATAGTTTTGGCTTGAGAAAGTGTATTGGTTGTGATTGAAATTTTGTAATTCTATTAATATCTTTTTTGTTATATGTTTATTCGATTTTGATTTATATCTACTAAATTAAACACTTAAATATCTACAAAGCTAAAGAAATAAATGTTATCATTCCATTCTATTTGATTATTAGTTTATACATTGCTTTTTGACAGTTGACGTTACTTTTATTTCAATTTCATATCATTAAGCAATGATTCTTTAGAATAACAGTTATGAAACTGATAGGGGGGTTGTTAAAAATAAGACACAATCTTGACCCTCTAAATGGTTAAATAGTGTTTTCAGATCATTTATTTTGTACACAAATTAAACTAACACACAGATTTTACTCTTGATTTATAACATTGTCAATATGTTAATGCTTAAATACCAACCAATCTAAATAAATAGATGGTATCATTTTATTTTTTTCCTAATTTATTGACATTTGATTTATATTTATAGGAGCTCATTGGGTGATTCAGTTACCTACATTTTAATTTTAAAACAGACCATCGAAATTAAGTCCACGCTTTTCAACTTACCAATAAATAAATAAAAGCTATTTTCAGTTTACTAGTTAAGACTGCTATGTTGAGTCTGATAGTAATATTAATTACACATGCATGAATTTGGATAACATCATTTATATCTACCTCTTGCCTGTACAAAATTTAATTTGAATATATATATATTGTAACGATATATAAATATGTCGTTACATTAATTTAAAATAAAAACTTAAAAGTTCGCAAATAAAAGTAAAAAACTAAACGCTAAAATTAAAACATTGTTAAACGTGTATACATTCGCACAGATGTTAAACTTTAAAAATTTTTTTTTTTCATAAACAAAAAAAAAAGGTATTTGAATGTATTTTTTTTAAATAAAAAAATACAAGATTGAAATATAAAAATATTTTAATAAAAAAATAACGTAAGTTAAAATAAAAACAGGTATTAATTAATTCCTGTAATCTATAAAAGGAAATGATTGTTTATTAATTATCTAAAAGCTGTTTAATTAAAAAGTCAGATGGAAAGTTAGATAAGAGAAGAAAGAGATTTTAGCTTGACAAATGGAAGCACTAAGCCTTGGCCCGGACCATAACGAAAAAACAGATTAGTGACGTTTTGTTCATGGAATCCTGGTGGATAATATAAAAAGGGAAATACAGTTTTTTCTGACAGTTCCAGCGTTTTGTGTTTGAGAGATGGGGTATGACGCACATACCACACTCTCTATAAAAAAAAAATGAAAAGACTGTGATACCTTGAACCAGCTATTGCCATCTCCAGAACATTACCTTCCAACGGAGGCGTCGCGGGAATTCCATAAGCTATATGAAAGGAACAATTATTAAAATCAATTAAGAATTTTCGTCAAGTTTTACAAATTGATAAACAAGCCAACTTAAATGTTAAAACGGACTCTTATCTGACTTTTGTAAGTTTTTAAATCAAATTAATAATGTTTAATTTTATATGTTTTCCGATGGACAAACATCATTTCCATTTATTTTAATTGTATAAATTATTTATTGTTTAAATTTTAAATGTATGAAATTTAAGTTGTTTATAGACGCTTGCATGGATTCGTTTGCGGTTAATTATATTTTGGTTTTCATATTTGATCAAAATATATAGACATTCGATAAATAATGATACCTTACGGTGAGTATCTAAAATGTATTTATTCGGATGTCTTTTAAGTTATTGGTGACAACGCAAGTATCTTATGGTGAATACTATTGGGTTACTTATAAGTTTCCCTCTGCGATTGTCGGTATCAATAATTTTGTATTTTGATCGTTTATGTTTATTTTGAAATGTTTTTGACCGTGGAATCTATGTAATCGATCTATACCCAACATTTTTAAACAAATCTGTGCGAACGTATATAAATGTTAAAATTAAGTCGGGCGCGAATGGCTATATAGTTTTGTAAAGTTGTATTAAGGGAGGGTAATCTTAGGTTATTCATTTCGTAGTTGAATTGGTTCAATGGATTGGATATATTTGTGTAATTAGTAGATGTAGTATGAGATCCGCTATGGGCAGGATTATAGATATACGCCACACACCCTCTGTTTGCCTATGGATGGGTTTGTAAGTCGGCAGAAGACCGCAGTCCATTCCTATGGAGTTTTTAGTTTATTGATCTACTTGCCCACAGATGTCACATTCCTGTTGGTGGAGAGTCAATGTCTTCTCTATTTCTACTTATTGTTCAGATGTACATTCCTGACAATATAGTATTTTGTGTTGTCGTATCATGCTACATTGAATACATGAATGTATCAGATGGATTGGCGCCAGTTGATTGCGAAATTTGTTGCCTAAGGTTAAATCAGGGAAGAATATTTTCCTTTCAAATGCAGACCTATGTAGTCCATTCATACTCGACCCTCTAAATAAAATATTAAACATTATAGCAAGCTATTTTAAATGTAAAATTAAAAATTAAGATAAAAATCTAAATGTTAAACTTATTCCTCGAATTTAGAATGATTTTATATGTGCGTAAATAAATATTTTTCTGTGTTAATTTCTGGCAGTGGCTTTTATTATTTTATTCTTTTATATTTAAGATATAAAATTTATAGATTTTTATCTCGGCGTCTCCGCTGAGCTAGTGACAATGGGCTAACGATCTAAATATGTAAATAAAGTGGAATCCTAACAGCGCGTATCTGCCTACTTTATAAATTTTTCTAGGCTCAAATGCCTAGATGGCGCCCTTTGGTAGTGCGGTGCGGTGCGATGCGATCTCCCACTTCGTTTGGATCATTATATATATATATATATTGTAACCTAGTGTTATTGACACTTGGTTTACTTGGCATTATTTCTGCAGGAAAACAATGCTATTCTTTAAAGAAATAAAAAGATAAAATAACAATAGTAATAATTGATTAATAAAGTATGCTATTCACTCACTTTGGCATGTTTTGGGTGAATAACTAATAGATTTAATAACTCAATGTCATTTATAAAGAGAGAACATGAATAATTTAATTGAGATATTAATAATTAGAGCAAATTAATATGGTATAAAAGCTAAACAGTAATTGATATTGGATGGGTAGAGGGGAGAGTGGATGAATGTCTTATCATAAAGCACAATAACTTCTGGTAATTTCTTTTTGTAAAAAAAAAAAAAAAAGAAATAATGTTTAAAGAATTATACATCACTGATTGTTAATTTAATGTATTTATTATTATTTTTTATATTGTCAAATTACTTTGTAATCCAGGTAAATAATACTAAAACTATATGATTGTAATAGGTTTTTCCTTTCTTTTGTTTATGTTATAATCAAATGATTATTTTTCTGTAAGAGGTCGCTAAAGTAAAAAAAAAAAATAACAACAAAACAGGACAGCCAATTACATAATCGAGATTATTTTTTTTTTTTTAAAAAAAGATATAGTCTGCTTTTAGTTTTCAAGGAAGGAACAGTGCTGAAATTTGGTAACTCAATTTTTTTCATTTTATTTTGCAGAAATAAATGTAATCAAAGTAAAATTTTAATAATATAATGTGTGGCTAAATTTTTTTTTGATAAGACGTCCTGATTTTTTTTGCCATCTACCTATTTAAAAACCTTTTATACTTAAAATTTTATTGTCTCGCGCTAAAGTTCAAAAATGACAGATGTAACTAAAGGAGTCACGAAAAATTATATTATATCTAAATTAAGGAAAAGAAGTGATTTCCAAGAAAAAAAATTAATTATTTATTAACTTTATGTCATTTATTGATATTTTCTTGGTATAGAAAGAAAAAAAAATAATTGAAAGAAATATTTTGAAACCAAGGAAAATCAACTAGAAACATTTTCGCGCTCTTTCTAAATATTGTCTGCCTTTACAAGTAATGTAGTTACATACGTTAAAATATGTTTTATTCACCAAGAATTGTCTGGAAATAATAATAATGATAAATAAGATTAAATTATGCACCTGTATATTTTTTTTTGGAAAAAAATATAAACTTTCTCAGAGTAAATATAGGAAGAGTTATATAGGGGCATTCTTACGGAGAAGTTACCGTTAAAAAAAATTTATAATTCCTAAAGTATGAACAAAACCAAATATCTTAGTGACTTAATGATAAAAATAAATGATATATTATATTACACATCAGTTGGATTTATTAAAACTTCCTATACATGTAAATCAGCTGCAGTTATTATCAGAATAATCTCTCGGAAAAATTGCGCATTTCCGTCCATAAGTAAGCTAGCTAATATGAATTGTACGTATCGTCAATAATAAAAAAAAAAAAAAGAATTGTGTATGTTTATCGTCTATCGTCAACTGTTCATTATGTTAGAATATGTATATTTTATTTTCTTTGGATCCCAAAATTGTAGCAGTTTAATTCAAGTAAGAATTAATCTTCAATTCTGCTATATTTTTCTTTACCTAATTTATTAAATGCACAAAATAAGAGAAAACTTTTATTTAAAGGAAATAATACCATGCGTTTATTGTTTTTAAACTTGCTTTGTGAAATACGACTGGATAAAGCTCTTCACCTGGACCAATTGCTCAACAGAAAAACATTTTCTAATGAGAGAATATGCACTTGTTAATTAATGATTGTTTAAAACTAAGTTATAAATGATATGTATTTTTTTTGTTATATCACATAGGTTAAAGTCTGTATGGTCAAGTGATATTTAATAGCCTTGTAATGACAAAGGTATGTTTTAATATAATTATTATAGGTTAAGTTGATATTTAACATGAAAGAAAAAAATCTATAAAATATGTTTTAATTATTACATACAATTGTAGGTAGAAATTTTGTATGTTAGATACGTAAAAGAAAAATATTTAGATATTTAAGGGGTAAAATAAATATTGAAAATTATCAGAAGTAACTAAAAAAAAAAAAAAAAAATGCTATAACAAAATATTTCTTGTTAAAGTTTTGAAACGAATTTATACTGTATTAATTGAGGAATTTATTCCTAATTATTCTTAAATAACACATCCACTTTATTTAGTTTAAGATAGTATGCTACCAACTATTTTTTGAATGTTCCTTTATTAAAATTAAAATTATTATACTTTTATTCTATGATGTCCATTGATTTCAGATGTTGATCAAAGTATACACGGTAACATAAGTTTATTATAATCAGTGTATTTACTTATCCTGCCCAGATATAGCATTGGTATATGCTTAATATTCGCATAGGTAATAATTATAATGTATTTATTTTGTGGGATGAAAAATGATCTCCCCAAAAGCTTTGTTTTCCATGAGAGGAAGATTTTAAATATAATGTTCGGGTATGTTTATAGCCCAAGTGATCGATTCTCATAGATAGGACGATCAAGAATTTATCTAGCATTTAGTATGCTTCATTCGTTTAAATCCCAGGAGAGGATTGTATTTGGTGTGTGTTCGTTGTATGCCCAAGTAAGAGGCAAGAAACCACCAAAATATTTTAATGTAGTAGATTACTCTACAGACCTTCGTTGTTATTCCATATTCCTCATGTGAAAATAAAGATAGCTCCACCATGGAAGGTGTTGATTATTGTGCTTAATTTTGAAAGTTCGGGCAAGATAAAGGTTATATTGGAGGTGTTAGTTCCTCAAGATCCACTTTAGTATAAATAGTGCGTTAGTAACTAAGATCAATATCTGCATTGTGCTGCTAAATATTGCTAGTATTTGACAAGTAAATCATGGAGAAAGTAATTAAAATTGCGTAATTTAAAACGCTTATTTATTGAAGGAATATTCAAATGCAATATTTAATTCTGGTTAGTAATTAAATAATACTCATATTTAAAATTATACGTATGAATAAAATTTGTATCATAACTTAAGTTAGCATTAAGTTAAATGTAAGAAGGTAAATGTGACTTCTGATAACTGGCCTATAATTAGAATAGGTTATCCCATTAAAGACCATAAATGAAGTAAATGTATTAGAAATAAATTTAATATTTTGCGTATTGCAGATGATTGGATTAATCATTTAAAAAAAAAAAAATAGTTAGTCAATAATTTTGAATAAAAGCTTCTACAAGGTTACCAAAATTTAATAATTAATGTATTGGTAATGAAATGTACTTGTAGTTAATCAATCCATATGATTGCATACAGGAGAAGTAGTAACCTCTAGTCCATAACCAAAAGAGTATACAGATTAATATCAGTTATATTTTATATTTTTGTATTACTATGGGATTATTGAATAAATGTTCATATATTTTTTTTTGTGATAATAATAAATTATAGTCTTGTTAAAATTTGTTGTAGATTCATTTTTTTTGTTTTTATATGCTAAATATAAGTGTTTGCACAATATTTGCAAAACCTTTTCTTGAGTCCGAAATCATTTCAAACCCTTAAAAACTTAATAGACCAGAGAAATAAATTTAAGCAGATCGGAATATGTCATTATATTTTAGTTTAATGATAATTATTTATGGAGTTGAAAACTTAAGACTAAACATTCACCTTTGTGTAAAAAAAAAAAAAAATGAATTTTTTTTCCAAACCATTAACTTTGGTTGCACATTATTCCATTCCCATTTAGTTAAATTGTCTAAGTAATAAATCTTAGTTATATGATTGTGTTGTCATGGATGATGGAAGGACACAAAAAGCACCCTTGTCTTTTTATTATTCTGACTGAGATTCTGGAAAAAAGGGCTGTGTTATTCAAAATTATACGTCATTATTGAATAGAATTATCATCTCTTTAAATAATATAGCAGTTGATATGAGAGATGAAGACACATTGAATTTAAGTAAAATAAATGTTTCCTATAGCCGACCAGAATGCCAGTCATATGCGACAACACAATACTGCCGAGCATTTCCTTACATGAAACAAAGAACCCTGAGATTAATATTATTATAATTATTCTTTAAATTAATAAGTGATCAATTATTGTTGTTATTACAATCGTGGCATGGCTTAAGAGAATTGAATGTACAATTGTATTATATGAAAAGTATTTTAGATCATATTGGCAAATTAGTGGATATTTGTTTTATTTTGGTTGCCTTAATTTCCAACAACCTGAAAAATTGGTATCATGGGTGAAAAGTGAAAACAAAATAACCTAATACAGCTCAGAGTATGATTAGTGTCATAAGTGTAAACAAATAAATAAATATTCAGGATAGAGTTGAATATTTATTAGGTTAGAAATGGGTGAAAAGGGCAAATAAACTAAATAAATAAAATATAGCCCCAATAAGAAAAGAAGGTAGTATATTTATTGGGTTAGAAATGGCCGCCCAACTACAGGGGCCATCGATGGCTATAGCTGGCCACGATGAATTTGGTAAACTTTTCTTGAAGTCAATATTAATATTGTTTGCACTTGAATGGATTAGTTATTCATTGATTAAAAATATTTGCCAATAATGAATTGTTTAGCCATAAGATATTATGTGAATATCTATTATATGATCTAATCTTTTGCCACTGAAAAATAAATAATTAAGTTGTTAGTTTATGATGTTGTAGTCTGTAGGCAATTCCATAAAACACTGTAATGATTTTATCATTTATGATGATCTGTTTGTCTGGTTTTGTGATTGGCACTTATGCTATATTACATAATATCTAACGAGATTTCTATGGACCAAGAAGCATATGAAGAAAAAAAAAGAGCATATTTAGTAGTTAATGTTGGAGCTTTAGGGATATTAAATGTCAGAGCATAGTTTTTGGTGTAGATTGTTTTTGGTAGGAGAGGCATGGAGGCAGGATGTCTTGTCAATAATTTCTTATCAATAATTTTATTAATAGTTCATTGCTAATATTTCAGTACTGTTAAATACTAAAAGAGTTAGAATTTTAATATGAGTGAAAACAAAGATAATCATAGTATTTCTGAGGATTTGGGAGGATCCCAAGAGTTACAATCCCCTGATACGCAGACTCCATATTTTAGTGTAGAATTAAAAGAGGAAGGGGAAGATTTGGATATAGATAATCCAGAAGAAGCCACAGTAATAAAGGGAAGACATGAAAATGAGCCAGATCAATTAATGAGAAATACATTGGAGGAATTCTTGAAAAAATTAGAAAAATCAAATAGTGAATTAAAAAGTGAATTAAAAAGTCAGATCCAAAACTCAAATAGTAAATTAGAACAATCAAATAGTGAATTAAAAAGTCAGATCCAAAACTCAAATAGTAAATTAGAACAATCAAATAGTGAATTAAAAAGTCAGATCCAAAACTCAAATAGTGAATTAAAAAGTCAGATACAAAATTTAGATATTAAATTAGACAATCAAGTACAGGAGATAAAGGACTTAAGGGAAGATTTGAGAAATCATGTAGAAGAATCAAAATTGGCCTCTGAAAAGCTGGAAATAAGAATAAGGAAAGAGATCGAAATAAATTCTGAAAGGGCAGAAAATATGATTGAGGCTATCCAGCAGGACTTTAAAAGTCAATATATTGTATTAAACAATGAAGTACAGGAAATAAGAAATTATCAAAAGGAAACAGTAGTATTTCAAAGAGAAATTCAGGATAGAGTTGAATCTATTAAGGGAGAATTAGACAGTGCTAGAAGTGAAGTTAGTAATTTGAAAGAGGAAGTTAAAAATATAACTCTAGAACCTGACAATGTAGTGAAAGGATGTCAGAGCCAGATTACCAGATTAATAGCTAAACTAGAAACTCAAGAGTTAACCCAATGTGAGATTAATCAAAATCTAGAAAGTGAGCTAAGTCAAGTTATGGGAAGAGTAGAAAATTTTAATGATATAATAAAGAGTAATGCACAGCTATTACATAATAATCTCCAAGATGAAATAGGGGAATTAATGACTCAGTGTGCGAGTAAAGTCTATCAAAGGTTAGAAGATAAATTCGGGATAGATAAATTTGAAACTATTAACCAATTGGAAAAATTAGATTAAACACTTAAATGTGGGTTTAAAAGATAGTTCAAAGAGAATGGACTGTGAATGGCAGAACTATAAGTTAGAATTAGAGAGTCGAATGCAAGCTATAGACTATAATAGGGATAATTTTACAAAAAGTAAAAAAATTGTTCAAAGTAAAGGTTTATCTGAAACTCAAGTAAAGGAAACAAATAATGGTCATAATAACCAAGTAATCTCTGAGTTACATACGGTAATTAGTCCAGTAGAATCAATGTACGATCCATTAAATGAGGCTAGAAGTAAAGTCATGCTAGAGCCAGAAAGTAATAGCTCCATGGCCTTAAAATTCTTAAAAATAAAATTTTTTAGAGGTGAATATCTGGAGAATCCACACGAGTATCTCCAGAATCTGGAGGAGTTATTCACCTTATGTCATTTATCTGAGATAGAAAAGATTGCTATTGCCGCTAACCATTTGTGTGCAGCATCTAAAGACTGGTGGCAATCATTATTTATTAAACCAGAAACATATGGAGACTTCAAATATCTTATGTTAGCCAGTTTTTGGGGGGAAGACCGCCAAGATAACCTGAGATATCAGATATCTCAGGAAAGATATCATGCAAATAAGGGTAGTTATACTCAGTTTTTCAGGAGTCAGGCCGTCAAATTGAAAACCTTGACAGCTTATCCTTTATCTGAGACACAAATTGTGCGAATAATTCGCCATAATCTGCCGAGGCATATAGAGCAGATCTTGATTGCTGCTGACAGACATACCATAGAAGAGGTAGTAGAAATTTTAGATTCGTTAGAGACCAGCGATAGGAATATTGATAATAGAATTAGGGTAAATAGAGACACCCATCCTATGGTGGGTAATATCAATTTCGCAGATAGGTCACATATGGGAAGGAGGAAGTTAGTGAGAGAAAAAGGATATTATAGGACGAATCCCTATGGTAGACAGAATAGCCACCTCAGTAGGCCAACAGTTAAGAGTAGAATTCTGAATGAGAATCAGCCTTCTACTAGTGGTATCCCAACAATACCAAAGAAAAATATAAAAGGTAGTAAAAGTAGCGGGGCATTAAATTAAAAAGGACCTCGCAGGAACGTTCCTCACTTCGGGGCCCTATTTTTAAACATATGGGGAACAGCATGATGTGGATTATCAATAATATAGACCTTTCAACCGTCAAAAATTTATTCTTGTGATGTATGACGTTTTTACCAAATATGTCTCTGCTTACCCAGTTCCAAAAACAGATGCTAAAAATGTTATTAAGTGCTTGGAAACTTATCAAATTCCATTAATAGGAAAACCAGCTTCAATACTTACTGACCACGCTACTGCATTCATTTCTGGTACATGGAAAAAGTGGGGTAAGAAGCAAAATATTCAACATATCATGTGCTCGATTAGAAATCCCCAATCCAATCCAAGTGAAAGAATCATGCGTGAGATAAGTAGGTTGTTCCGAGTATATATGGAACGGGATCACAAACAGTGGGTCAATAAGTTGCCACAGGTGATTAATTATATAAATATAACTATTAATGAGTCTACTAGGATGTCTCCAATTCGGCTGCACTTTGGTAGACCTGAACCTTTACTAATCAAAACACCGTTACCCGTAATAGTGGAAAATATTAATGTGGAACATGACCAAGCACTGGCCAGAATTAACCTTAAAAAGATGGGTGATAAACGCACTCGTTATTCCAAAACCAGTCCACATCCTTTTAAAGTCCATGATTTTGTTTTAATTAGAACTCCCCATGTGAGTAATCTCCGGAAACATATGTTTAGAAAATTCATGTATCTTTATGAAGGCCCCTATGAAATTGTGAAACAAGTGGGTGAGAATGCCTTTTTGGTCTCAACCCCTGATGGAACAAGAGGTACCTATAATGCCCGAAGCTTACTACCATATCCCAAGCAAAATTAAATCCTTTAAACTGTATTTATTGACATAAGAAAGAAGTAGGATATAGACTTAGTAATACCATAAGAAGTGTTAAAAATGCATATATTATTTTATTTTTTATTTATTATAACGGTGGGAGAATTGTAACCTAGTGTTATTGACACTTGGTTTACTTGGCATTATTTCTGCAGGAAATTAATGCTATTCTTTAAAGAAATAAAAAGATAAAATAACAATAGTAATAATTGATTAATAAAGTATGCTATTCACTCACTTTGGCATGTTTTGGGTGAATAACTAATAGATTTAATAACTCAATGTCATTTATAAAGAGAGAACATGAATAATTTAATTGAGATATTAATAATTAGAGCAAATTAATATGGTATAAAAGCTAAACAGTAATTGATATTGGATGGGTAGAGGGGAGAGTGGATGAATGTCTTATCATAAAGCACAATAACTTCTGGTAATTTCTTTTTGTAAAAAAAAAAAAAAGAAATAATGTTTAAAGAATTATACATCACTGATTGTTAATTTAATGTATTTATTATTATTTTTTATATTGTCAAATTACTTTGTAATCCAGGTAAATAATACTAAAACTATATGATTGTAATAGGTTTTTCCTTTCTTTTGTTTATGTTATAATCAAATGATTATTTTTCTGTAAGAGGTCGCTAAAGTAAAAAAAAAAAATAACAACAAAACAGGACAGCCAATTACATAATCGAGATTTTTTTTTTTTTGAAAAAAAGATATAGTCTGCTTTTAGTTTTCAAGGAAGGAACAGTGCTGAAATTTGGTAACTCAATTTTTTTCATTTTATTTTGCAGAAATAAATGTAATCAAAGTAAAATTTTAATAATATAATGTGTGGCTAAATTTTTTTGATAAGGCGTCCTGATTTTCTTTGCCATCTACCTATTTAAAAACCTTTTATACTTAAAATTTTATTGTCTCGCGCTAAAGTTCAAAAATGACAGATGTAACTAAAGGAGTCACGAAAAATTATATTATATCTAAATTAAGGAAAAGAAGTGATTTCCAAGAAAAAAAAATTAATTATTTATTAACTTTATGTCATTTATTGATATTTTCTTGGTATAGAAAGAAAAAAAAAAATAATTGAAAGAAATATTTTGAAACCAAGGAAAATCAACTAGAAACATTTTCGCGCTCTTTCTAAATATTGTCTGCCTTTACAAGTAATGTAGTTACATACGTTAAAATATGTTTTATTCACCAAGAATTGTCTGGAAATAATAATAATGATAAATAAGATTAAATTATGCACCTGTATATTTTTTTTTGGAAAAAAATATAAACTTTCTCAGAGTAAATATAGGAAGAGTTATATAGGGGCATTCTTACGGAGAAGTTACCGTTAAAAAAATTTATAATTCCTAAAGTATGAACAAAACCAAATATCTTAGTGACTTAATGATAAAAATAAATGATATATTATATTACACATCAGTTGGATTTATTAAAACTTCCTATACATGTAAATCAGCTGCAGTTATTATCAGAATAATCTCTCGGAAAAATTGCGCATTTCCGTCCATAAGTAAGCTAGCTAATATGAATTGTACGTATCGTCAATAATAAAAAAAAAAAGAATTGTGTATGTTTATCGTCTATCGTCAACTGTTCATTATGTTAGAATATGTATATTTTATTTTCTTTGGATCCCAAAATTGTAGCAGTTTAATTCAAGTAAGAATTAATCTTCAATTCTGCTATATGTTTCTTTACCTAATTTATTAAATGCACAAAATAAGAGAAAACTTTTATTTAAAGGAAATAATACCATGCGTTTATTGTTTTTAAACTTGCTTTGTGAAATACGACTGGATAAAGCTCTTCACCTGGACCAATTGCTCAACAGAAAAACATTTTCTAATGAGAGAATATGCACTTGTTAATTAATGATTGTTTAAAACTAAGTTATAAATGATATGTATTTTTTTTGTTATATCACATAGGTTAAAGTCTGTATGGTCAAGGGATATTTAATAACCTTGTAATGACAAAGGTATGTTTTAATATAATTATTCTAGGTTAAGTTGATATTTAACACGAAAGAAAAAAATCTATAAAATATGTTTTAATTATTACATACAATTGTAGGTAGAAATTTTGTATGTTAGATACGTAAAAGAAAAATATTTAGATATTTAAGGGGTAAAATAAATATTGAAAATTATCAGAAGTAACTAAAAAAAAAAAAAAATGCTATAACAAAATATTTCTTGTTAAAGTTTTGAAACGAATTTATACTGTATTAATTGAGGAATTTATTCCTAATTATTCTTAAATAACACATCCACTTTATTTAGTTTAAGATAGTATGCTACCAACTATTTTTGAATGTTCCTTTATTAAAATTAAAATTATTATACTTTTATTCTATGATGTCCATTGATTTCAGATGTTGATCAAAGTATACACGGTAACATAAGTTTATTATAATCAGTGTATTTACTTATCCTGCCCAGATATAGCATTGGTATATGCTTAATATTCGCATAGGTAATAATTATAATGTATTTATTTTGTGGGATGAAAAATGATCTCCCCAAAAGCTTTGTTTTCCATGAGAGGAAGATTTTAAATATAATGTTCGGGTATGTTTATAGCCCAAGTGATCGATTCTCATAGATAGGACGATCAAGAATTTATCTAGCATTTAGTATGCTTCATTCGTTTAAATCCCAGGAGAGGATTGTATTTGGTGTGTGTTCGTTGTATGCCCAAGTAAGAGGCAAGAAACCACCAAAATATTTTAATGTAGTAGATTACTCTACAGACCTTCGTTGTTATTCCATGTTCCTCATGTGAAAATAAAGATAGCTCCACCATGGAAGGTGTTGATTATTGTGCTTAATTTTGAAAGTTCGGGCAAGATAAAGGTTATATTGGAGGTGTTAGTTCCTCAAGATCCACTTTAGTATAAATAGTGCGTTAGTAACTAGGATCGATATCTGTATTGTGCTGCTAAATATTGCTAGTATTTGACAAGTAAATCAATGGAGAAAGTAATTAAAATTGCGTAATTTAAAACGCTTATAACATGAAGGAATATTCAAATGCAATATTTAATTCTGGTTAGTAATTAAATAATACTCATATTTAAAATTATACGTATGAATAAAATTTGTATCATAACTTAAGTTAGCATTAAGTTAAACGTAAGAAGGTAAATGTGACTTCTGATAACTGGCCTATAATTAGAATAGGTTATCCCATTAAAGACCATAAATAAAGTAAATGTATTAGAAATAAATTTAATATTTTGCGTATTGCAGATGATTGGATTAATCATTTAAAAAAAAAAAAAAAAAAAAAATAGTTAGTCAATAATTTTGAATAAAAGCTTCTACAAGGTTACCAAAATTTAATAATTAATGTATTGGTAATGAAATGTACTTGTAGTTAATCAATCCATATGATTGCATACAGGAGAAGTAGTAACCTCTAGTCCATAACCAAAAGAGTATACAGATTAATATCAGTTATATTTTATATTTTTGTATTACTATGGGATTATTGAATAAATGTTCATATATTTTTTTTGTGATAATAATAAATTATAGTCTTGTTAAAATTTGTTGTAGATTCATTTTTTTTGTTTTTATATGCTAAATATAAGTGTTTGCACAATATTTGCAAAACCTTTTCTTGAGTCCGAAATCATTTCAAACCCTTAAAAACTTAATAGACCAGAGAAATAAATTTAAGCAGATCGGAATATGTCATTATATTTTAGTTTAATGATAATTATTTATGGAGTTGAAAACTTAAGACTAAACATTCACCTTTGTGTAAAAAAAAAAAAAAAATGAATTTTTTTTCCAAACCATTAACTTTGGTTGCACATTATTCCATTCCCATTTAGTTAAATTGTCTAAGTAATAAATCTTAGTTATATGATTGTGTTGTCATGGATGATGGAAGGACACAAAAAGCACCCTTGTCTTTTTATTATTCTGACTGAGATTCTGAAAAAAAAAGGCTGTGTTATTCAAAATTATACGTCATTATTGAATAGAATTATCATCTCTTTAAATAATATAGCAGTTGATATGAGAGATGAAGACACATTGAATTTAAGTAAAATAAATGTTTCCTATAGCCGACCAGAATGCCAGTCATATGCGACAACACAATACTGCCGAGCATTTCCTTACATGAAACAAAGAACCCTGAGATTAATATTATTATAATTATTCTTTAAATTAATAAGTGATCAATTATTGTTGTTATTACAATCGTGGCATGGCTTAAGAGAATTGAATGTACAATTGTATTATATGAAAAGTATTTTAGATCATATTGGCAAATTAGTGGATATTTGTTTTATTTTGGTTGCCTTAATTTCCAACAACCTGAAAAATTGGTATCATGGGTGAAAAGTGAAAACAAAATAACCTAATACAGCTCAGAGTATGATTAGTGTCATAAGTGTAAACAAATAAATAAATATTCAGGATAGAGTTGAATATTTATTAGGTTAGAAATGGGTGAAAAGGGCAAATAAACTAAATAAATAAAATATAGCCCCAATAAGAAAAGAAGGT